>CM071926.1:57275773-57637660 GCA_016081115.2 Rehmannia glutinosa | reverse complement strand
TAAAATCGTGGATTCCTGCTTTATTTTAAAAGTGTGTTGAGCGGATTGCTTAGAACCACATTAAGATCGAGAATTGCTAAAAGTTGGTTGGAAGTTTCACCCACGTGTTAGTCTAGTTGAGTTTTTTATGCACTCTGGCGCTATAGAAGCTCAAAGACATGCGGTAGACAAATTGAACAACGAAGTTCGAATCAGCTTACAGAATACAAAACACGATTTGGAAATTGAGAAACATGCTTCAATTGTGTACACAAGAGCAGTGTTTTCTAATGTGAGCACCGAGATCGAATCATCACATTATAAGTGCGTGACAATAGAAATCGTCAGCAAAGGTGACACATGAACTTACGAAATCAAAGACGTGGAAATAGGAGTATTTACGGTGGTTTTATATAAAAATGACAATGTGATGGGTTTGTAGTTGCAAGATGTTTCAATGTATGTAGGACTACTGCAGCCGTCACATCTTCTTGCTAATAAAAGGAAATAAACAAAATTCGGCAAAAATATATACACAAAGATGGATGAAAAGCATCCATGCTACCATATCAAAAAGCGATTCATTAAACAACTTGAATCGGGATATGCATTGTGATACAATGCTTATGAGAATTTAGGTTTGACATTCACTCTTGTATTGTTCTAGCAAAAGACAAGTCTAAGATTGAAGTACTGTCAAAAAGATCATAAAAGACCATAAGAAATATTCTTGATGGATCGACATATTGATTCGATGCGGTCGACAAGCAATCATTGATCAAATGATTCGTTGGAACAAATCCCGGTAAGGCATTGTAGTGTTGCGACCAACACATGTAAATATAAAGGGAAGCGTCCCGGTCAGTCAGAAGCCGAGCAGTGAAGCGAGCAATCAAGGCGGGCATAAATTGAAGAGGCGTTGTGGGAAACGTGGAGAAATAGAGTTCGCACAATAGCAGAACATGCGACAAGTAGAATTTAGTTTTTTGTCTTGCCTCCAAGTTATTCGAGCTTCAAATAATCTTTACTCTTATTGACATTATTTTTAAATCTGTGTTTGATTACTTATAACGTATTTGATCTTTATTTGGAGCAAACATTTTGCGCAATATTTATACTTATTTTAATCTTTGTAATTATTTGTTTGATACTAAAAATTATTCTAATAAATGTAAGGCATGTGCCGATAATATGTTGTATTTGCTTTAATTATATTTTTAACACCGATTATTCATATTAGAAATTGCTGTCGTTGGTACTGTGCTTATTACTCTTGTGCCACTTTTATTTGTGGGTACAACATGTGCTTTCGATCAAATACAAAAAAATGAACATAATTGCTAACAGTATAAAATACAATGAAAATAATTGCTTACAAAGTAATTGTCTCACTGCTTACAAAGCAGTTGAATCCTGCTTAAAAAGCATTTGAATTCTGCTAACAGTATAAAATACCATGAAAATAGCGCTATAAAGCAATTTAATTCTCTTACAAAGTAATTGAATTACCTTACAAAAAGCAATTGAATTCCGTTTTACAGAATCTAAAAACCATGAACTAAAATACGTCACTAATCATAAAACATTCATATATCAACTACGCATGTACGTCAAAACCAACCATATTTAAAATGGCTATAAAATTGCTCAATAATCAACATTTTGATCAAAAGTCACGAAACAACAACGTTTCGTTTGTGATCCCTAACTCATTTTAGCAAACTCCTTGCCAGTCCCAAAAGCGCCTCCCTGCTCATTCATTGTATCCAAACATATTGCAGCTGTATATTTCCTCGTATCATCAATAATTATGCCTCGTCGTTTTTTGAGCCCGCTATCCCAATTTTTTATTCCATCTCAATATTAGTCTCCATGTGGTGCATAGCAAAAATAGAGCAATCAATTTTGTTATCCTTGTCCCTCTAAGGCATGCCAGACAGGAAACTGATCAATTTTGAGTCACACGAGTAATTCTTTGAAAAATCCAAATCATTAGATATTGCGAAAAACTTGCATTTTGCCCAAAAAATATACCATAACTATGTGAATCGCGGAAAATAAACATTGAATATATATATGCAATCATCCATTGAACACAAACTTACCAATTTTTCGGAATACCATCGTATTTGAGTTTTGTTGCCACCAAGCGGCGAGTTATCTAAGGCATGGACCTTTCTTGTAACGTCAAAGCATACAACGAAAAAGTGCTCGCTCTTGAAGATTGGGAAGAAGAACTACACCGAGAAAAAAAAGCGTAAAAGTCACGATTAAGAAAAGACTTAAGCTTGACCATATTACGGCGTAACCAACCTGGATCTCCTCAATCTTGCTTTCATAGCAATCACTAAATTCAACGCCGAGACTCTCGATGAATCTCTTAAGAATTTCATTCATTTCGATGCTTTGGTAGGCATTACAATTGTGAAGTCTGCAATAAATAACACAAAGATAAGCAAAACTTATACCTCGAAAGTAACATTTATACCTGTAATAAGCATTAGTCATAGCGACTCAAGCAAATTACCCCCTTTTTCTTGACATAATACAATGTGCATAAGCATAATGCAAACCATACATAAGCATAATTATCACACATAAGCATAATTAGCATATATAAGCATAATGCAAAACCATACATAAGCATCTTCTTGGACCATACATAAGCATATCGCAACCATTACATAAGCACAATGCAAATCATACATAAGCATGGATACTAACTACAAAACAATAATCCAAACAACCACTATATCAAAAATTATCTACAAAAATTATGGGAAAAAACATACGATTAGGATATGTCATGGCAAAAAATCATGCGGTGAACTATCGCTCTCAACAAATCTTTCCGATTTAGAATAACCACCACGTATCATGACCACATGACGCGTTGCATCCACCTCTCAACGTCTCCATATCTTTGTCTCGTGATCACAAATTCACCACTATCGAAGATGACTTCTTCCTGCGTGTTCATACGAGCGATCAAACGAATAACTTCAAAAAAAAAAAAGAAAGTAAACAAAAAAACTAAACTTACCTATCACTGCCCCATTTTCAAAATCGATTCGATACAATCATCTCCATTTTCGTACACTCGGATAAACACATCAATCCATATTGCATTCTCAATTTTACCCCCCTCCATCTCATCATCATTATGAACCGCCTCATCATCACTATCATTGTTTTCTTGTGCCAAATCAACATCATCAATAGCCACAACAACTCCACCAATATCACGTGCACCGCTAACCCCCACTTGATAATAATAATAATAAAGAAAATCAGATCACTACAACATAAAAGCATCATTCTATGCATAAGAAAGCAACATTTAATGATGTTGTAAGCAGAACATACCAGATAATAAAAAAATAACAAAAAACAAAAAACAAAAATAGCAAAACTTACATCCCTGCCAACCATTGTATCCATCTCTTGGGTGACTCTCAGGCTAAAACTTGGCAAATCATCGATGACCTTTTTTTTGTCCTCGTCCTCGACCAAAGCGCGCATGTTCAACTTTTTTGATGGCAGTTATGGTCTCAGGATTATTCCAAAAAGCTTCATTTAGCTGCATTTCACTCATTACATCATCTTGAGGGCACTCCCCTACCAAAGTATGCTTACTAGTTGAGCATATAAGCATCTAAAGCTGATTCTTGTATTTTGCAAAAAGTCGCATCGCATGTCATCTCGTTTGGAGTATTTTGAAACAATGCGATTATGTCGACCACATCGTAGTAAGACTGACAACATCTACAACACTCTCAATTTATACTCCTTGCCAAAAGTGTTCGGAGAAAATGTCAATTACATAAGCGTAGATTTACAACACAGAAAGCGATTTGCAATACGGAAATGACCAGACAAAACATATCTATAGTCATAAGCGAAAAATGTCAATCCAAGCAACAAGTTATTAATGAATATGCAACATCTCTATGTCTAATAAGCAGCCTACTAACTTTTGAGAGAATGAACTTGCACAATCAACAACATACAATAGCTCAAAAACTCTTTTTCTACTTTTGTAAGCATTAATAACTACACAGATAAGCAAAATTGGCATATATCATAAGCAATATTCTAACATTTGAGAGAATATACAATATTACAATAAGCAATACTCCAACATTTAAAAGCATAAGTATTATTAACTACACATATACGCAGAAGTGGCATGTATCATAAGCAATACTCCAATATGAATTCATCCAATCAAACAAAATAGAATTTATACCTCATGAGTCTCGGTCCTAGACGATGTCCCAGCCTTCACTAAATGACTTCCTAACCCCTCGATATTAGCTGCAGCCGAACTTTCGTTCGATGCAACTATAGGGAGTGCATCAGCCAAATGACCCTGGCCAAAACCACCATCCTTCATCTCCTCGCGTACCCTAGTCCGAATGATCTCAGCAGTCCAAAAATCTAATACTATGGAGTGTTCTAACCACGTCCCGAGTGTAGAAAACAACTCTATCGAAATAAAAAACCTAAAATAAAAAAATTTGAAAGTCCACAAAATAGTAATACAAAATAGATAAGCAATAATTATTTAAAACTTACTGATAAAAATAGAAGAAGCCCATCGAACATACTTTTCTTGCTGTCTCCCCAACGTGCCCTGTTTGTAATCAACGTGTTAATCATATACTCGCACCAGCCAAGGTTGCAAATATTCCAAATATCCTCCAAGATGTCATCATAAGGGGATTAACATAACCACAAGGGTTATTCCCAATAACCAAGCAGTCCACAAAGGCAACAAAATGCCTTTTAAACCAGTCACCTCTGTCTGCGCATTTTAACATCTCCGTGCATACGTGTTTTGCCGTGAATTGGTTGTTAGCTTTGTTAAAAATCTGTTGCCATTCTTTAAGAAGGTCACAACCCCGCCTTTGCTTCTCCGGTCAATATTCACCCTCCCATTCGGAATTCCCAAAACCCGTTCAACATCCGTAGCGTCAATATGAATGGTTTTCCCCTTCAATATCACCAATTCACAGCTAATTGGATTAACCAGTAAGTTAACTGTGCTGGTATTTCAACAATCTTCATGTGCAACAGGCTGCCGAACCCAATCTCAATAACCACTGCCCTCTGTTTAGGGTTCAGTTTCCCAATTACTTTAGCAAACTTCCTCAACATTGATCTCGTAGACAACCTAGGATATTTGGACTCTTCAGCACCCTTACTACTATCTACCACTTTTTTCCCCTTATCCTTCCCCACCTTCTTATTACTCACCTCGCACACGATCGTCAATAGATGTGGCCTTACTTTTCTTACTTTCTTTTGCCATTTCCAACAGAAAATCTATCAAAAAAAAAAAAGAAAGAGATACTAGTCATTTATATAAAAGTATTTATTAACAGACAAACATTTATAGGCATAAACCCAACCAAACATAAGCATACTATAACATATGTATAAGCATGATAGAAAACATACATAAGCATAATCTTCAACAACAATAAGCGATTTGAAAACATCATTACATAATCCCCAGGCTTAGAAAAAACATGGCAATACTAATACCCCGTGTTTGAATATAAAACATGCATAAACATAATACACAACATAAATAAGCAATATTATAAACAACAATATGCGGTTTAAACTCTCATTAAAGCAATCTCCCGGACTTTGTTTTTTCAAATAGTAAAGTCAAGAAAAAACAAAACACAATAGATCCTTAGCATTTGCACATACTTGAACAAAAACATGATCAATTTAACCCCAATTTCGAAAATTTTCAACGTATTGTACAAAAATTAAAACCAAAACACGATATTTTACATCGACAAAAAACAGATAATTTTACCAACATATGAACTGAACTTACCCAAAATTCAAAACTAAGTTGAATATCATATCAATGTCCTACAAAAATGCAATAATACACCCTAACAATCCCCCTGACTTAGGAAAAACATGGCAATACTAATTATCCCCCCTATTTGAGACTATAATATAAAACATACATAAGCATAATACAAAACATATATAAGCATAATTATTAATAACAATAAGCAGTTTATTGCCTAATTAAAGCAATCTCCCCAAACTTAGAAAAAACATGGCATTACTAATTACCCCCTGTTTGAGAGCATAATATAAACATATGTAAGCATAATACAGAATATTCATAAGCATAATAATCAACAACACTATGCAGTTTAAAATTTACACCGACTAAAAAACGGGTAATTTACCACTAATGAATGAATTTATCCAACCCTATCAATGTCAAAAAAATGCAACAATACATCGTAACAAAACCAACAAGAAAATCGAAAACCCAGGGTTTCTATATTTTTTAGAAAATCAACAATAAAAAATAACCAAGAAATTATCAAAAAAAAAATAAAGAAAAACTAAAGAAAAAAATTGCTCTACCTACAATGTGGGTGTCGGCACAGTGGAAAGATTATTGTCGTCTCGAAGAACAACCGTGGTGCCGCTTGCTGCCTCGAAGAACAATTGTGGATTTTGGGGGTTTTCCCAGAGATGGAGTTTTTCACAAACAATTGGGGTTTTTCACTTCTTGTGTGGTTTTCACGATGGTTGGGGGATGGAGATGGAGATGGGTTTCATTGTGGATTTGATTTTAGACCAGAAGGAGGAGATGGACATGGGTTTCACTATGGTTTTCACGATGGTCGGGTTTTCACGAGAGATGGGGATGGAGATGGGTTTTCACGACGGGCCGGGGCGGAAGATTTGTGACGGAGATATGGAGTTTGATTTTTACCCAGGAAATGGGGATGGGTTTTTCACGATGGTGGAGGGAGGAAGATTTGAGACGGAGAAATGGAGTTTGATTCACTTTGTGGAGTTGTGACTTTTGATTACCAAATAAGAAAAGATTTGGAATATAATTGTGAGAGAAAACTGTTCCCTTAATTATAGCCCACTACCAAAAATAACTTCCCTCCTAAAAAGCGATATAAATTAAAATTACCAAAAAGTCCTTTTTTCAATAAATTATCTATTAAAAATGATAAAAACTACTTAATCTACATCGTTTAAAAATTAAATCAACGCTCTAGATTTGGTCTCACGTACTCACATAATTTATGTGGACTCGCTTGATTCAAATCCTATATATATATATATGTATATATAATAAGCAAGCCACTTATAAATACTAAGCTTAATTATTCCCGCCTAAAAGTACCTCCCAAATTAGTAAACACATTTTTATTAATATATTTGGCGATTATTGTTATCTTGCAAAAACGATTTCAATACATCAATATTCCGCTAAATTTGGTAAATTTAAATTTTAATGAAGGGATTTATATTATATATGGAATTATTGACTAATTAATGAAATTATTGGTGATTAAATTAGACATGCTATTTGAAAAGAATTTATTATGGTAATAAAATTATAATTATGACGGTAAATCACAAAATGGGTATGGTAGAATATAATTACATTGACTCTAATAATACAATTTATGGAAATATTTTGGTGAATCATAACATATTTTGTATGAATCATATGTGATTTCCTAAATTACGGGATTTTACGAAAATACGAGATTTTAGATTACAATATTTTGGATGAATCATAATATATTTTGGTTGATGAATTAATCAATATTTAATTGATTGCAATCAAATTATTACCAATAAAATAACAATAAAAAAATTTGAACTATTTATTAATTACGGAAAATATATTTGTAATAATATTATATTCATAAAAAATTCCAAAAATATAAGATATGTATCAATTATAAATCTGAAACTCTTAAGAAATAGATACATAATATTATATTCGGAAAGTAAATAAAGGAAATAAAAAAATGCTATTAAAACGTTTCTTTAATTATATTCATTATATCACCTATAAATATGGATTATCAATGTAGTCATTCTTACTGCAAAAATTTATCTTCATTTCAAAAATTCATCTTAATAAAATGTTATGTCAATCTTTCTATTGCATTCAGGAAAAAGTGGCGTCAATGGTCATGCTGACTAGAATATCAACACTTTGTGTTTGGTCCGGTCTATGAGAAAGCAAGCATATAATAATCGAAACTATGTGAGCAGATTGGAGTGAGTATTTCATCGCTTGAGGTCACCAATTTATTTGTTTTTATATCATTAAAACTTTTAAATTAATTATAGCATAAATGAGTTTTAAATTTAAATTTTTTTATTGCAGGAGAATCTATGAAACGATAAGAAATGCCAATATTTTTCAGTCTAAAAGAATATTGTGGAGATGATAAATCGAGAAACAAACAGAAGAATAATGATGTGTACAAGGAAGTTCAAAATTTATAATTATTGAATTTAGCGATTTAGTTTGATTTGCCTCAAGTTTGTATTGTACAATTTTATATTCTTTAGCATTGTAATTTCTTGGATACATGCAATTTACATCCAATAACACAACCCACCCCGTGCGTTGCACGGGCCTCATCCAAAATTATATATTCGGTTGCGTCTTTTCTTTCCAAAAATCTAAAAAATACAAATTATTTCGATTATACTTTTCAAAATATCCGAACAATGCACTATAAAATCTGTAAAAATAATCAATACTCCAGAAATATGAACATGAAATACAAATATGTACAATGTATCTATAAATTAAAAACTATCTTACAGAAACAGGAATAAATATATGAGTATATAGTTATAAAAAATTATTAAGTGAACATATAATTTTTAAAGTTTTAGACAACTCAATAAGTGTTTTTATTAGGTGTACACTTGCCTCAAATATATAATCAATTTGTTTTATTTCTTTTTTATTATTTAAAAATTTTTAATTTATTTTTTGATATCTAGCATAATATTTTTTAAAATTGTATTGAATAATAATATTTCTTTTATTAAATCTTACATTATTTTGTTCGGGTCAAGACCTGTCAACCTACAACTCATTCCCCATTCAAAGGATAGAGCATGTTTGGGTCTTGAGATACTGTCTTGCCCCGCCCCATTAACACTCCTATAATCAATTTATTAAAATTAAAATTATACAATATTTCATTATATTACACTTCGTGCATCGCACGGGCAATATACTAGTATATATATATATATATATAAAGAGAATTCGTTGGAAATAGTAAGCTTAATTTTCCCCACCCATTTTAGAGTTACTATAAAAAGTAATAAAAATATATGTAAAAATAAGAAATGAAAAATATTTGGTATTTTATTATTTTTGGTAGTTAGTTTTCTTTAAAAAATTACTTTTTAAAATGATATAAAAAATAGAATTATGTAAAATCAGTATTTTATCTTTTCCTTTTAAAAAAAAGAACTTTTTCGTTTTTGATCCATTTTTTACATATAATGTATCAAATTAACAATTTTTTTCGATTTCAGTTTGACCCTCATATTGTATATATACATATAAAAAAGTTGAAATGGGTCAAATTAGCCATGTCCAAATTGTAAAAATTAAAAATAGCCATCTTTTGAAAACACATCTTTTTAGCCATTTTGGGTGTGAAATGACATTCATACGCTATAAGCATATTACATTAGGTCACATACCTCTCTTTCTCCTTTTCACTTTCTCTCTCACTTTTGCTTCTAAGACATAAACTTTTTCGGCGATTTTAGGCGACCCATTTTCGATCGGAATCTCGAAAAAATGTAAACATTTTGTTCTCTAGCTCATAATTTATTCATTTCGAGATCGTATTTAGTTTGGGGTTGGGTATACAATAGATTTGAAAACCATAGACATGAAAAAACCAGTTCGAAATAAGCTCGAACAATAGTCTGCAAAGTAACTCGACATCTGACTCGATGTCGAGTTACATGTGACTCAGTCGAGATGATTTTCGAGTTACTTACTCGACTTGAGTTACATGTCAACCTTCATTAATTTTTAATTTTTTTTGTCTATTGTTGGTTTCAGATGGAGGATGATAAACTGATAATTGTCCATAGTGGTTTTTGGGATGGTAATTTCTATAGGAATGGTGAAGAAATACTCGTTTTTATGTCGTTGTGGACAATATCATATAGTGGGTTTGTGGATATTGTTCATAATATTGTAAATGGTGATCGGCGTTTGTGTGAATACAAACTACACTGTTTAATGCTAACTGGGGGTGGTTCAGAGGTTAAGTTTTTGATTATGTATGAATGTGATCTTCGATGTGTATCTGAGATTTTCAAAGATCCCTGAATATTTGTGACCTTGCAACCAAAAGATCATGGGATAGTGGGGACCTCGTACACCAAAAATAACAATCCTCATGGTTTTACGAACCTCATGGCTGCTCAAACTTATTCATATGGTATCGACAATCAATTCATGCACTTAAATCTATTTGATTATCACTATATCATGAATTATATACATGGTCCACCACAGTGCATGCCAACCTATATGAAACATGTTACGCGCGATAATTGTCGAAGTAAATCTAGGACTTGGAGCCTCAACCAACGTCTATGCAACATGTAGTACCCGATAATTATCCAAGTAAATCTCCTACCTTGGAGCATCTCGAGAATCAATAATACCGATCATGTGGATGGTGATGATGATGATGGTGGTGTTGGTGTTGGTGGATTTAATGATGATTTTGGGTGGTATGATGATTTTGGGAGGTATGATGATTTCGAGGCCGTGGCCATTATGATGACCAAGATGTAACGCCCACTTTTATTGTATGAAAGTGTTCTCTTTTGAAAAGGATAAATGAAAATAACTTGGGACGCCACACCTAAAAATGGATGTTTACAAGAATACAACATTTTTCAAAAAAATTTAATAACAATAAAGAGAACTCATATTTTTAACGGAAATTTAATGCGGGCGATTTAACAATTAGAATAGAAATAAACTTTCATGATAATAAGTAATGGAATTTAAACATAGTCAAACGTATTCCAAAACTAAAAAAAAAACTAAATAACGGGACAATAGTAGTTTAACAAAACATTAAATTCAAATGTTCAAGTAGACCTAAAATATTCTTTCGAAATAGAAGACTTATTTTATTTATTTAAAATGAAGATTAAACCAGTCATTCATCCTTGCCTTGCACCAAACTCCATACGAAAAATCATTGGTAATCGTGGGGTGAGTAAAAACAATTACACAATGAGAAATCACATTTTGTTCAAGCTAAATAAAATTCATGAATCACATTAATGAAAAACTTGCATCATAGCATCATGTATCATGACATCATAAAGCGAGAATCATGGCATAATAGAGTTCTAGAGCATAAAGCTCATGTAACTTGAATCTTGGAGTTCTAGAGCTAAAAGCTCATGTAACTTGAATCTTGGAGTTCCTAGAGCAAAAAGCTCATGTAACTTGAATCATAGATCATAGAATCCATTGAGCAAAACTCGCATGAGTGCATTTTAAACAGTAATGTAAAACAATCATAATATTTAACAAGAACAAATAGTAAACAATATGACGAACTGGTGTAAATGCGAGCGGAAAACCCGATTAATGAGATCCATGAACACGGTTGGTGCATTGCTTAAACCAAATGGCATCACCACAAAGCACGTAATGTCCATCCGAGTCTAAACACAGTCTTTGGTATGTCATTATCCTTGATCTTTAAGCGGTGATAACCGGATCATAAATCAATTTTCCAAAAGACACTTGCTCCTCTTAATTGATCAAATAGGTCTTCTATTCTCGATAACGGATATTTATTCTTCATTGGGAGTCGATTAAGTTCTCTGTAATCGATACACATCCTCATTGATTCGTCTTTCTTTTCAACAAATAAGACTGGCTCTCCCCAAGGTGACACATTTGGTCGAATAAATTTCTTACCACATAACTCTTGTAATTGCACCCTTAATTTTTGTAGCTCATTTGGCGTCATCCTGTAGGGTGCTTTTGATACAGGTGCCGCTCCTGGTACTAAATCTATTGTGAATTGCACTTGTCTATCTGGTGGGACACTTGGAAGGTCTTCTAGAAACACATCCCCATAGTCCCTCACAATTGGAACATCAGTGAAATTCAACTCCGTAGATTTGGTGTCTTGTATACTCATTTAAGTACCATTGGCAATTCTCTTTCCTCGGCATTTTTATCGCTTTCATCCGATACCACTCTAGGTATAGTGTTACACTTGGCTCCGTAAAAAGTGAATTCATCTCCTCATAGTAGATGAAATACTCTCTCTTTTATGACACTCAATACTCGCTCGATTCTTACTGAGCCAGTCCATGCCTAAAATTACGTCAAAGTCTCTCATGTTTATGATGTGTAAATTTGTTACTATAGTTCTTCCACAAATTTCTATTTTCACATCCTTAGACAATTCATTGATCATTAATGCCTTTCCTGAAGGTATGCTAACTTCAAGGGGAATGTTCATTATATCTCTCTTATTTCCAATTTTCTTATGAAACTTATCAAATATGAATGAATTTGTAGCACCAGTGTCAAACAATACAAGAGCAGGGACTTCAAATATTGTCAGCATACCTGTCATAGTGTTGGGTTCTTGATCAGCCTCTGTCTGTGTCAGTGCAAATACTCGCCCTTTTCCTGCAGGTACTTGAGCCTTTTCCAGAGTTCTCTCCCGGATATGTGGAACACTCATGTGCTTGATGTCAAGGCTGTTTACACTATAATATTTTCCTTTTTCCAAATAGACATTCTCCCCTATGATTTCTTCCACATTACGCACAATGTGGTTTTCCATTGACTATTGGGACCCATATTTATATTTTGTTTGACTTGTTTATTACGAACATTACCCTTAAACTGATTAGAGGACTCCAATTTCCACTTTCATTGAACCTCCACAAACTTCTTGTTTCCGACATCCATGTTTAGGCGAGTGGCGACCACTGTGCCCATTCTACGACATTCACATAAGTCATTGCTCCTTGCCCGACGAGTATACCTCCAACTTCTTGGCCAACCTCTTTCAAATCTTCTAGTCTTCTTTTTGGTGGTGTCCACAAGATGCGGGGGCAAAACAAGAAAATTGGTTGAACCTTCGCTCATATTCAACCACCGACAATCCTCCTTGTTTGAGTTCCAACAACTCGGCTTCCTTACGATCTCGGTAAGATTGTGGAAAGTATTTGTTCATGACCACATCCTTAAACTCTGTCCATGTCGAGAATTATGCTCTTCCTCGGTTCTTGTTCTCTAATCGCCTCCACCGTGATCAAAGCATCTTGATAAATTGGAAAACATCACATGATATCCTTTGAGCATCGGTCACGGACTATGTGTGAAAAGATTCTTTCCAATGAGCATATCAACGCCGACAAATGCATGGCCATCACGTCCGTTGAACCTCGGGATTGGTAGCTTACTAAAGCTGTTCCACTACTTTTCACTTTGGATTGATAGGGGCTGTATTGTTTTGAGCCATTTGTTCTTCCGAGCAAACCTTGAAGCACCGCGACCAAGTTGGCAATTAGGTCATGTCCATTTCCATTGCCGTTTATATTCTCGTATCCATTTTTGTTAGTTTAACCTCGTATGCGAGGAGCCATTGGTCCTATTAAGAGGATGGTTGTACCTTAGTTGAAATATTCTTAAAAGCATTACCAATATATTCCATATTCAAATAAAATAAGCGAACATTCATTCATGTTAAACTTTTTAGGTGATAACAATGTTTATCCTTAGAAAAGCAATAATGAGACATCGGAATATATATATATATATATATATATATATATTAACTACTAATTTTTCGAGTTTGCGTAGCCCAAGTTTCCTAAGACGATTTAAGCGATTCGATATCTTAAAGTTAACATCCTCTTAGGTCCTCTTCTTCACTCTCCACGTCACTTGGAAAATGATCATCTTCAAATTTTATCCATTTCCTAAAGCATGCGTGAGAAAACTCCACATAATCTATGATTGTCCCTCTCTTCTTGTCCACCTCCAAGTGTTCTTCAAGTAACCGAGCGTGCTGTCTTTTCCAATAGGGTGGCATGGTGTCAACTAACTTTTGGGTCGCCTTCATAGTGAGTAACTCCATTAGGTAAGTTTAGACATCCTTCCACAATTTCAAAGATCGTGGCTATATGTACTCATAGATCATCATCTTCCTTGGCCTGTTTATACTCTATATTCTTGTAGGCGTCCGAAAGGGCCCAAAGGGCGCCCTCCGCAACTCTTTCTAGCGAGTTGAGAGAATATGCATCTAATACACAACTTAAAATGTAAATTATTCATATATCAATTAAGCATTATTATCATAATTGGTTACCCCGACTACTATTGCTATCATAATATGCACTTGTAGCGAAAATAAATTTCATGTAAACTCATGACATATTTATGAAATAATATGCATATTTTATTATCTCGGCATCATAGAAATCATTGCAATTGTATCATGAGACGACATTAATATGAAAATATGTACCTTGTCGTAGTTGGCGAGCGAGGTAAAGGTGAATGACTTATGGCAAAAGATCTTGTCTTTATTTATTAGTCCCTTTTTCTCAAACTTAACATATACATAGAATTTTTTTTACGAGTCTTTAGGAAATTAGACTCGCTCTGATACCATACTGTAACGCCCCACTTTTATTGTATGAAAGTATTTCTTTTGAAAAGGATAAATAAAAATAACTTGGGACGCTACGCCTAAAAATGGATGTTTGCGAGAATAAAATATTTTTAAGAAAATTAATAACATTAACAGGACACATGTTTTTAACGGAAAATTTAATGCGGAAGCGATTTTAACAATAAAAACAAATATAGTCATTCATGATAATAAGTAAGGGAATTTAGACATAGTCAAACGTATTCCAAAACTAAAAAAAAACTAAATAAGCGAGGATAATACTAATTTAACAAAACATTAAATTCAAATGTTCAAGTAGACCCTAAAATATTCGTTCGAAATAGAAGATTTATTTTATTTATTTAAAATGAAGATTAAACCAGTCATTCCTCCTCACCTTCACTGCGCTAAACTCCATCTGAAAAATCATTGGTAATAGTGGGTGAATAAAAACAATTACTCAGTGAGATATCACATTTTGTTCAAGATAAATAAAATTCATGAATCACATTAATGAAAAACTTGCATTATATCATCATAGAATCATGACATCATATACAAAATCATGGCATCATAGAGTTCGTAGAGCATAATACTCATGTAACTTGAATCTTAGATCATAGAATCCATTGAGCAAAACTCACAGGAGGGCATTTTAAACATTAATGCAAAACAATCATAATATTTAACAAGAACAAATAGTAAAAATTCCCCACCTTAAAATTGAAGAAAAGATCCGATCAAAATTATGTGTTGGTATGCTTGAACTTCTAGATCTTCTCTCTATCTTAGAATTGAATAATTTATCTTAGAATCCTAATAATATTAATTATATAAACCTCAAAATATAGATCTTGTAAAATATTAATACGAATATTATATTATATATAAAATATAAAAAGAAAATATTAATGATCTAAAATATTAATATATGTAAAGAAATATCAGTGATATAAATTATATATACACTACGATATATATATATATATATATATATATATATATATCGTTGGGAAATTATTTTGTAGATTTTGATGAATGCCATGAAAAACTTAGAATAGGAAGTTGGCACCCCATTTTTGTTGTAAATTGCATTGTAATAGATAGGGAAGTCGAGTGAGTTAAGTCGGCTATGCTGAACATGCAAGAAGACAATGGAGACTAGAAGCAAGACTTCTGCTTTGTGAGGCGGTGAGTATGGCAAAGCGGATAAGATAGGAACTCGATGAAGGTGCGGTGAGATGCGGTGAGTGAAGTATCGATCAAGTCAACTCAAGATAGCCAAGTCTCAAGTTGAAGTGATGGAAGAGTCATCCATGATTGGAAGGCGACTCGAAGTCACCTAGGGAAGGCAAGGAAATGCAATCAAGTCGAGATAAGCTGAAAGAGATCCGTTGTACGTAAATCAAGAGAATTACTTAAACAAGTAATACTTCCATACTACCTTTCTTGAAGTGCTCAGTTCAGAAGTGTGCAAAAGGAATAAACCAATGGGAGGCACTTTTTTGTGTTAGAACACGAAAAGTCAAGAATCATTCATACGAGGAAATGGCAATTCCAAGAACGCAACAAGACAACAGCGACCACAAGTGACTTTCAAAAATAAGCCTATCTCTTCAAGCGGGCTGATTTTTGAAAGATCACTATAAAAGGCGAGGAGTTTATTTGAGAAAAGGTTACCTTGATTACGAACCACGAACATTCAAGAAAACATTTGAATCGTAACAAAAAATATTCTCAAGTCATTCAAGATTAATCCTCAAGCCTACATTACGAAGGAAATCGAGTCCAACACTCTGTGAAGGAAAGATAACTTCAATCAGTTGAAGAGGAAATTTTTGAAGAATCAAGGGGTCTACATTCCACGGAGGATTGTAGGAAGGCTCTGTAAGTCAGCGGCTACGATAATCTAGAGGGGGTGAATAGATTATCTCCATCTTTTCGATTTTGCCCTCTTTTCGAACAAAACAAGTCAAGACAATATTGGATTTCAAGAGGTTCAACCCACCTAGGGCCTAATCCTCTACCACCCCAAAGTATATCCGGGATGGATTTCAAAAAGAAAAAGAATTTTATTAATTACCAAAATTAATACAAATTCAACTTACAACACCTTGAAGAGCACCACACTCTTCTTCAACACCACCTTTGGAAATTACCACAATCTCCCTTTGAAGATTACCACAATCTTCCTTTAGCGGCACCTTGTGAAGATTACCACAATCTTCAACCTTGAAGAATACCAAATTCTTCAACACCTCAATAAGAAGATCACCACAATCTTCTTCACCTATCACCTAGATCATTCAAGTGTGTTCTTACCACAAGAACACTCACAAGGATATCTTGTGTTTGAATGATAACCAAAAATCAAGATTACAACTCAATAATGAATAATGCAATTTGAGTGCAAGGTGTAATCAAGAATAGCCTAGACCTCAAGGATGTGAAAGTGATAAGCTAGGCAAATTTACAACAAGAATAATAACAATGAAAGACCAAGTATTTGCTTGAAGTGTATCTTGTTGTGTTGTATCTCAATTGTTGTATTGGTTGCTCCAAAACTTCCTCTATTTATAGGAGATGATTGATCAAGCATAGGCTCCTCTTGGGGATTGAAAATCTACAGAAAAATACAATTAAAATCAAGAATATAGCTGTTAGAAATCAATCCCACAATTTAAGGAAATGTGTTTGTCAAACGGTCATATTTTTCTTTGTCAATACTGCAGGCGACCGGTCGACGAAATAAGAGAAATAAGAACACTTTGAAAATTTCAACAGGCGCCGGTCGACATAGGCTTGACCGGTCGAGCCCTGTCTCAACCGGTCCCCTAACATAAAAAAAACGAAGAGGTTTGTTGTTTCAAGACAAAACATGCAGTGCCGGTCGACCACCGGGCGGCCGTCGGCCGGCCGGTCGCCTTGGCGGCCGGGTCAACTGCCTATTTTTACTTCCGTCTCATTTTCTGTTTCTAAAAACATCTTGTGCACGGGTTGCCCTATAGGGCGACAGGTCGACCACGAGAGAAATGTTGTCCAATTTTTGTCAAAAATAAAACTCAAGAAATACTCCAAAAATTCAGTAAAAACATTTTAATCCAATCGGGAGTATTTAGACAACATTTGGAAATCTTGTTATAGGAGTAAAAACCCATTGATATAAAATCATTAAAAGTGTTGTCCATTATTATCAAAAATAAACTTGAGGAAATACTCCGGAAAATTTTAAAACCATTTTAAATCATTTAGGAGTATTTGGACAACCTTTAAAAACATTGTTTTGGTGATAAAATAAAATCATCAAAATTAAGATAAAAACATGTATCAAACAATCTCCCCCTTTTTGATGATTACAAACCAAAACAATTTTTACACCAACTAAGAGAGTGATTTTAGAAATGATTTTCCGGTAGCGATTTTAGAAATGATTTTCCGGTAAAAACATTTGACCGTTTGGAAGCAACCAAGTAGGAGTAAATATTTTCAATAATAAGCACAAGCTCCCCCTATCAACAAGCATATCAAGAATAATGTAAAAGCAATTTTCCATAAGCTAAAAGCTTTAGCTTTTACAATTTGTTCAAGAGATTATAAGCTCCCCATGTCACAAAACATCATTGAACAATTATATAAGTCCATCAAGCAACAATTGGACTAAAAACAAATCACAACTTATTAGCTTTTACAATTTGTTCAAGAGATTATAAGCTCCCCTGTCACAAAACATCATTGAACAATTATATAAGTCCATCAAGCAACAATTGGACTAAAAACAAATCACAACTTATGGCTTTTATGAGCCATAGCTTATAACTTTTGTGACAAGATTTTATTAGCTTCTTTGAGCTAATGAGCCAATATCCTGTTTCTCCCCTTTGGAATCATCAAAACGAATGTTAGGATGGTGAAAACACCATACAATAATATCAAAGTGCGCCAAAGGGCGGTTTAATAACCGTAGAGCAATTAAAGCATAATAATCCAAGGAAAATGGGAGAAATGTAATATGAAGAGTTCATACGCTTGTTTTGTTTGTCAAAACATAATCTCAATAAGTATAGAAAACTTTTGAAAGCAAAGAGAATCATGTATAAGTTGAAATTTTCATTGCGACATATCATCGAACACCTTGTGTGCGTTAAAAATAAAAGAGGTTGTATATAACCTTTGTAAATGGTTCAAGCCAAAAATTTTCATCAATCAACCTCATTCCAAAGCTCAATAAGATCATATGCAACATATGCAACATTTGTTCATCAAATAAGAAGCTCAAAGTAGATTCTCAAGGGTTCAACCCAATTGAGATAAGCTAAGAATGATCAAGGCATTACAAATGCCAAAAATTAGAGCATCTATCAAGTAATAAGTCATGCCTTAAACAATACATGTATCAAATGATAAATGTCCCAACATATCCAACTAAGCATAATGATCAAAGTATCAAAAGAAGCACTTTTACCATCAAGTACTTCATACCAATTATCAAACAATGCTTAAATTAGAGTATTTTTTACCATCAAATACTCCATCATGATCATCCGCAAGTCATTATCAACTTGCAATTTTAACCCTTTTAAGAAAACAGGCAAATATCATTAGTACAAATGAGTTTTACAAAGGTTCATAAAAATACAAAGCATCATTAATGAAAAATGCTAGAAAGTAAAAGGGGGTGGGGACATCATTCCTCATCCGAGGAGAAGCAAGATCCGGGAATAAAGTCCTTGATGAATTTCTTCAACTTCCCGATAGACTTTTGCATTTTGGAGGTCTTTTGCTCCAAAGCCTCATACCTCGTCTCATGAAAAGCCCTCATCTCATCAAATTCGGCTTGAGTATACCTCTGGCGGTTGAGCACCGGTATTACCCTCCGGATTGCTCGGTTCGCCTTCTTCCGCCAATCTTGCGGCCTCGGCGTCATCAAAGTAGTCATTAGGATCGGGGGACTCTTGACCTCTTCCTCTAGCCATTTTGGTTGGTCGGATGTCCATATTCTTGCGCATCGTGACCATTTGGGAGATGTTATCAATGTCGAAGTCATTTTGAAATACTTCCGAGTTACACTCCGACGAAGGTAGTCCCGATTGAATAAGAAGTTTACAAATCCAATTTCCCATAACCAACTTCTTATTACCTTGAGTGATGGACTCGATTAGATATTGAATAAGTATGGCACCAAAGTTAAGTGGTTCCCTCCTAGCAATCTTATAAGTCAAAAGTAATCCATGTTGCTAGGCATCTTTCCCGACTTACCACAAATGCAATATGAGACAATGACCGACAAAATACGATGCTCAAGTGTCATTGCCAACAAAGAATACTTTGGCCATACTCCCAAACACGTCTTCACTTCTTTCATTGACACCCCCAACATTTCATCATTCCAAGTCCCGAAGAGAAATAATCCCAACCACCTTCTCTAACACGTAAAAACAAGCAAATATCATTGGGAGTCCATCTAAAATGACGACCCCTTATAAGTGAATTTACGGCTATAGGCTTCCTTTCAACATCATATTCGACCCACATATTGGCATAAAAGAGTTGGATAATATCATCATCATACAAAACATAAGCATGTTCCCATAAATACATCCAACCTTGCTCCTCAAAAATCCTCTTATAGTAGCATACTCATTTGTAAATAAACTAAAAACGACACATTTTAGTCCGAGCAATAGATTTTCCTCCCATTCCCAAGTCCTCATAATACCATTCCGCATATTTATTGATGAAATTAAGAACATTGTGGGAATTAGGGGCTTGAGTAACAAAGGATTTTTACCTTTCGCCCAACGGCAATTTTGGAGCGAAATTGTTCCGCGTAGCTCGGTAATTTGGGCCCGAGAGAGAATAGGATTTTGAACATCATCACCTTCTTGAGCCACGTTTCTTTGAGCGGCTCGAATATCCCTTTGTTCGGCTTCCTCTTGCCGATTTACGGGACGAACCCTCTCCGCCCCTTCTACGCTTGGAGATGGGATTTCAAGCTGGTGGAATTCTTTGGGGAGCCATATATGTAAGATTCTTGTGAAAATAAGAAGATTAGCAACAAGAATCGTGAAAAATGATGAAGAATTGAAGATTCTAGAGAAAGGGAATGAAAAAATCGCTGCTAAGGGTTTGAGGATTTCTTGCTTCTTTTTGAAGAAGAAAGAATGTTTTTAAGTTGTAAAAATGGCCAGGGGCGACCGGTCGGGGTAGGGGGCGACCGGTCGGCGTGCGAAGCGGCGACGGTCACCCCCGCTCCGACCGCCCCGGTAATTTTTCCTTTTCCCAGTTTTCCAAAACTCTATTTTTCACCCCAAAGGTTTTAAAACTTTGCAAAAAGATAATTTTGGACTATATCCAACAAATATGGGTTTCGGGAAAACATATATACGATAAAATCGAGACTTAACACGTAGTGCCTTTAAAGAAAATATTTGCAAAATCATTTTGGGGCACTTAAGGAGTTAAAATAAAATATCTTGAAAGATATGTGCATAATATCGAGTTTAAAGAAAAATACGAGTAGACGTACCTCGATAGTTTAAGAAACTTGATGACGTAATAGTCAATGAGTATGAGATATGTATCCTACACAATTCTTAGATAAAATTTGCATAAAAAATACAAGTGTAGGCAAGTAATAGGAGATATCAAAAAGAGCTTATGCTATAATATTATATAAGAGATAATAAGCCACATAAGTCTAATTAAATGCTCAAAAGTTTTAGAAAAACATGCAAGGTCTTCTTTTAAAAATTTTGAAACTCACAAATATATAAAGGACCTTCATTAAAAATAAATGCTTGAAGACTCATTTTGCAATTAAGACACAATTTAAAAACATGCATGGAATTAAAATAAAATGCATATATTAATGGGGAGATACGGTTTACCAATTATGCCATTTCCATGGGTTGTGTCTTTCCCATTGTTGATGATATCTTCCCATTGAGAAGTCACTTTGTTGATGATGACTTCTTTGATCACTCCATTTCCAAGGTTTGTTACCTTCCCTTTGTTGATGATCTCTTCTTCTTTGAAAATTATCTTGATGATGTCTTTGCCATTTCTAAGGACTATGTTCTTCCCAATTTTGATCATTTTATCGGTACTCAAGTTGGATTTAGATAAATCATTTTCATGCAATCAATATTCTCAACAAGAGTACTATTTTCTTTTTCAAGGTTTCTAACCTTGTCAAGTGTGGTGGTGTGAGCACATGATAGTGATTGATAGGAAATAAGTAAACTATCCTTATCATTTTTAAAATATTGAATTCCTTTTTCAAATATTTGTATTTAACAAGTAAGCTTTGGAATTCATTTTGAAGTTCATCATAATCATTTTGTAAATCACTATAATCATTTTGAATGACAATATCATAGGAAGTAGAGGGTTTTAGACAAACCTCATTTTCTTCTTTGATGCCCATAAAACAATATTCAACTTCTTCATAGTTGGAAGTTGTAGGAGGCTTGTTCCTTAGATTTGAGCTTGTATGACCTTGAGAAGTAGATGTTTGACTCCTTTCATTTGCAACTACTCCATAGATGGCTTCTAATTTTTGCCATACTTCATGTGCCGATTTTATTCCTACAATATGTTCATATTCCAAATTAGTAAATGAACAATACAAAATATTGAGAGCTTTACCGTTTAAGGAGATGATTCTCTTCTCTTCATCATTGAGCTTTTGAAGCCTTTTGAGGTGTGTGGTGTGTCTTTCGTCGGAATAGATTCTCCATTAATGACGGTGTTCCAAATGTCGAACCCGCAACCTTGTAGATAGCATTCCATTCTTTCTTTCCAAAAATTAAAATTTTTGGAATCAAATGGTGGTGGAGGTGCGGATAGATGAGCTTCGTTCGTAGCCGAGGATCGTTTCTCTTCACTCGCGATGTGAAATGAGCTTGCCAAAGAGTTTGGCTTTGATACCACTTGTAAGTCAGCGGCTACGATAATCAGAGGGGGTGAATAGATTATCTCCATCTTTCGATTTCGCCCTCTTTTTATAATCGAATGCTCAAACACAATGATAAAGGTGCGGAATGTAAACAACACACGTCGATTTAAAGAGGTTCAACCCACCTAGGGCCTAATCCTCTACCACCCCAAAGTATATCAGGGATGGATTTTAAAAAAGAAAAAGAATTTTATTAATTACCAAAATTAATACAAATTCAACTTACAACACCTTGAAGAGCACCACACTCTTCTTCAACACCACCTTTGGAAATTACCACAATCTCCTTTGAAGATTACCACAATCTTCCTTTAGCGGCACCTTGTGAATATTACCACAATCTTCAACCTTGAAGAATACCAAATTCTTCAACACCTCAATAAGAAGATCACCACAATCTTCTTCACCTATCACCTAGATCATTCAAGTGTGTTCTTACCACAAGAACACTCACAAGGATATCTTGTGTTTGAATGATATCAAAAAATCAAGATTACAACTCAATAATGAATAATGCAATTTGAGTGCAAGGTGTAATCAAGAATAGCCTAGACCTCAAGGATGTGAAAGTGATAAGCTAGGCAAATTTACAACAAGAATAATAACAATGAAAGACCAAGTATTTGCTTGAAGTGTATCTTGTTGTGTTGTATCTCAATTGTTGTATTGGTTGCTCCAAAACTTCCTCTATTTATAGGAGATGATTGATCAAGCATAGGTTCCTCTTGGGGATTGAAAATCTCTGAGAAAAATACAATTAAAATCAAGAATATAGCTGTTAGAAATCAATCCCACAATTTAAGGAAACGTGTCTGTTTGTCAAATGGTCATATTTTTTTGTCAATACACAGGCGGTCCATACGAAATAAGAGAAATAAGAACACTTTGAAAATTTCAACAGGCGACCGGTCGACATAGGCTTGCCAGGTCGACCCCTGTCTCAACAGGTCCCCCCTAACATAAAAAACGAAGAGGTTTGTTCTGTTTCAAGACAAAACATGCAGTACCTGGGTCGACCACCGGGCGACGGTCGACCTGTTTTTACTTCCATCTCATTTTCTGTTTCTAAAAACATCTTGGTACGGGTTGCCCTATGGGGCACGGTCGACCACGAGACATAAATGTTATCCAATTTTTGTCAAAAATAAAACTCAAGAAATACTCGAAAATTAAGTAAAAACATTTTAATCCAATCGGGAGTATTTAGACAACATTTGGAAATCTTGTTATAGGAGTAAAAACCCATTGATATAAAATCATTAAAAGTGTTGTCTATTATTATCAAAAATAAACTTGAGGAAATACTCAGGAAAATTTTAAAACCATTTTAAATCATTTAGGAGTATTTGGACAACCTTTAAAAACATTGTTTTGGTGATAAAATAAAATCATCAAAATTAAGATAAAAACATGTATCAAACGGGTTCAGGTCGAACCGGTCTCAAGTTTTGGAGGGCTTCGTGATCAAATCCAAGAAGCTTGAGCAAGTGGGTCAGTAGTAAAGGCGGTTGCCCTGTGAAGAAGGCGAGTCGCGAGAAGCCACCATTTGTGTGACCAAGGCATCTTGTTGAGTCCCAAAGGATCAAGTCATTTGTGTGATCAAGACTTGTATCTCTGGGTATTAACCACTCGTATATTGATCAATACTTAGTGGATTCCTTCAGAGTTGGAGAAGAGAGGAGTAGAAGAATTACCCCATCTTGAACCTCTATAAAAACTTATTGTGTTATTTACATTTCAACACTTTAATTTCGCATCTTATTTTTTATATCTTTGATAAATTTGTTATCCAATTGATAATCAATCGAGTGCTAAAACCAAGTATTAAAACAAACTTAACAAAATTCAAGGGTGTTAAGTCTTCCGTTGAAAACAAATCACGGTCGAGTTAAGTCTTTAGTCAAAACAATTTTGAGTTATTCTATCAATACTCGATCGAGTCCGTTGAGTGACAAACTCTATTTGATTAACTAACTTAGTGTCCATCAAGGACTGTTTGTGAAGTATTAACTATGTATAATTAAAAGGACTAATTTGAAAAGTTGGTAAGGTTTATTCAACCCCCCTTCTAAACCTTACACTCACACCCCTTGGGACCTACAAGTGGTATCGAGTGGTTGGTTCATTGAGCCTTCCGCACCAGTTCTTGAACTAGATCTCCAAATTTTTCAAAGCTTGCTTTAGCACTTGATCTTTCAAAACTCTTTTACTCAACAAAGTTATTATCATGGAAGCAAATTTGACACGCATCCCTATGTTCACAATTGAAGAATTTGATGATTGGAAAATGCGTATGCGAGGCTCATCTATCAAACATTACATGATGAGATGTGGATAGTGATAGAGGATGGGCCTCTGCAAATTTTAAAAGTGAACATATTGTGTAAGGAGAGCCGCATTTGAAGGTGAAGAGGATGTTGCTCCCGGACCGGCCATGGTTGAAAAACCAAGAGTGAATGGACAAATGATGACAGGAAAAGATATAACTTTGACAATGTGGCCAAGGACATTCTTTATAAAACCTTGGACAAAGCTATGTTCAACAAAGTCAAATCATGCAAAACGGCTAAAGAAATGCTGGGGACAAGCTAACATTGATTTGTGAAGGCTCGGAGGAAATCAAGGAAAATAAACTATCGGTTCTTTGTCTGAGAAATTTGAGAATTTTAAAATGCTCGCAGGAGAGACCTTGGATCAACCGGATGCTCGGTTCACGAAATTACTAACGAGCTATACGCACTTGGAAAATAATATACACAAAAAGAAATGTGTATGAAGATTCTAAGAAGTCTCCCCAACCGAATGCGAAATGAAGGTCATGGCACCGAGACATTCCATGGACCTATCCAAGACATCCAACCATGAGCTATTCTCGGATCTCAAAGCCTCTGAATTTGAGTGAGAAGAAAAGACCAGGAGGAGAGCGGCATTGCCCAAAACAATCGCTCAAATTGTTAAGGATGGCAAGAGAGTTGAGGTCAAAGAAGTTATTGACCAAAGGAAATAGCCCGATGGTTAAAAGATTTAATAAGTTCTTCAATAAGAACTACAAAAGAGGCAAAGGTGAATCCTCCATAAGACACTCGGCTCCTCCAAGTCTAGGGAAGATAGGCCAACCAAGAGAGCGAGCATCAAAAGTTGAATATCAAAGAGTCGACAATCCAAGGATGGAAAGAAGCTGATCAAAAAGTTGAAAATCTATCTTTGGGCCGCAGCAACCCGGTCACTATGCCATTGAATGTCCATATCCTGTAGTCAACAAGTACATGAATGAAGAGGAAAGAAAAGTCTTGAGGGGAAAGAAGACGGGGGAAAAGAGAAAGGCAATGTTGGCTGCGAGAGGCTGGCGTCTGACTAAGACAAAAGACACGGCCGAGACTCGGAGAGTAGTGGTGACTACTCAAGTGACTACGAAGAAGAAGCCTTGATCCGTCTAATGGCTAAAGAACAAAACCAACCTGACCAAGACGATGAGGTACACTCTAACTCATCACACTCGGATACTAGTGATAGTGATTGTGACACACACACTTCATCACCCACTCCTGATCTTTATGATTCATTAGGCAAAATGATGAAAGATTTTGAACACATTAAATCCTCACACACTTGAATGAGGAAAACGACTACTCGAGAGCAAAACTCACGACTAACTAAGGAGTTGAGTACTCTAAGTTAAATAGCTGATGAGAATGAAAGTCTAAAAGGCTGAAAATGCTAAGCTAATAGCAGAGATAGCTGCTATAGAAAAGAGGGAAAATGACCTCAAAAATGTGATTGAGGCATTCACTAAGGCATCTAAATCATTGGATGATCCTATTATGAGTCAAAGAGAATGTGGAGACAAGACATGCTTAGGATTTAATTCCTCTCGTGCTATGTCAAGCTCCAAAAGTGATTTTGGAAAAAGGATCTTCAAGCAATGAAGTATCTCAAAAATCCAAAACTCCAAATGGTACACACACATTTATTCCAAAGCACAATCACAAGCAAAGCGGCCTTGGTTATAAAGGAAAAGGAAAGCTGCCGATTGAGTGTCTTTGAGAGGACAAGCGAGAAAAAAATCGGTGAGTTCCTCGGCAAACTCCAAATAGGAAATACTCAGTAAAGAAGAAACAGAGCTACCAAAAGTCCGAAATTCTATAAAAGAAATATATATGATGGGAATGGTGGAAACTACCCAAGCCAAGTGATTGGAATAATATGAACTATCGGCAAAGACTATGTAATATAAGCCCAAATGGCAAAGGCACAGAGCTCAACAAAGGCCATTCCAAAGGCACAAGAGCTATCATCAAAGCACACATATGCACCTAGGCACTACACTCGGAGATATCACAACTACCCAAATACGGCCAATTGCTAAAACGCATTCACAGGCATACAAACAAAAGAGACAATTTTGTATGAACCTAGAACTCCCAAGCAATTTGCTAAAGTTAATTATGATTATGGCATCGATAGATGGCAACCTCTTAGAGTCAAATCATTTGGTGTAGGTTGGTTGGATCATCTTATAATACTAACCCCTCGGGACCCAACCAAGTATGGGTACCTAAAACTTAATTTCCTTGATTGCGAGGTTCAAGGAAGCAGTGAGTGCCAAGGAACTTGGTACATGGATAGTGGCTGTTCCGGACATATGACAGAAACAAGAAAAATTTATGAAAATTCAAGGATGTTAAAGGTGCAAAAGTCATATTTGGAGGAAATGAAGCTCGGGGAGAAATAAGAGGCATTGGATCCATCAAGAAAATGGATTAGAAATCTCGGATGTTGCATATGTTGAAGGACTCAACTTCAACTTGCTAAGCATCACCAACTTTGTGACAAGGGTTATAATGTTGGATACAACATGGGTATATGCAAATCAAGGACATGAATCTAATGAAGTTGTGCTACAAGGATGCGAGACAAAAGAACATGTATGTGGTAGATTGGTCAATCGCAACACCAAGCACTTGTCTACTTGCAAAGAGCACAATAGAATCAAATTGGTTGTGGCATAAGAAGTCGAGTCACACTGAATTTCAAAACTATTAACAAACTTGCAAGAAGTAATCTTGTGGAAGGACTTCCGGACTCGAGTATACAAGAAGGAGAGTATATGTGATGCATGTCGAATGGAAAATAGATCAAATCATCATTCAAAGAAAAGACATGTCCATCTTCAACAAGAATATTACACTGCTACATATGGATCTATTTGGTCAGTTGAACCCGCCAAAGACATAAGTGGGAAGAAATACACCTTGGTGGTGGTAGATTACTACTCAAGATATACATGGACAATATCCATGTGTAAGAAGAAAAACTTCTGCGAGAAACTACCCACGACTAATGAAGATGATCCCAGAGTGAGAAAAGTCAAACCATTATCAAAATAAGATCGACAGAGGAACTCGAGTTTGTCAATGGTATAATAACTCAGTATTGTATTGAAAATGGCATTGGTCATGAATTATCTGCTGACAAGAACTCCACAGCAAAATGGAGTTGCGAGAAAGAAGGAATGGAACTCTCAAAAAAGCAACAAGGACTATGTTAGTGAAGGGGGTACGCCTAAAAGATTTTGGGCAAGCAATAAACACAACATGCTATACTCAAAATAGATGCATGATAAACAGACGGTGACAAAGACTCCTATGAAATTTGGACAGGAGAAAGCCAAATGTTGCATATTTTAATATATTTGGATGCAAATGCTTCATCCATAACAATGGCAAAGATAATTTAAAGGCTTTTGATGCCAAAGTCGATGAAGGTATCTTCTTAGGATACTGGTGAAAGCAAAGCCTAGAGTGCTCAACAAGAGGACTATGGTTACGAAGAATCCATCCATGTGGTGTTTGATGAGCCAAATGTAAATGGAGAAGACATTGAAGAGTCGGTGATATTTGAATCAACCAACCATGCGAGAAGAGTCCCTATGTAGAAGTGAAAATTTGGAATTGTAAACCCGGATGAAGATGAGATATCGAATCTCAAAACAGTGGAAAATGCGGCTAAGTGATGATGAGAGAGCTGATCAAAACAACACGCAGTGCAGGGGATGAATCCGGCTAACTTACTCCAACCCGAGGTAAGATGGGAGAGACCATCCACGAGAACTAGTCATTGGAGATGTAAGAGAAGGTGTCAAAAACGAGATCCAAAACTCAACAAGAAGCAATGTTCTCATGCTTCATCTCACAAATAGAGCCTAAAGATGTGTCACAAGCATTGGATGACACACATTAGATTCAAGCCATGCAAGAGGAGTGAATCGAGTTTGAAAGAAATAAAGTATGGGAGTTGGTTCAAAGACCTACCCATCAAAATGTTATTGACACTAAATGGGTGTTCGAAACAAGATGAATGAGGAAGGTTCGTGGTAAGAAACAAAGCAAGATTGGTAGCCAAAGGATATTGCCAAGAAGAAGGAATAGATTTTGATGAAACTTTTGCTCTGTAGCAAGATTGGAAGCTATAAGGATGTTTCTTGCCTATGCACGCTCACAAGAACTTTATTGTATATCAAATGGATGTAAAGAGTGCATTCCTTAATGGTTTATTGGAAGAAGAAGTGTATGTTGAACAACCTCCGGTTTTGAGCGAGAAGACTCTTGGAGACAAAGTATACAAACTCAAGAAAGCTCTATATGGATTGAAACAAGCACCCGAGCATGGTATGATACATTGTCACAATTCTTAAGCGAGAATGGATTATCAAAAGGCAAAGTGGATAGAACACTCTTGAGAATTCAAGATGGGAAAAGCATCTTTGCTTGTTCAAATATATGTGGATGACATCATTTTTGGATCCACAAACAAAGATTTTGTGTGATAAATTTTCAAATCTTATGCAAAGCAAATTCGAAATGAGCATGATGGGAGAGCGACATTCTTCCTTGGACTTCAAGTGAAGCAAGTGAAGGATGGGACCTTCATAAGTCAAACAAAATACACCGAGAGATTTAATGAAGAAATTTGGTATGGAAGAGAAGTCTTCGTGAAAATACCAATGAATACATCGATCAAAATGGATATCGATGCGGATGGCAAGCACGTAGATCAAACAAGATACTGAGCACTTATTGGATCATTGCTCTATCTCAAAGAACAGTCGGACATCACCTTTCTTTGTAGGTGTATGTGCAAGATTTCAATCTGCTCCAAAAGAAAGCCACATATATGACCAAGAGGATCTTGAGATATTTGAAAGGAAGCCAAGAAGTTGGCTTATGGTATCCAAAGGAAGGTGGATTCAAGCTAATTGGTTATTCATACTCTAACTATCTTTGGATGTAGAGTTGACGGGAAGAGCACCTCGAGGCACATGTCAAATGCTTGGAAATAGGCTAATTTCTGGTTTAGCAAAAGCAAAATTCAATAGCCACCTCTACAATTTGAAACATAATACATAGTTGTGGGCATTTGTTGTGCCCAAGTCTTATGGATGAGACAAAGATTTGAGAGACTATGAAGTTGAAGAAAAGGAAATTCCAATCATGTGTGATAACACACAAGTGCAATTGCAATCACTCAAAATCTGTGTTGCACTCAAGAACAAAGCATATCAATGTCGGATATCACTTCATAAGAGACCATGTTGAAAAGAAGGACATCACCTTGGAATATATTTCAAGCGATAAGCGGTTGGGCGACATATTCACAAAACCATTATGTGAGTCAAGATTTGAAGAACTCAAGCAAGAGTTAGGGTTAATTGAGTGAGTTGACACTCGGAAGACTCAAAGAAAAGAGATGAAACATGAAAAGAGGAAAAAGAGAGCTCGTAATTAAGTAAGCTAAGTGAATCGGCCGTATCGGAAAGTCATTTGATCGAGTTAGGTGACGGTGAGTCACTAGGAGAGGAGTGAGAAGAAGGATTGAATCAACTAAGGAGTAAGTTTGAGTCACTTATGAGCAAAGTGACAAAAATGTCGTTTTACTAAGCGGGAATGTTATTAAGAATGATGTCAAGCATAATTATGACGTGTACATGCAAAAGATGCACACCAAGCTTATGATTGGATATAAATCTTTGCCGCATTAAATGTGAGAAATTAAATGTAAATCGGCGTGCAAGATCTAAGCCGTTGATTTTGATCAAATTTCAAAAACCACCCGCACGTCCTTTCATGAACCATTCTTAAACTATTTAAATCCGTTTTCTCTCTCACTTTACCAAAACCTGTTCATCTCTCTCTCGAAAGTAAAAGCAAAATTTTCTCTCAAAACCCTATCAATACTCGATTCGGTTTTCAAGTTTCGTTCGGTAAAACATCTCGAAATGGCATCCACTCATGACTTTGTCAAGCTAGGAAAGCAAATCCCCACGGGGTCTCTTTGTGGATTTCGATGGTATTGTTAAACGAGGGCCCGACGACACCCTAGTGAAGAAGATTCTTTGAGAAATTGGAAATGTACGGGTGAAATCGTTTCGACGTTGGAGTTTCCGATGACCTATGTGGCGGAGGTCGCGATTCTACGTGAATGTTGAAGTTCACGATGAGGGCATCAAGTTCTCGAAAAGAGTTCACCATCAACGCCAGGATTTGGTGAACTTTGCTTGTTGCCGGTGGAAGGAGTGTCGGAGATTCATGAAGCCGAGGTCGACCGATTCTTTGCTTGGAAGGAAGTAGCCAAGTCCGACTATCTTTGCAAAAGTGGTCTACACGACTAACAAGAGGTCTTTGAAAGAGGACTACCACAAATTCTTTGGACATTGTTGCCAAATGCATAGACATCAACTTTGACCCGGTTGTCTAAAGCTAAGCCGATCGTAATGGCTGCGATCCTTGAAGAAAAGAAGGTGAATTGGGCTGAGTTTGTCTACAGCGGACTGCGCGGAATGTTGGGAACAAATCCTTCAAGGAGGATGGAACGTTTGGAGGTTCCTAGGATACGACTGGTGATTGGGCGGTGATGGAAGTAAAGAAGTCCCTCTTCGACATGGAATGGCGTTCCATGTAAACAAGAGGATGTTGAGATCAAACCTATCGCACACGAGAAGAGAGCATACGCCAAGAGGGTGAAACGAGTGAGGAGGAATCGGTGACCCTGAAGATCTGATTGTCTCCTCTCCTCCAAAGAAGAAGGCGCCCCTGCGGTGCTAAAAAGATCACGCTTGCCCCGCAACAAAGAAAAAGAAATCTGCTCCTGCCCCTACAGACGAGTCACCGCACCGTAGCGCAATGGAGAAGGAACCATTAATCCCTTCTCCGGTGATCAAGAAGAAGGCTGCCCGCAACAAGGAAGGCAACAACCACTAAGACATCTGTGAAGGCATTCACCTTCAATGAACCGGAGGAAGTGGAGCCAAATATCCTCTGGTAAAAACAAAGAGAAGAAGAAGACTTTCCAAGCTCTCAGGAGCTTGAGAAGACAGTGAGTCTGTCACTCAGTGGAGAAGATACCGAGGCTATTTGGAGAAGTAGAGTCTCAGTGATCGATGAAACGCCAAGTCTGCTTGAGGCCGATCAGAGAGGCAAGTCAAGGACCCGTTTGTAGACGAATAGGCGAGGAATAAGGAATGGCCGAGACAATAGAATCACTTGTTGTGAGGGTTGTTTCTCCACCAATGAAAGGCTGCGAGGGTGTCGAGCAAGTCTGCTACCCTTAATCCTGGAAACGAGGGCGGCAAGAGAATGATGAAGACGATATAATCATGTACTCTCCATTGTATCCGGACATCCAAAATCGTGCATGAGAGTGGAGAAAATAGAAGGTGAGCCTATCCAGTGCGGTTTGAAAGTCCGAGTTCATTCTTTGAGGAAGAAGAACTCTTGAGGTTTCTTGAGGTGGACACGATCTTTGCAAGCCCTTGACGAGGATAATTGCATCAATATCTGCAGATTCGAAAAAGAAAATGAACGGGCTAGAAGCGGTGAGGACGCAGAGGCACGTGAGAAGGCCGACATCCGCCCTCTCACCGCACCACCGATCATACACACCCTCACCGACGTCTATCGAGAAAGTGATGAGGACTGGACCCTGTTGCCGCCATAGAAGAATTGCAAATGCATCAAGCAATGCAAGAATCAGAATCCTTCATGAGCAAAGAATGATGGAGGGACTAGGAGAGTCCTCCAAATCACGGTAGTGCAACATATTGCCACTGTTGTTGTTGCCACCACTTCCCTAGCTCATTCGGAGGAAGGTGTTAAGGAGGCGGGCGATGGCGGGATTATGGGGAGCCCGGTCGAGCCAACCCCTAATGAAGGTGTCTTACCACCTTTGCCCCAATGGCTGAATACTCGGTGGGAGCAGTAGGGAGTCCGGAGACGCAGTGACCCCATTCCAAGTTACTCGGTTGGTGTGCCGGTGGGGAAACTCTCTCCACTGCGGCAAGGTCGAAGGATCTTGCGGTGACTCCACAATGAATCTCGGAGGCGAAGTGGAGAAGGAACAACCATAGAATACACAACAAGTTGTCATCAACGAGGCTCGGACAATTGAGGCTTGTCTCGGCTAAGGTGCCAAGCGCTCTGCGAGGCTAATGACATCCTTTGATGCGTCGAGGCACATGAAGGAAGCTGCCCGGGAGTTAACACTGGGGCGATGAAAGTGCAATCCATGGAGTTGAGACTCAATGGATGCCACCTCGAAAGACCCCAAGAAGGCAGTGACCTTTGTCGAAAGGGATGTCGAGGCCTCATTGCTGCGGTTGAGGCTGCAGGAGGTAATGAAGGCCAACGGGAGGTTGAGACTTCGGGGTAGAGAAACGAAGCATAGAACATCCCCCTACTATCATTGATCAATCGAGAAAAGGAGATAAGTCTATTCACGATTCCCGGGATAATCGATGTAACCTTTCGGGATCGGAAGGAGACGATGGCCGAGTCATCTCCGTGGTCGATCCAAAAGACTTAGCCGAGGATGTTCCAACCACGAGTAAGTCGACCTCAAGACTACTCGCCAAACATTCAACTTTGATGATGAGCCACAATGGAAATCTCATCATCGTCGAGGACGCCGATAAGGCCGAGGACGATCAACTCATTTGGAAAAACCATTTGAGACCGAGCGAAGGCTGTTGAGACAGTGAGGCTCGGCAAGCCGGGTCAATTTCACAATAGACCACAGTGAAACAGAGTCCAGCTGCGCGAGGCTCCCCAAGGCTGCGCGGGTTCGACTCCACGGGGGACTTCACGAGCACCACTAATCATTGAGCAGATTCTAGTTGCCCATGATGATCCTTTTTGTAGAATCGTTTCCCTTCTCCGGAAGGTACCGACCTCCGAAGAATCAGCTAAAGATCGTGGCGCTTCCCACGGACTGACCTGTTATTCTATCGAGACACCTTTGTTCGGTGACTATGACTTTGTTGCTTGGCGTCACCGTAACTTGAAGAAGCAGTGCGATCGGGAAGTTTTCAAAGCCTTATTTGCTAAGATTAAAAAGGGTGAGAGGCACCAGGCCTCTTTGGATATGAGGCTCGAGCAGGGACGCCAACCTGCTGGCGATTTGAGAGGCATCATAGTCGAGGATCGGGAGTGGTGGCAGCGACAAACAATGCGTGTGGAATAAGCTCGATACTTCAGGACATTGTTCAACAAGTTGTTAGTACGCGGGCCGAGAATGCTGATGCAAAGACAAAATTGCAAGAGCACATTGAACAAATGCATGAATCTCACACTACGAGAGATAATCTTTGCTGCGTGAACATAATAAGAATGAGCTCTGGCGTGGAAGAGAATATGGATCGAAAATTCGGTCTCCTCATGGCTGAGATGAAGTTGGTAGCACTGAATCCAACGCCACCCGCTTCGAGTTTCGTGCGGCATACTCGCAGCATTCAAAGCGAGAACTCGGCTATCCAGACTAGACTTCTTGCTTGCTAGCTTGTTTCGGGGTTCCTCTCATTTGATGATGCCAAAAAGGGGGAAGAGGAATACCTAAAGGCTTGAAGGGATCGAAGGCGAGAAGGAGGAAGTAGGTTTGTGAAGGGAAAGACAACGAGGAAGTAATAAAGAGAGAAGAAAGGGAAGTCTCATGTTGAGGGGGAAGGTTCGAAAGATGTGACCTTGATGATTGCTAAAACCCCCAACAAGGTCTTGTCACGGTGATATTATCGGCAAACTCCGATGACTCGCGCCACTCCAACACTCTTTCTTTGTACCAATGGTCGAAAAGAGAAAAGACGATTGAAGCGAGGGATGAAGGAAGTGGAAGGAAGGATGGATGCCGAGTTATGGATATTCTCGGAAACAACATGGAGGCATTGCAAATGACAGAGACACCTATGCCATTTCGGATGCGGAATCGAGCTAAGATCGGTTGATGAATTCAAGACGCTCGCATCCGAAGGATACTTCGCAAATATGTCCACGGCTCAAGCTTGGGATTTGTCTTGGGAAAAGGGTCTCACACTATGTGAAGAAGGACGACGTGCGGAGACTCTTATCGGCGATCACTCTGCTGGTCACTCTGCTAGTCACTGGTGGGAAAAGAAGACCCCGATCATGACACGCCCGGAGGAAGAGGAAGAAATAGAGGTGGAGGAAGAGGTTTCGGACCTAGACCTCTGCCCAAAAACATTGAGAACATAGATCCAGGCAAGAAAGGGGGGTTGACGAAGTAGCCAACTGCAAGTGGCTAAGAACAATCCCGAGTATGTGAAGAGAATTGAAGAGGAAAATGTAGGTCCCAAGGGGTGTGAGTGTAAGGTTTAGAAGGGGGTTGAATAAACCTTACCAACTTTTCGATTTAGTCCTTTTAAATTGAGTTGATACTACACAATTTGTGTCCTTGGTGGACAACCAATTTAGTTAATCAAGTAGAGTTAGTCACTCAGACTGACCGAAGTGTTGATAGAATAACTCATTTGTTAAGTGAATTAGCTCAATTTGTTTTATTGGAAGACTTAACACCCTTAAGTTTGGTTTAGTTATGATTTAATGCTTCGTTTTAGTACTTAGAAATTATCAAGTGGATAGCAAATTTATCGTGAGTTAACCAAATAAGATGCGAGGAATTAAAATGTTGAAATGTAAATGACACGATAAGTGTTTAAAGAGGTTCGAAGATGGGGTAATTCTTCTACTCCTCTCTTCTCCAACTCTGGAGGAATCCACTAAGTATTGATCAAGTATCTGAGTGGTAAGATCCCGGATACAAGTCTTGATCACACAAGCGACTTGATCCTTTGGGACTCGATGCGGAGATGCCTTGGTCACTCGGTGGCTTCTCGCACGACTCGCCTTCTTCACAGGCGTTGCCTTGCTACTACAACTCACTTGCTCAAGCTTTTTGGATTTGATCACGAAGCCCTCCAAATCTCGAGACCGGTTCGACCTTGAACCTTCCTATAATCCTCCGTGGAATGTAGACCCCTTTTCTTCAAAAGTTTCCTCTTCAACTAATTGAAGTTATCTTTCCTTCACAGGTGAGTGTTGGATTGATTTTCTTCGTAGTGTAGGCTTGAGGATTAATCTTGAATGATTTTGAGAATATTTTAGGTTCTGATTCAAAAGTTTTCTTGAAATGTTCGTGGTTTAGGTAGTCAAGGTAACCTTTTCTCGGAGTCATTCCTCGGCCTTTTATAGTGATCTTTCAAAAACTTGTGGTCGTTGGCTTGTCTTTTTGCGTCCTTGGAGTTGCCACTTCCTCGTATGAATTGTTTTTCAGCTTTTCGAGAGTTCGACACGGTGTAGTGCTTCCCATTGGTTCATTCCCCTTGCACGCTTCGGGGTGAGCACTTCGAGAAAGGTAGCATGGAGGTATTACTTGTTTAAGTAATTCTCTTGATTTACGTGCAACGAATCTCTTTCGATTATCTCGACTTATTTGCATTTCCTTGCTTTCCCAGGTGACTTAGAGTCAACTTTCAATCATTGGATGACTCTTCATCACTTCAACTTGAGACTTGGCTATCTTGAGTTGATTTGTGATACTTTACTCACCGCATCTTAGCTACACCTTGATCGAGTTCCGTCTTCTCTTCTTTGCCATACTCATGTCTTGCGTGAGTCTTCCTTCTAGTCTCCATTGTCTTCTTGCATGTTTAGGCATAGGCGACTTAACTCGGCTTGACCAGCCCCTATTTGTTACAATGTAGTTTACAACAAAAATGAGGTGCAACTTCCTATTCTAAGTTTTACATGGCATTCATCAAAATCTAAACAATAAATTTCCCAACAATTTCCCCCTTTTTGATGATGCCAAAACTTAAAACATTCAAAATGTAAATAGCATAGATAAATACGGATGGTGTATTTACGAGAGAATGTATGCATAGAATCAATACTTTTATTGATCATAACATTCTTGTCCTTTACACAATGTTTACAAGGTGTATCGAGCAAACATCTATGTCTACGCAAAAATAGAGAATTTCTGATTTATTACGAGAAGACTTACATAGTATGTATTTACATAGTAAAATACATGAAGGGTGGACAACAACACTTCATCTCCTTCGTTGCCTCCTTCTTTCATCTTCTTGATTCTGTCATCTTTCGGTCTTCTTCTCTTTTTTCATCTTACCGCCTTCTTCTTCTTTTCATATACCTTAAGGCGACTTCATCTCTTCTTAGTCTCTCTTGTCTTTCCTCCCATAGCTGAGTTTGTCTTTTATTTTCTTCTTCAATTCTTTTCACATACTCAACATTGTTCTTAGCCACTTGCGTGATTGGCTACTTCGTCAAAATCGGCCCAAGTAGATCCCTCCTTTCTTGCCCGGATCTATGTACTCAATGTTTTTGGGCGAGAGGACTAGGTCGAAACCTCTTCCTCCACCACACGCTTCTTCCTCTACCTCTTCCTCTCGGGCGTGTATTGTCTTTGGGGTCTTCTTCCAAGTTGAGTGGCAGCGGAGTGACGAGAGAGTGATTGCGAGGTAGTCTGTTTTACTGTCGGCTTCTTCACATAGCGTTAGACCCTTTTCCTAGTACAAGTCCCAGGCTTGAGCCATGGACATGTTTGCGAAGTATCCTTGGATGCGAGAGTTTTAAATTCATCAAGCGATCTTGGCTCGATTCAGGCATACGAGATGGCGTAAGTGTCTCTGTCTACTAGAATGCCTCCATGTTGTTTCAAGATATCCATAACTCGGGCATTCATCCTTCCTTCCACTTCCTCCATCCCCGCTTCAATTGTTTTTCTCTTTTGACCATAGACACAACAGAGTGTTGGAGTGGCGAGTCACTGGGAGTTTGCCGCTGATAATATGTTGTGACAAGACCTTGTTGGGGTTTGTGCAATCATTAGGGTGACATCTCCCGATCCTTCCCCTCAACAGACTTTCCTTTCTTTGCTCTTGAGACCTCCTCTTTGTCTTTCCCTTTACAGTTTGCTCCCCTCCTTCTCAACGTCGATCTCTTGCGCTTTAAGGTATTCCTCTTCGCCCTTTTTGGCATCATCAAAGGAGAGAGAAACGCCTGAAACATACTAGCAAGGAGAAAGTCGATTCTGGCGATAGTCGAGTTACGCCAGTGCACTACGGGTATGCGGCGCGAAACTCGAGCGAGTAGTGTTGGATTCAATTTGAAATTAACTTCATTTGCCATGAGAAGGCTGAACTTTCGATTCATGTTTTCTTCCATACGCGAGGAGCTCACTCTTATTTTGCTCACGCAGACTTTATCTCGCGAGTGAGAGATTCATGCATGTGCTCTAAATGTTCTCTCGATTGCGTCTTTGCATCGCATTCTCGGCCCGCCATACCAACGGCTTGTTGAACAATGTCTGAAATATCTAGCTTGTTCCACACGCATTGTTTTTCTTTGTTGCCACCACTCCCGATTCGACTATTATGCCTCTCAAGTCGGCCAGTAAGGTTGGCATCTCTGTTATCGATCTCATGTCCATCGAGGCCTGGTGCCTCTCCATCCATTGAATTTCCGCAAATAATGCATTGAACACCTCCCGAACTTGGTTGTTCCCTCATTGCGGTGATGGCCAAGCGGCGTCAAAATCATAGTAATTTGGAATGATGGTATACGATGGAATGAGCGAGGATCAGTACGTGGAAGCGCCGAGATCTCTTCGACTCTTGGGAGGTCGGGTACCTCAGAGAGAAGGAAATGATTCTATGAAGGAATCATCACGGCAACCGGGATTTGTTCAATGATGAGTGGTGCTCGTGAAGTTCCTTGTGGAGTCGAACTGCTGCGGCTTCAGAGCTGCGCGGTGGACTCTGTTTGATTGGGGTCTGTTGGGAAGTTGACCCGAGCCTTCCCGAGCCTCATTTGTCCCGGCGGCAGCCTTCGGTCTCATTTGGTTTCTTCAATTGAGTTGACTGGTCCTCGACCTTATCGGAAGTGTCATCGGACGATGATGAGATTTCCATGGGTGGCTCATCATCAAAATTGAAAGTTTGTGAGTAGTCTTGGGTCGACTTGCTCGTGGTTGGAACATCCTCGGTGAGTCTTTTGGATCGATTCTGAGGGATGACTCGGCTTCATCGTCTTCTTCCGATCCCGAGAAAGGTTACATCGGGATTATCTTCCGATCCCATCGTTACTCCCATTGGGTCTATCTCCGGTTTGTGTTTTGGAGGACTCTCCTGGTCCCTCCATCATTCTTTGTTCATGAAGGACTCCGGATTCGTGCATTGCTTGCTGCATTTGCAACTCTTTACGTGGCAAAGAACAGGTCCAGATCCTCATCACTGTCGAATAGGGCGTCAAGGAGAGGATGCGTATGTTACGTGGGTGCCGGTGATAGGGCGTCTTGGCCTTCTCACGTGCCTCGCCTTCCTCCTGCCTGTCTCTCCTTTTCCTTGTCCTTGAAGATCGCAAGATATACGTGCGATTTTCTTCATCCAGGGCTTGGACCACAGTGGTCACTCCAAGAAAATTCATCGGTTCCTCTTCTTCTTCGATAAACTCGGCCGTTGGAATTGTTCCCTGGATCGACTCAACTTCCACTTCCTCCACTCTCATGAGACATTTTGGATGCTGGATAAGGTGGGGATAGGATCATCACATCATCATCTCTATCGCCTTCTTCTTTGTCCCTCATTCTCGGGGATAGAAGGTAGCAAGCTCGGTGCTCCCATCTTGTCCGCGTGCATTTGCGGGGAGGAGATACGATCCTGTCAACGGCGAGTGTGCTTTCTCGGCTACTTCTTGTATCTTAGTTGTTCGCACTACACTGGGTCTTGATTTGCCTCATTGTTGATCGCCTTCAACAGACTTGCATTTGTTTCATCAATAATTTACGGAGACTCTACTTCTCCAGCAGTCTCGTATCTGTTTTTGGTGAGTGGTGACTCTCGGCCCGGTTTCTCAAGCTCGGAGCGCTTGATGATTCTTCTTCGTCTCTTAGTTTGTACCGGAGGATTTAGTTCGGGAGAGAGTGTCTTCGAGTCTTGGGTGGCGGTAGGTGTTGGTGTTTTCTTTCCGAGGAGCCGTCGTCTTGGCTTATCGTTCTCTTCTTTTGACGATTGGAGAAGGTATTTGAGATTCCTTCTCGGCCGTCATTCTTGGGGCGGGAGACACGGTGCGTGGGCGGAGTGACTTCGAGCTGCGGGGGAGGAGCGATTTGGTTTTCTTTTTGCAGGCGGCAATTCTCTTAGCATTGCGTAGGCGACTTTCTTCTTTGGTGGAGAGGAAACAAGTTGTATCTTGTGGTGGTGATTCCCGTCACTTGCCATGTATCGCTCTCTTGGCGTAGGCTCTCTTCAGTGCGCGAGAGAGGTTTGATCGAATATCCTCTTGTTTACATGGAACGCCTTTCCATGTCGAAGAGGACTCCTTTTACCTCCATCACCGGCCAATCACGGGTCGTATCCCGGGATCCTCCAAATGCTCCATTCTCCTTGAAGGATTTGTTCCCTACTCGCAGAGTCTTGTAGACAAACTCAACCCGGTTTACTTGCTTTTCTTCAATGATCGCAGCCATGACGATCAATTTTGCTTTGGATAGTTGGTCAAAGTTTGCCAAATTTGATGTCTATGCATTTGGCAACTATGTCCAACAGTTTGTGGTAGTCCTCCTTCGGCCTCGTGTTGTTGTGTAGACTATCTTATCGGCATAGTCGGTCTTGGCTACTTCCTTCAGCTGGCAGCGGCCAAGTCTACATCGCTTCATTGATTTACGGTGCTCCTTCCGCGGTAATGAGCGTGTTACGCCAAATCCTTGGCGAGATGATGAACTCCTTCCCGTGAATAGAGGATTTGATCCCCTCATCGTGAATCTCGGCGTTCACGTAGAATCGAGCGACCTCTTCCACATAGGTCATCGGGAGCTCCATCGTCGAAATGGTTTTAGCCCGGATTGTTCGAGTTTTTCAGCAATCTTCTTTATGAGGGCGTCATCGGACCCTGTTTGATCATACCCTCGAAATCCACGTGAGACTGGTGTGGATTTGCTTTCCTAAGCTTGACAAAATCATAATTGAAGCCATTATTTTTTCAAGTATTTCACGGAAAGAAACTTAGAAGTTGATTTGAAGATTGATAGGGTTTTGAGAGAGTTTTGCCTTTGCTTCCGAGAGAGAAATGAACAGTTTTGGTAATATGTGAGAGAAACGGACGAAAATGGTTTAAGTATGGTTTTACGAAAGGGCGTGCGGGTGGTTTTGAAATGTGATCGAAATCAACGGCTTAGATTTTGCACGCCGATTTGGATTTAATGTCTCGAATTTAACGCGGCAAAGCATTTATATCCAATCATAAGCAGTTGGTGCTTTTGCTTTTGTACACATCATCATTATCTTGATGTCATTCTTAAAAACATTCCCGCTTAGTAAAAACAAGCTGCGTTTTTGTCACTTTGTTCATAAATGACTCGACTTTTCCCTTAGCTGATTTAACCCTTCTTCTCACATTCTCTTTGTGACTCGGTGTCAAAGCAAATTCGGTATAGTTGTCTTCCGTCGGCTCATTCACTTAGGCTGATTTGGGAGTTCAGACCTTTTTCCCTTTTTGTGTTTCATTTCTTTTGTTTGATTCTTCGAGTGTCGGCTCACTCAATTAATCCTAACTCATGTTTGAGTTCTTCAAATCTTTACTCACTTAATGGTTTTGTGAATATATCGCCTAATATTTGTTTATCGGTTGAAATATATTCCAAGGTGATGTCCTTCTTTTCAACATGATCTCTTATGAAGTGATATCGACATCGATATGCTTTGTTCTTGAGTGCAACACATGATTTTGAGTGATTGCAATTGCACTTGTGTTATCACACATGATTGGAATTTCCTTTTCTTCAATTTCATAATCTCTCGAGTTGTTGTCTCATCCATAGGACTTGGGCACAATGGTCGCCGCATGACTATGTATTCTCGCTTCATTTGTAGAGGTGGCTATTGAATTTTTGCTTTTGCTAAACCAGAAATTGCTTTGTTTCAAGCATTTGACATGTGCACGAAGTGCTTTTCTGTCAACTCTACATCCAAAGATAATCAGTCGAATAGCCAATTAGCTTGAATCCACCTTCCTTTGGATACCATAAGCCAACTTCTTGGCTTCCTTTCAAATATCTCAAGATCCTCTTAGCATTTGCAAATCATATGCCTCTCCTTTGGAGCAGATTGAAATCTTGCACATACACCTACATCAAAGGTGATGTTCGGCCGCTTCTTTGTGAGATAAAGCAATGATCCAATAAGTGCTTTGTATCTTGTTTGATCTACTGGGCTTGCCATCCGCATCCATGTCCATTTTGATCTGATGTATTCGAGTGGTATTTTCATAGAAGACTTCTCTTCCATACCAAATTTCTTCATTAAATCTCTACGGTGTATTTTATTTGACTTATGAAGGTTCCATCCTTGTTTGTTTCACTTGGAGTCCAAGGAAGAATGTCACTCTCCCATCATGCTCATTTCAAATTTGCTTTGCATGAGGTTTGAATATTTATCACACAACTCTTTGTTTGTGGATCCAAAAATGATGTCATCCACATATATTTGAACAAGCAAGTATGCTCTTCTTGTCTTGAATTGAAAAGTGTTTTATCTACTTTTCCTTTTGTGAATCCATTCTCGGTTAGGAATTGTGACAAAGTATCATACCATGCTCGGGTGCCTGTTTCAATCCATACGAGCTTTCTTGAGTTTGTATACCTTATCTCCAAGAGTCTTGCTCAAATCCTGGAGGTTGTTCAACATATACTTCTTCATCCAATAAACCATTTAGGAATGCAGTTTTTACATCCATCGATATACAATAAAATTCTTGTGAGTGCATAGGCAAGAAACATCCTTATAGCTTCCAATCTTGCTACGAGGGGCAAATGTTTCATCAAAATCTATCCCTTCCTCTTGGAAATATTCTTTGGCTACTAATCTTGCTTTGTTTCTTACCATTGAACCTTCCTCGTTCATCTTGTTTCGAACACCCATTTAGTGCCAATAACATTTTGATGGGTGGGTCTTTGAACTAATTCACATACTTTATTTCTTTCAAACCGATTGATTCTTCTTGCATAGCTTGAATCAATGTGTTTCATCCAATGCTTGTGACACATCTTTAGGCTTTATTTGTGAGATAAAGCATGTGAACATGGCTTCTTGTTGAGTTCGGATCTTGTTTTGACACCTTCTCTTATATCTCCAATGACAAGTTCGGTGGATGGTCTCTCGGCCATCTTACATCGAGGTTGGAGTAAGTTAGTGGATTGGATCGTTGCTTTTGTGTTGCTTTGATCAGCTCTCTCGTCATCACTTAGCTGCAGATTTTCTAGTTGTTTATGAGACTCGGCTATCTCATCTTCATCCGAGTTTATAATTTGGCAAACTTGACAAAGATAGGAACTTTTACGCATGGTTGGATGATTGACTTATCGGTGACTCTTCAATGTCCTCTCCATTAATATTTGGTTCGTCGAACACCACATGAATGGATTCCTCTGTAACCATAGTCCTCTTGTTGAGTACTCTGTAGGCTTTGCTTTTTTTGAGTATCCCAAGAAGATACCTTCATCGACTTTAGCATCAAAAGCCTTTAGATTATCTTTGCCATTGTTATGGATGAAGCATTTACATCCAAATATTCTAAAATATGCAACATTTGGTTTTCTCCTGTCCAAATTTCATAGGGAGTCTTTGTTGTTAATACATTTTATCATACATCTATTTTCGGTGTAGCAAGTTGTGTTGATTGCTTGACCCAAAATCTTTTTGGTAACCCCTTGACTAACATGGTCCTGCCGCTTCTTCTTTGAGAGTTCTATTCCTTCTTTCGCAACTCCATTCTCTTTGTGGAGTCCTTGCTGCCAGAGATAATTCATGACCAATGCCATTTCCAATACAAATCGAGTTATTATACCATTTACAAACTCGGTTCCTACATCGATCTTATTTTGATAATGGTTTGGCTCTTCTCATTTTGAATCCTTTTCATCACAATTTTTGTGGTAGTTTTCTCAGAGTTTCTTGCTTCTTACACATGAATATTGTCCATGTATATCTTGAGTAGTCATCTACTACCACCAAGGTATATTTCTTCCCACTTATGCTAGTCGGTTCAATGGACCAAATAGATCCATATGTAGCAGATGCAATATTCTTGTTGAAGATGGGCATGTCTTTTCTTTGAATGATGATTTGATTTGTTTTCCCTTCGACATGCGTCACATATACTCTCCTTGTTGTATATCGAAGTGCGGAAGTCCTTCCACAAGATTACTTACGGCAATCTTGTTAATTGTTTTGAAATTCAGGTGACTCGGCTTCTTGTGCCACAACCAACTTGATTATTTGTGCTCTTTGCTATGAGACAGTGCATGGTGTTCTTTGTTGACCAATCACGATATACATGTTCTTTTATGCGCATCCTTGAAACACAACTTCATTTGATTCAAGTATCCTTGATTTGGCATATACCCATGTTAAATTCAACATTATAACCCTTGTCACAGATTTGGTGATGCTTAGCATGTTGAAGTTGAGTCCTTCAACATATGCAACATCCGTGATTTCTAATCCATTTTTCTTGATAGATCCAATGCCTTTTATTTCTCCTGGAGCTTCATTTCCTCCAAATATGACTTTTGCTCCTTTGACTTCCTTGAATTTTGTGAGATGTTTCTGTTTCTGTCATATGTCTGGAACAGCCACTATCCATGTACCAGGTTCCTTGGCACTTGTCCCCTTGAACTCCGCAATCAAGGAAATTAAGTTTTAGGTACCCATACTTATGCGGGTCCCGAGGGGTTAGTATTGTAAGATGATCCAACCAACCTATAGCCAAATGATTTGACTCTAAGATGTTGCCATCTATCGGTGCCATAATCATAATTAATTTTGGCAAATTGCTTGGGGATTCTAGGTTCATCTGTTGTCTCTTTTGTCTCGTATGCTGTATATATGTTTTAGCAATTGCCTTCTTTGGGTAGTTGTGATATCTCGAGTGTAGTGCCTAAGTGCATATGTGTCTTTGATGAAAGCTCTTATACCTTTGGAATGGCCTTTCTTTGAGTTCTAGGCCTTTGTCATTTGGGCTTATATTCCATAGGTCTTTTGATAGTTCACATCATCCCAATCGGCTTGGCAGGTATTTTCTACCATTCCCATCATATGTGTTTCTTTTATGGAACATCCGGGATTTTTGGTAGCTCTGTTTCTTCTTTCTGAGTATTTCTGTTTGGAGTTTCTTTGAGAAACTCATTTGAATTTCTTCTCACCGTCCTCTCAAAGATACTCAACTACCTGTTTTCCTTTTCCTTTATAACCAATGCCAGTTTGCTTGTAATTGTGCTTTGGAATAAATGTGTGTGCACCATTTGGAGTTTTGGATTTACGAGATACTTCATTGCTTGAAGATCCTTTTTCCAAAATCACTTTTGGAGCTTGACATAGCACGAGAGGATTAAATCTAAGCTTTGTCTTGTCTCCACATTCTCTTTGGCTCATGATAAGATCATCCAATGACTTAGATGCCTTAGTGAATGAGGCAATCACATTTTTGAGGTCATTCTCCTCTTTTCTATGGCGATTATTTCGCTATTAGCTTGGCATTTCGAGTCTTTAAACTTTTATTCTCATGCTATTTGACTTAGAGTACTCGGCTCCTTAGTCACATTTGTGAGTTTTGTTCTTGAGTAGGTTGTTTTCCTCATTTAGTAGTGTGTGTGAGGATTTAATGTGTTCAAAATCTTTCATCATTTTGCCTAATGAATCAAAAAGATCGAGTGGGTGATGAAGTGTGTGTGTCACGAGTCACTATCACTAGAATCGAGTGTGATGAGTCAGTGTACCTCATCTTCTTGGTCGGGTTGGTCTTGTTCCTTGGCCATCGAGGACAGTTAAGGCTTCTTCTTGAGTCACTTGAGTAGTCACTTCACTACTCTCGAATCGGCTATGTCTCTTGACTTTTGTCTCGCGATCTCTGCGGACCAACATTGCCTTTTTCTTTTCTTGTCTTCTTTCTCGAAGACTTTTTTTCTTCTTCATTCTGTATTTGTTGACTACGAGGATATGGGCAATCAATGGCATAGTGACCCGGTTGCCTACGGTTCGGCATAGATATTCAACCTTTTGATCGACTCTTTCCATTCTTGGATTGTCGACCCTTTGATATTGACTTTTTGATGATCTGTTTTCTTGGTTGGCCTATCTTCCCTTGACTTTGAGGGAGCCGAGTGTCTTACGGAGGATTCGCCCTTGCCTCTCTTGTAGTTCTTATTGAAGAACTTGTTGAACCTTTTAACCATCGGGGCTATTTCCTCTCTAGGTCAATGACTTTTTGACTTCAACTCTTTGCCATCCTTAACAATTAGAGCAAAATTGTTTTGGGTACAATTGTCTCTTCTGGTCTTTTCTTCTTAGCTCAAATTCGTAGGCTTTGCGATCCGAGAATAGCTCATGGTTGGATGTCTTTGATAGGTCCATGGAATGTCTTAGTGCCATGACCTTCATTTCCCATTCGGTGGGAGACTTTTTAGGATCTTCATACACATTTCCTTCGTGTATATTCTTTTCCAAGAAGCGAGATAGCTCGTTGGTAATTTCGTGAACCGAGCATCCGGTTGATCCAGGTTCTCTTCTGCGATCATTTTGAAATTCTCGAATTTTTGTCTGACCACTAATAATTTATTTTCCTTGATTTGCTCAGAGCCTTCACAAATCAATGTTAGCTTGTCCCTGATTTCTTTAGCCGTTATGCATGATTTGACTTTATTGAACATGGCTTTGTCAAGGTTTTGTAAAGGATGTCCTTAGCCACATTGTCTAGATTATATCTTTTTCTGTCATCATTTGTCCATTCTGTTCTTGGTTTTTCAACCATAGCTGGTCTAGGAGCAACATCCTCTTCGCCCTCATTTTGGCTCTCCTACATTTGTGTTCACTTTTAAAATTTGTAGTGGCCCATCCTCTATCACTATCCACATCTCATCATGTAATCTTTGATGGATGAGCACCGCATACAAATTTTCCAATCATCAAATTCTTCAATTGTGAACATAGGGATGCGTGTCAAATTTGCTTCCATGATGATAAAAAGGAGTTTTGAAAACTTAAGTACTAAAACGGACTTTGAAAAATTTGGAGATCTAGTTCGTAACCGGTGCGGAAGGCTCAATGAACCAACCTCTCGATACCACTTGTAGGTCCCAAGGGTGTGAGTGTAAGGTTTAGAAGGGGGTTGAATAAACCTTACCAACTTTTCGATTTAGTCCTTTTTAAATTGAGTTGATACTACACATTTGTGTCCTTGGTGGATGACCAATTTAGTTAATCGGAGAGTTAGTCACTCAACGGACTGATTGATTTGTTGATAGAATAACTCGATTGTTAAGATGAATTAGCTCAAGCTATGATTTGTTTTATTGGAAGACTTAACACCCTTAAGTTTGGTTTAGTTATGATTTAATGCTTGGTTTTAGTACTTAGAAATTATCAAGTGGATAGCAAATTTATCACACGGTGACTTGATCCTTTGGGACTCGATCGGAGATGCCTTGGTCACTCGGTGGCTTCTCGTGCGACTCGGCTTCTTCATGTGGGCGCTTTTGCACTTGCTACTCTGACTCACTTGCTCAAGCTTTTTGGATTTGATCACGAAGCCCTCCAAATCTCGAGGGCGGTTCGACCTTGAACCTTCCTACAATCCTCCGTTGAATGTAGACCCTTTTCTTCAAAAGTTTCCTCTTCATTTGATTGAAGTTATCTGTCCTTCACATGTGAGTGTTAGATTGATTTTCTTCGTATTGTAGGCTTGAGGATTAATCTTGAATGATTTTGAGAATATTTTAGGTTACAGTTCAAAAGTTTTCTTGAAATGTTCGTGGTTCGGAGGTAGTCAAGGTAACCTTCTCTCGAGTCATTCCTCGGCCTTTTATAGTGATCTTTCAAAAATCGCCCGTTGAAGAGATAGGCTTATTTTTGAAAGTCACTTGTGGTCGTTGGCTTGTCTTGTTGCGATCCTTGGAGTTGCCACTTCCTCGTATGAATTGTTCTTGACTTTTTAGAGTTCGACACGGTGTAGTGCTTCCCATTAGTTCATTCCCTTGCACGCTTCGGGGTGAGCACTTCGAGAAAAGTATCATGGAGGTATTACTTGTTTAAGTAATTCTCTTGATTTATGTGCAACGGATCTCTTTGATTATCTCGACTTTCTTTGCATTTCCTTGCTTTTACGGCAACGGAACTCGTTGAAGGTGCGGTGAGATGCGGTGAGTGAAGTATCGATAAAGTCAACTCAAGATAGCCAAGTCTCAAGTTGAAGTGACGGGAAGAGTCATCCAATGATTGGAAGGCGACTCGAAGTCACCAGGGAAGGCAAGGAAATGCGATCAAGTCGAGATAATGAAAGAGATCCGTTGTCTGAGTAAATCAAGAGAATTACTTAAACAAGTAATACTTCCATACTACCTTTCTTGAAGTGCTCGAGTTCGAAGCGTGCAAAAGGAATAAACCAATGGGAGGCCTTTGCACTGTGTCGAACAAAAAGTCTGAAGAATCATTCATACGAGGAAATGGCAATTTCAAGAAGCGCAACAAGACAAGCCAGCGACCACAAGTGACTTTCAAAAATAAGCTTTATCTCTTCAACGGTGATTTTTGAAAGATCACTATAAAAGCCGAGGAGTTTATTTGAGAAGAGGTTACCTTGATTACTGAACCAGGGAACATTCAAGAAAACATTTGAAGTGTAACCAAAAATATTCTCAAGTCATTCAAGATTAATCCTCAAGCCTACATTACGAAGGAAATCAATCTAACACTCACTGTGAAGGAAAGATAACTTCAATCGAGTTGAAGAGGAAATTTTTGAAGAATCAAGGGGTCTACATTCCACGGAGGATTGTAGAAGGTTCAGGTCGAACCAGTCTCAAGTTCTTGGAGAGCTTCGTGATCAAATCAAGAAGCTTGAGCAAGTGAGCTATAGTAGCAAGGCAGCCGCCTGTGAAGAAAGGCGAAGTCACGAGAAGCAATTTGTGTGACCAAGGCATCTCTCGGCCCGAGTCCCAAAGGATCAAGTGTCAATTTTGTGTGATCAAGACTTGTATCTGGACTATTAACCACTCTATATATTGATCAATACTTAGTGGATTCCTCCGGGAGTTGGAGAAGAGAGGAGTAGAAGAATTACCCCATCTTGAACCTCTATAAAAACTTATTGTGTCATTTACATTTCAACACTTTAATTTCGCATCTTATTTTTATATCTGGCCGATAAATTTGCTATCCAATTGATAATCAACTCAGTCTAAAACCAATTATTAAAACAAACTTAACCAAATTCAAGGGTGTTAAGTCTTCCTGAAAACAAATCACGGTCGAGTTAAGTCTTTAGTCAAAGCAGTTGAGTTATTCTATCAACGGCTCAGTCGAAAGTGCATTTGAGTGACTAACTCTATTTGATTAACTAACTTAGTTTGTCTATCAAGACACAGCTGTGAAGTATTAACTCTGTATATTTAAAAGGACTAATTTGAAAAGTTGGTAAGGTTTATTCAACCCCCACTTCTAAACATTACACTCACACCCCTTGGGACCTACAATATCACATGCACTATACATATATAAACACACATATATATGTATACATTACACACACAATATTATATATATATATATATATATATGCAAACACACACACATATATGATGCATTACATATACACATATACGAGCACATGCATATACACCATATATATATATTAAACACACATATATATGCATACCGACACATGCATCTATATATATATGTGTAGGTCCCAAGGGGTGTAAGTGTAAGGTTTAGAAGGGGGTGAATAAACCTTACCAAATTTTCGATTTAGTCCTTTTAAATATTCGGAGTTAATACTACACAATTTTGTGTCTGATGGACATCCAATTTAGTTAATCGGTAGAGTTAGTCTCTCACGAACTCAATCTGAGCTTGTTGATGGAATAACTCGGTTGGGTCTAAATTAACTGTTGTGGTTTTTTTTTATTTGAAGACTTAACACCCTTAAGTTTGATTAAGCAAGGATTTAATGCTTGGTTTTAGTACTTATGAATTATCAAGTGGATAGCAAATTTATCACAGATTTAAACGATTAAGATGCAGGAATTAAAGTCTGAAATGTAAATGACACAATGAAATTTTTATAGAGGTTCAAAGATGGGGTAATTCTTCTACTCTCTCTTCTCCAACTCCTCGGAGGAATCCACTAGGTATTGATCGATACAAAGTGGTAGCAGTCCGGATACAAGTCTTGATCACACGTGACTTGATCTTTGGGACTCGATCTGAGACGCCTTGATCACTCGGTTGGCTTCGTGCGACTCGCCTTCTTCAAAGGGCAATCGCCTTGCTACTACAACTCACTTGCTCAAGCTCTTTGGATTTGATCACGAAGCCCTCCAAAAGCTTAAGACTTGGTTCGACCTTGAACCTTCCTACAATCCTTCGACCCTTGATTTTTAAGTATTTTCCTCTTCGGCGATTGAAGTTATCTTTCCTTCACAGTGAGTGTTGGATTGATGTTCTTCGTAGTGTAGGCTTGAGGATTGAGAATGTTTTGATTTTCTAATAATTGCTTGAACGTTTTTGGTTCAGTCTCAGAACTTATGTCTCTAATTCTCAAATAAACTCCTCGGCCTTTTATAGTGATCTTTCAAAAATTTGCCCGTTGAAGAGATTGTCTTTCTCAAATAAACTCCTCGGCTTATTTTTGAAAGTCATTTGCGCTTGTTGGCTTGTCTTGTTGCGATCCTTGGAATTGCCATTTCGTCGTATGAATTGTTCTTTCACCTTTTCGAGTTCGACACGGTGTAGTGCTTCCCATTGGTTCATTCCTTTTGCACGCTTCGGGATCGAGCACTTCGAGAAAGGTGATATGGAGATATTACTTGTTTAAGTAATTCTCTTGATTTACGTAAACGGATCTTTTACGATTATCTCGACTTGATCGCATTTCTTTGCGTTTCCCAGGTGACTTAGAGTCGCTTCTAATCATTGGATGACTCTTGTCACTTCAACTTGAGACTTGGCTTTTCTTGAGTTGACTTGATACTTCACTCATTTGCATCTCATCTACTTTTTCAAAGTAGAGTTCCCGTCTACTCTTCTTTTGCCACACTCATTTGTCTCGCGGCGGAGTCTTCCTTCTAGTCTCCGGTTGTGTCTTCTTGCATGTTAGGGCGTAGGTGACTTAACTCGGCAGCAAATTTCTATTTATTACAATGCATTTTACAACAAAAAATGGGGTGCCAACTTCCTATTCTAAGTTTTACATGGCATTCATCAAAATCTAAACAATAAATTTCCTAATAATTTCCCCCTTTTTGATGATGCCAAAACTTAAACCATTCAACAATGCAAATAGGAAAGATACATACATATAGTGTATTAACATAGAATGTATGCTGAGAATCAATTCTTTTATTGATCATAACATTCTTGTTCTTTTACACAATTTGTTTACAAGGTGTATCGAGCAAACATTTGTCTACACAAAAGATTAAAGAATTTATAGCTTTATTGCGAAGAAAACTTACATAGTATGTATTCACATCATAAAATACATGAAGGGTGGACAACAATATTTCATCTCCTTCATTGTCTCCTTCTTTCATCTTGTTCAAGATCTTCTTCGCTCTTCTTCTCTTTTTCTCATCATCACCCTTTGCCTTCTTCTTCTTTTCATATGCCTTCCTGGCAGCTTCATCTCTTCTTAATCTTTCTGTCTTTCCTCCCATAGCTGAGTTTGTCTCTTGTTTTCTTCTTCTATTCTTTTTGCATACTCGTTACTTTTAGCCACTTGCAAGTTTGCTATTTGGTCAAGCCCAGCCAGAGATCCCTCATTTCTTGCCTGGATCTACGATTCAATGTTTTTGGGCGGAGGCTGGGTCAAACCTCTTCCTCCACCACTCATCGCTTCTTCCTTTACCTCAGGCGTGTATTGTCTTTGGGGTCTTCTTCTTTCCAAACTGAGTGATCAACGGAGTGACCAGAGTGATTTAGGTAGTCTGTCTGCTGTCGCCTTCTTCACATAACGTGAGACCCTTTTCCCGAGTACAAGTCCCAAGCTTGAGCCATAGACATATTTGCAAAGTATCCTTGGGATGCGGCGTTTTAAATTAATCAAGCGATCGTGGCTCTGTCTCCGACATCCGAGATGGCATAAGTGTCTCTGTCTCTTGGAATGCCTCCATCTTTGTTTCAAGATGTTCATAACTCGGGCATCCATTCTTCCTTCCACTTCCTCCATCCCTCGCTTCAATTGTTTTTCTCTTTTCGACCATAGATATAGCAGAGTGTTGGATTGGCGAGTCACGGGGAGTTTTTGCCGATAATGTCGGTTGTGTGGAGGACCTGTTGGGGGTTTGTGCAATCATCAAGGTCACATCTTTCGATCCTTCCCCTCGCCAGATTTTCCTTTCTTTTGTTTCAGCGCTTCCTCACATTTGTCTTTCCCTTCACAATTGCATCCTCTTTTTCGGCCGGATCTTTTTCGTGCTTTAAGGTATTCCTCTTCCCCCTTTTTGGCATCATCAAAGAGAGGGACACTGGAAACATCTTGCAAGCGGAAGTCGAGCTCTGATGATGGTAGAGTTTCCAGTCTCGGGCTGCAGAGTATGCAAAGACGAAATTCGGATCGAGTAGCGTTGGACTCTTTGAAATCGGCTTCATCTCGGCCATGAGAAGGCTGAATTTTATATTCATGGTTTCTTCCAAACGTTGTAGATCACTCTTATTTTGCTCACGCTGTGACTTTATCTCGGCGGTGTGAGCTTCATGCATGTGCTCAATATGTTCTCTCAACTTCGTTTTTGCATCAACATTTTCGACTCTCCATACCAAGTGACTTGTTGAACAATGTCCTAAAGTATCTAACTTGTTCCACACGCATTGTTTGTTCTTTGTTGCCACCATTCGATCTCGATCACATTGTTATGCCTCTTAAATCGTGAGTGAGATTGTCATCTCTGTTGTCGATCGCATGTCCATAGAGGCTGATGCCTCTCCATCCGTTCAATCTCGTGAATAATGCCTTGAACACTTCGCGGACTTGGTGATTCTTCCGGTGATGGCCATGCAACGCGTCAAAATCATAATGGAACAATGGTGCACGATGGAAAACGGGAGCTGGATGTGGAAGCGCGTGCGAGCTCGTTCTCACGATTCTTCGGGAGGTTCGGTACCTCCGAGAGAAGGGAAAAGATTATATAAAGGTATCATCACGGCCAATGGTATTTGTTCAATGATGAGAGGTGCGCGTGAAGTTCCTCTTGGAGTAGAACCTGCTGCATGACTTGGGAGCTGCGCGATGGACTCTGTCTCGGTGGGGTCTTTTGTGAAGTGGACCCAGCTTGCGAGCCTCATTTGTCTCAACAGCCTTCGTTGGTCTCAGTTGATTTCTCCAATTGAGTAGATGGTCCTCGGCCTTATCGAGCGTCATCGGACGATGATGAGATTTCAATTGGTGGCTCATCATCAAAATTAAAGGTTTGACGAGTAGTCTTGGGATCGACTTGCTCGTGCTTGGAACATCCCATGTGAGTCTTTTGGATCTGCCACCGGGATGACTCGCTTTTCTTCTTCCTTCCGATCCCGAGAAAGGTTACATCAGGATTATCTTGGGAATCATGAAGCGCGCTTATCTCCTTTTTCGGATGGGTCGATGATAGCGGGAGGGATGTTCTCTACTTGACTTCTTTACCCGGGAAGTCTCAACCTCCGTGGGCCTTCATTACCTCCAGCGATCTCGATTGCAGTGAGGCTTTGGTCCTCCTTTCGACGAGTGTCATTTGTCTTAGGGTCTTCGTGGTGGCATCCATTGGAGTCTCAACTCCATGGATTGCACTTTCATTGCCCAGTGTTAACTCCCGGGTTGTTCTTCCTCGTGCCTCGATCGCATCGCAGCGTCATTAGCCTTCGGAGCGGTTTAGCTCGCTTTGAGACCGAGATCCAACCGTCGAGCCGTTGATGACAACTTGTTGTTCGTTTAGTGTTTGTTCTTTTTCCACTTCGCCTCCTGGATTCATTGTGAAGTCATCTGCAAAGCATCCTCCGACCTTGCCGCGGTGGAGGAGTTTCCCCTGCCGGGCGCACCCGGTGAGTGACTTGGAATGTGGTCACTCGTCTCCAACCTCTCATTTGTTGCTATTGAATGTTCAGCCGTTGGGGCGGTGGTAAGACACCTTCAATAGGGGTTGGCTCGATTGGGGTCCCCACTATCCCGATTTCATCGCCAAGTCCCTTATTGCCTTCTTCCGAGTGAGTGGGAAGTGGTGGCGGCAAAGAACGATGGCGATTTCTTTGAACCACTCCCATTGGATCAATTTCGGTTTGTGTTCGGAGGACTCTCCTGGTCCCTCCATCAATCTTTGCTCGTGAAGGATTCCGGATTCGTGCAATGCTTGCTGCGCATTTGCAACTCTTACGTAGCGGTGGCATTCTCAGGATCCTCATCATCGGCTGTCGTGAAGACATCAAGGAGAGGATGTGTGTGTTACAGGGTGTGAGGAGATAGGCGGATCTTTGGCCTTCTCACGTGCCTCAACTTCCTCTCGCTGTCTTTCCTTCTCCTTGTCCTTGAATATCTGCGGGATGTACGTGCGATTGTCTTCATCGATCTTTGGGATTACAGTGGATAGTCCAAGGAAATTTAACAGTTCCTCTTCTTCTTCTATAAACTCGGGCCGTTGAAACTGTTCCCTTGATTTACTCAATTTCCATTTCCTCCACTCACGCAGACGATTTTGGATATCCGGGTAAGGTGGAGATAGGATCATCACATCACTATCGGCTCTATCAACTTCCTCTTGTGTCTCAGTGCGCGGACTTGACTATTTCTTCAGGTTGCCTCGCTGATCGCCTTCCGAGACTTGGTTGTTTCATCAATTACATCCGGGACTCGATCGCTTCAAACATTTTCTGGTATTTGTTCGGTGAGTGGGTGACTCGGCCGGTTTTTCAAGCTTAGGCGCTTGATGATTCTTCTTCATCTTCTAGTTTGTACGGAGGGATTTCTGGTTGAGAGACGATTTTCCTCGAGTCTTGGGCGGCGGGGCGTCTTTGGTGTTTTTCGAGGAGCTGGCCGTCTTGGCTTATCGATCTCCTCTTTTTGACGATCGGAGAAGGTATTTGAGAGTCCTTCTCGATCGCTAGCCTGGGGCGGGGAGACACGGCTACGAGGGCGGTGACTGCTGCGGGGTAGGAGCAGTTTGAATTTCTTTCTTTGCGGGAGCAATGGAGTCTTCTTAGTAGCAGGGGTGACTTTCTTCTTTAGTGGAGAGGAAAGCAATTTGCATCTTCGTGGTCGGTGATTCCCCCTCACTTGTGTCGCCTCTCTTGGCGTAGGCTCTCTTCTCAGTGCGCGAGGAGATGTTTGATCGAACATCCTCTTGTTAACATGGAACGCCTTTCCATGTCTACGAGGGACTCCTTTCACCTCCATCATCCGGCCAATCACCAGGCCATATCCTAGGGATCCTCCAAATGTGCCATCTTCCTTGAAGGATTTGTTCCCTACATTCGGCATAGTCTGCTGTCAGACAAACTCGGCCCGATTTATTTTCCTTTCTTCAATGATCGCCATCACGATCGCTTTGCTTTTAACAGTTGGTCAAAGATGCCAAATTTGATGTCAATACATTTGGCAACTATGTCCAACAACGACTTGTGATAATCCTCCTTGTGACCTCTTGTTTTTCGTGTAAACTATTTTATCAAGCATAGTCGGGCTTGGCTATTTCCTTCCAAGCAAAGCCAGGTTTACATCGGCCGTTAACTCGATGCTCCTTCCGTTGGTAGTGAGCGGCGTTGACCAAGTCCTTGGCGAGATGGTGAGTGTTGCCGCGGTATAGAGATGACTTTATCCCTTCATCGTGAATCTCGGCATTCACGTAGAATCGTGTGACCTCCTCCACATAGGTCATCGGATATTCCAAAGATCGTAAAAGCGATTTCAGCCCAGGCGTTTCCAATTTCTCGGCCCGATTTTCTTCACTAGGGTGTCATCGGACCCCTGTTTCACCATGCCGTTGAAATCCACAAAAGAGACCCGGTGTGGAATTGTTTTCCTAAGTTGGTAAAATCATAGGTTGGTGCCATTTTTCAGGATTTTATCAAAGAAAATTTAGAGATTGATTTGAAGATAGATAGGGTTTTGAGAAGATTTTTGCCTTTGCTTTCGAGAGAGAGAGAAATGAACGGTTTTGATAGTGTGTGAGAGAAACGGATGAAAAAGGTTTAAGTATGGTTTATGAAAGGACGTGCGGGTGGTTTTTGAAATGTGATCGAGATCAACGGTTTAGATTTTGCACGCCTTTATTTAGCATTTAATGTCTTGTATTTAATGCAAAAGCATTTATATCCAATCATAAGCTTGGTGTGCAACTTTATGTCAGTACACATCATCATTATCTCGACGCGTCATTCTTAAAACATTCTGCTTAGTAAAAACAATCTGCGTTTTTGTCACTTTGCTCATAAGTGACTCAACTTATCCTTTAGCCGATTTAACTCTTCTTCTCACACAGTTCTCTTAGTGACTCATTAACAACCGACTTGGTATATTTGTCTTTTCCGATATAGTGATCTACTTAGTTGATTTGTGAGTTCACTTTTTTTTCCTTTTTGTGTTCCATTTCTTTTCTTAGATTCTTCCGAGTGTCACTCAGACTCAATTAACCCTAACTCATGTTTGAGTTCTTCAAATCTTGACCACATAGTGGTTTTGTGAAGATGTCACGATTGTTTATCGGTTGAGATATATTCCAAGATGATGTCCTTCTTTTCAACATGATCTCTTATGAAGTGATGATACGACATCAATATGCTTTGTTCTTGAGTGCAACACGAGGATTTTGAGTGATTGCAATTGCACTTGTGTTATCACACATGATTGGAATTTCTTTTTCCTCAACTTCATAGTCTCTCATTTCTTTGTCTCATCCATAGGACTTGGGCACGGCCGGTGCCCAGCCTATGTATTCTTCGGTGTAGAGGTGGCTATTGAATTTTGCTTCTTGCTAAACCAGGAAATCAGCCTGTTTCCTAGCATTTGACATGTGCACGAAGTGCTTTTCATTAACTCGCATCCAAAGATAGTCGAGTCCGAATAGCCGATTAGCTTGAATCCACCTTCCTTTGGATACCATAAGCCAACTTCTTGGCTTCCTTTCAAGTATCTCAATATTCTCTTATTTCTTTGTCATATGGCTCTCTTTTGGAGCAGATTGAAATCTTGCTCATACACCTACAAAGAAAGGTGATGTCCGCACGCTTCTTTGTAAGATAGAGCAATGATCCAATAAGTGCTCAGTATCTTGTTTGATCTGGGCTTGCCATCCGCATCCATGTCCATTTTGGTGATGTATTCATTGGTATTTTCACGAGAAGACTTCTCCTCCATACCAAATTTCTTCATTAAGTCTATGGTGTATTTTGTTTGACTTATGAAGGTTCCATCCTTCGATTGTTTCACTTGGAGTCCAAGGAAGAATGTTAGCTCTCCCATCATGCTCATTTCAAATTTGCTCTGCATGAGGTTTGAAAATTTTTCACTGACTCTTTGTTTGTGGATCCAAAATGATGTCATCCACATATATTTGAACAAGCAGTATACTCTTTTTGTCTTGAATTCTGAAAAGTGTTCTATCTACCTTTCCTTTTGTGAATCCATTTTCAGTTAGGAATTGTGACAAGGTATCATACCATGCTCTGGGTGCCTGTTTCAATCCATACAAGGCTTTCTTGAGTTTGTATACCTTATCTCCAAGAGTCTTCTGCTCAAATCCTGGAGGTTGTTCAACATACACTTCTTCTTCCAATAAACCATTTAGGAATGCACTTTTTACATCCATCTGATATACAGTGAAATTCTTGTGAGCTGCATAGGCAAGAAACATTCTTATAGCTTCCAGTCTTGCTACAGGAGCAAATGTTTCATCAAAATCTATTCCTTCTTCTTGGCAATATCCTTTGGCTACTAGTCTTGCCTTGTTTCTTACCACAGAACCTTCCTCGTTCATCTTGTTTCTGAACACCCATTTGGTACCGATAACATTTTGATGTGTGGGTCTTTGAACTAATTTCCATACTTTATTTCTTTCAAACTGATTCAGCTCTTCTTGCATAGCTTGAATCCAATGTGTGTCATCCAATGCTTGTAACACATCTTTGGGCTCTATTTGCGAGATAAAGCATGTGAACATGGCTTCTTGTTGAGTTCTGGATCTTGTTTTGACACCTTCTCTTATATCTCCAATGACAAGTTCTGGTGGATGGTCTCTCAGCCATCTTACATCGGTGGGAGTAAGTTAGCTGGATTTAGTCGTCTTGCGGTTTTGTGTTCTTTGTGTTCACTCTCTCGTAATCACTTAGCTGCAAATTTTCCATTTGTTTTTGAGATTCAGCTATCTCATCTTCTTCTAAGTTTATAATTCTAGCTTCAGCTTCAAAGATAGGGACTCTTCGTATGGTTGGATGATTCAAAACTTATCGGTGACTCTTCAATGTCTTCTCCATTTACATTTGGCTCATCGAATACCACATGAATGGTTTCTTCGCAACCATAGTCCTTTTGTTGAGTACTCTGTAGGCTTTGCTTTCGGTGAGTATCCTAAGAAGATACCTTCATTAGCTTTAGCATCAAAAGCCTTTAGATTGTCTTTGCCATTGTTGTGAATGAAGCATTTACATCCAAATATTCGAAATATGCAACATTTGGTTTTCTTCCAGTCCAAATCTCATAGGGAGTCTTTGTCATTTTGTCTGTTTATCATACATCTGTTTTGAGTGTAGCAAGTTGTGTTGATTGCTTCAGCCCAAAATCTTTTTGTAACCCTGCTTGAGCCTAACATGGTCATTCTTTGCTTCTTTGAGGGTTCTGTACCTTCTTCTCGCAACTCCATTCTGTTTGTGGAGTCCTTGCTGGCGATAGTTCATGACCAATACCATTCTCAATACAATATCGAGTTATTATTCCATTGACAAACTCGGTTCCTGTCATGCGATCTTATTTTGATAATGGTTTGACTCTTCTCGTTTTGAATCCTCTTCATCATTTGTGGTAGTTTTTGTAGAGTTTCTTTCTTCTTACACATGAATATTGTCCATGTATATCTTGAGTAGTCATCTACTACCACCAAGGTGTATTTCTTTCCACTTATCTTGGTTTGGTTCCTTTGGGCCAAATAGATCCATGTGTAGTGATGCAATATTCTTGTTGAAGATGAACATGTCTTTTCTTTGAATGAAGACTTGATTTGTTTTCCCTTTTGACATGCATCACATATACTCTCCTTCTTGTATAATCGAAGTCCGGAAGTCCTTCCACAAGACTATACGGCAAGCTTGTTAATCGTTTTGAAATTCGGGTGACTCGGCTTTTTGTGACTAACTTGATTAATTTGTGCTCTTTGCTAATAGACAGTCTTTGTGTGTAGCGGTTGACCAATCTACTACATACATGTTCTTTTGTCCGCATCCTTGCAACACAACTTCATTTGATTCAAGATATCCTTGATTTGGCATACACCCATGTTGAATCCAACATTGTAGCCCTTGTCACAGAGTTGGATGATGCTCGATAAGTTGAAGTTGAGTCCTTCAACATATGCAACATCTGTGATTTCTAATCCATTCCTCTTAATGGATCTAATGCCTCTTATTTCACCAGGAGCTTCATTTCCTCCAAATATGACTTTTGCTCCTTTAACTTCCTTGAATTTTGACAGATTTTTCTTATTTCTGTCATATATCCGGAGCATCTTCTATCCATGTACCAGGTTCCTTGGCACTCGGTATTATTCCTTGAACTCGCAATCAAGGAAATTAAGTTTTAGGTATCCATACTTGTGCAGGTCCTGAGGGGTTAGAATTGTAAGATGATCCAACCAACTTATAGCCAAATGATTTGACTCTAAGGGTTGCCATCTATCGTGCCATAATCATAATTAATCCTGGCAAATTGCTTGGGATTCTAGGTTCATACGAGATGTCTCTTTTGTGCGTATGCTGTGTATAATTTTTAGCAATCGCCTTCTTTGGGTAATTGTGGTGTCTCCGAGTGTAGTGCCTAGGTGCATATGTGTCTTTGATGAAAGCTCTTATACTTTTGGAATGGCCTTTCTTTGAGTTCTAGGCCTTTGCCATTTGGGCTTATATTCCATAAGTCTATCTTTGATAGTTTACATTATTCCAATCGGCTTGGCTTGGATATTTTCTACCATTCCCATCATATGTATTTCTTTTATGGATTTTCGGGGTTTTGGTAGCTCGCTTCTTCTTTACGAGTATTTTCGTTTGGAGTTTCTTTGAGGAACTCGGTGAATCTCTTCTCGGATGTCCTTTCAGCGCACTCAATCATTTTGTTTTCCTTTTCCTTTTTGACCAAGGCCAGTTTGCTTGTTATTGTGCTTTGGAGTGAATGTGTGTGCAACATTTAGAGTTTTGGATTTTTCGAGACTCTTCATGGCTTGAAGATCCTTTTTCCAAAATTACTTTTGAGGTTTGACATAGCACGAGAGGAATTAAATCCTAAGCCTGTCTTGTCTCCACATTCTCTTTGACTCATAATAAGATCATCCAATGATTTAGATGCCTTAGTGAATGAGGTAATAACATTTTTGAGGTCATTCTCCTCTTCTCTATAGCGGCAATTTCGCTATCAATTTAGCATTTTCAGCCTTTAAACTTTCATTCTCATCACTATTTGACTTAGAGTACTCGGCTCCATAGTCGACTTTGAGTTTTGACTCTTGAGTAGGTTGTTTTCCTCATTTAATAGTGTGTGTGAGGATTTAACGTGTTCAAAATCTTTCATCATTTTGCCTAATGAATCATAAAGATCAATGGGTGATGAAGTGTGTGTGTCACGATCACTATCACTAGAGTCCGAGTTTGATGAGTTAGAGTGTACCTCATCTTCTTGGTCGGAGTTGATCTTGTTCCTTGGCCATCAAGTAGATCGGGGCTTCTTCTTCGAGTCACTTGAGTAGTCGGCACCGCTTGCTCTCAATCGATGTCTCTCTTGACTTGGTTGTTTTCGTTGATCTCTGCGACCATCATTGCCTTTTTCTTTTCTTGTCTTCTTTTTCTCCGAAGACCTTCCTTTCTTCTTCATTCTGTATTTTGTTAACTACAGGATATGAGCAATCAATGGCATAGTGACCTGGTTGTCTGAGTTCAGATAGATATTCAGCCTTTTGATCAGCTCTTTCCATTCTTGGATTGTCGCCCTTTGATACTCAACTTTTTGATGATCCGTTCTCTTGGTTGGCCTATCTTCCCTTGATTTGGAGGAGTGAGTGTCTTCCGGAAGATTCGCCCTTTCCTCTCTTGTAGTTCTTATTGAAAAACTTGTTGAATCTTTTAACCATCGTGGCTATTTCTTCCGGATCAATGACTTCTTTGACCTCGGCTCTCTTCCCATCTTTAACAATTAGAGCAGTTTGTTTTGGGTACGATTGTCTCTTCCTGGTCTTTTCTTCTCGGCTCAAACTCGTAGGCTTTGAGGTCCGAGAATAATTCATGGTTGGATGTCTTTGATAGGTCCATGGAATGTCTCGAGTTCCATGACCTTCATTTCCCATTCGGTGGAAGACTTTTAGGATCTTCATACACATTTCCTTGTGTATATTCCTTTCCAAGTGCGGATAGCTCATTGGTGATTTACGTGAACCGAGCATCCAGTTGATCCAGGTTTTCTCCGAGATCATTTTGAAGTCCTCAAATTTCGTACCACCACCGATAATTTGTTTTCTTTTATTTGCTACGAGCCTTCACAAATAAATGTTAGCTTGTCCTGCATTTCTTTAGCCGTTTTGCAAGATTTGACTTTATTGAACATGGCTTTGTCAAGGTTTTGTAAAGGATGTCCTCGCTACATTGTCCAGGTTGTATCTTTTTGTCATCATTTGTCCACTCGGTTCTTGGTTTCTCAACCATGACTGGTCCGGGAGCAACATCCTCTTTCTCTTCTCCGCGACTCTTCTTACGGTTGTGTTCACCTTTAAGATTTGCAGTGGCCCATCTTCTATCACTATCCACATCTCATCATGTAATCTTCGATAGATGAGCTCCGCATACGAATTTTCCAATCATCAAATTCTTCAATTGTGAACATAGGGATGCGTGTCAAATTTGCTTCCATGATAATAACTTTTAATGATAGAAAGAGTTTTGAGAGTTTAAGTACTAAAGCAGACTTTGAAAAGTTTGGAGATCTAGTTCGGTAACCGAATGCGGAGGGTTCAATGAACCAACCGCTCCGATACCACTTGTAGGTCCCAAGGGGTGTAAGTGTAAGGTTTAGAAGGGGGTTGAATAAACCTTACCAAATTTTCGATTTAGTCCTTTTAAATATTCGAGTTAATACTACACAATTTTGTGTCTTGATGGATGACCAATTTAGTTAATCAAGAGAGTTAGTCTCTTAATGGACTCAATCGCTGTTGATGGAATAACTCATTTGTTGGATCTAAATTAACTCAACTATGGTTTTGTTTTCATTGGAAGACTTAACACCCTTAAGTTTGATTAAGCAAGGATTTAATGCTTGGTTTAGTACTTATGAATTATCAAGTGGATAGCAAATTTATCAGATTTAAACGGTTAAGATGTAAGAATTAAAGTCTTTGAAATGTAAATGACACAATGAAATTTTTATAGAGGTTCAAGATGGGGTAATTCTTCTACTCCTCTCTTCTCCAACTCCTGGAGGAATCCCCTAGGTATTGATCAAGATACAAAGTGGTAAGGTCCCGATATACAGTCTTGATCACACGGTGACTTGATCCTTTGGGACTCGATGCCGGAGACGCCTTGATCACTCGGTGGCTTCTCGTCACGACTCGACTTCTTCTTCACGGTAATTTGCCTTGCTACTCTGACTCACTTGCTCAAGCTCTTTGGATTTGATCACGAAGCCCTCCAAAAGCTTAAGACTTGGTTCGACATTGAACCTTCCTACAATCCTTCGTGGAATGTAGACCCCCTTGATTTTTCAAGTATTTTCCTCTTCAACCGATTGAAGTTATCTTTCCTTCACGGGGAGAGTGTTGGATTGATGTTCTTCGTAGTGTAGGCTTGAGGATTGAGAATGTTTTGATTTTCTAATAATTGCTTGAACGTTTTGGTTCAGTCTCAGAACTTGTGTCTCTAATTCTCAAATAAACTTCTCAGCCTTTTATAGTGATCTTTCAAAAATTTGCCCGTTGAAGAGATAGGCTTATTTTTGAAAGTCATTTCGTCGTTGGCTTGTCTTGTTGCGATCCTTGGAATTGCCATTTCCTCGTATGAATTGTTCTTTCACCTTTTCAAAGTTCGACACGGTGTAGTGCTTCCCATTGGTTCATTCCTTTTGCACGCTTCGGGACCGAGCACTCGAGAAAGGTGATATGGAGATATTACTTGTTTAAGTAATTCTCTTGATTTACGTGCAACGGATCTTTTTCTGATTATCTCGACTTGATCGCATTTCTTTGCTTTCCCAGGTGACTTAGAGTCACTTCTAATCATTGGATGACTCTTGTCACTTCAACTTGAGATTTGGCTTTTCTTGAGTTGACTTGACCGATACTTCACTCGGCTACATCTCATTTGCTTTTTGAGAGAGTTCCGTCTACTCTTCTTTGCCACACTCATTTTGTCTCGCGGTGGAGTCTTCCTTCTAGTCTCCGTTGTCTTCTTGCATGTTGGGCGTAGGCCGACTTAACTCGGCTTGGCGGCCCTATTTATTACAATGCATTTTACAACAAAAATGCGGTGCCAACTTCCTATTCTAAGTTTTACATGGCATTCATCAAAATCTAAACAATAAATTTCCTAACAATATGTATATGTATATATATATTATATATATTTAAACACACCACACTACTACACACTAACATCGCCATATGGACACTCTCTCACCACTATACACACAAATATAATATGAAACAAAAGTAGAAAAGTAGAAAAATAATTGTAGATAGCCTTACACAAAAAGAAGAAAGTGGAGTATTATTAGTAAAATATTAAAGCTTAAAATAAGAGTAAACTCTATAGATTTGGCCGAGAGGGAGAGTGAGAGAAAGTTCATACCTTATCTTGTGGTGTGGAAAAGATTGGATGAGAGTTATTATATATATAATGAGAGATAATATATATTGGTTATTGTTACAAAGAAGTCAAGAAAGTGAATAAATATTTCGGTGGGAAGTTTGTTGTTCGCCTACCCTATTAAATGGGTTGGCTAATAAATGAGGTAAAATTAATCAATGCAATATAAATTATTATTATTACAATAATTAATAATATTATTGGGTACCACACAAGATGACAATGATTTTGTTGGTGATCAACATAACTAACAAGATGAACAATTTGTTCCATCGGAGGACAATGATGGTGACACATCCGAGAAAGAAGATGATGATCCAGTGCGGCGTTGATGATGAACTATTCCGTCGATTGAATTATGATCACTTTGGATGAGAAAAAGATGATTATTTTGTTCCGGATGACCGTGAAGGGAATGATGTGAACAATGATATAATAATAGAAGACAATAACGAACATGTTCTTGAAATAGATGATTTCAATCCATAGTGTGCCTCATGTTGATGCCAACGAAGTAGATATGAGAACACGATCATACGGAGCTCCCAATGGTTAGGTCAAAATATGCTTGGATGGCTCCTGGAACGTCTTATCGATATCTCGACCCCGATTCCATTCCACAAGAACCACTTAACATAGAGCTTGACTTATTTAAAGGTGTAGTGCTTGAAAGCAACGAAGACATGGTAACAAAGTTGGGATTCTACCACCTACACCATAGTGTGGAGTATAGAACAACACGGTCTTCGACTTCACGTTATGAGGTTGTTTGCAAACATAAAAGATGCACCTTATTACTTCGTGCAAGTGCTATCCAATGAGGAAGTTGGAAGATGACTAAATTCGAGCAACCTCATACATGTGAAGCCAACCTAAGTAGACATGCTCCTCGACAATTGCCTTGAAGATTATTGGAGCCATATTTGCACCAAAACTACTAAAGAAGGGATGATCCCTTAAACCTAGGGATATTATTGATGATTTGTCTCTTTGAACCTGGGATAGACATTTTGTACAACAAAGCACTAAAATCACAACATCGTTCTTACGACTACATGAATGGTGACCACTTACGGTCTTGGGGGATTTACCGCATTCTTGTACATGTTGAAAAAAAGAGAACTCTGGTACAATTGCGCTACACGAGACAGATGATTGTTAGGAAATTTATTTGTTAGATTTTGATGATACCATGTAAAACTTAGACTAGGAAGTTGGCACCCCATTTTCCTTGTAATTCGTAATGTAATAGATAGGACTAGAAAATTTGAGTTAAGTCGGCTAAGTCAAGATTACAAGAAGATAATCATTTGGAATAATGACTCTATTGTGTGTCGGTGAGTATGGCCTAGAGTGAAGTCAAGGACTCGATGAAGGAGAGTCGGTGAGGAACATTTGTGAGAAGTGTCGGTCAAGTCAAGTCAAGAACCCAAGTCTATCGGTTAGGGTGGCTGCAATGGTAGCTCAAAATCAAACTCAAAAAGAGTTTGAGCCAACTTAATAATTTATCTCCCACTGTGGGCTGGCTTTGAATAGCAAAAGACAAAGTTGGGTTTGATTTCTCAAACCCAACTCAATGAAGAAACATGCAATTTAGGAAATGAATAGATGGAGAATAGCAGGCTTTTCATAGGGTGGTGGGTTACACGCACGTGTGGCGCATGGGGATCCACGAAAATGGATGTCGGCGACAAATTCGAGGCGACTTGGTTGAGCATATTTGGGCATGTTCGAAAGCGATTGTGGAGATAGGTTTATAGGTGTATTGAAATTTTTGCTTTTGATGTGGCGGTGATGTGTCGATATCAAGTTGCTTTTTCGGTTCAACCATTATAACCACCCTTAGAGTGATAGTTGAATGAATCTCATGATTGAAGCCGACTCAAGTCACCTATGGTAAAGGCAATACTTGGTCAAATCAAGACAAATCAATTAGATCCGTTGATTAAAGTCAAGAATATTACTCGATATAGTAATATGTCAAGTTGCCAGTCTTAAAGTGTTTGGCCCAGAATTGTGCAAAAGGAATAAGCCAATGGGAAGCACTTGCACCTTGTGTCGAACTTGCAAAGTTGGAATGACATTTAATACGAAGAAAGGTCAACATCACTAAGGCTGAGACCAAGACAAGACAAGCCAACAAACACAAAGTGACACTTGAAAGTAGCCTATCTCTTCAACGGGCAAAATTTCAACTATGCATTATAAAAGGTTGAGAAAGCTATTGAGAAAAGGTTACGAATGACACAAACTTTTTAAGAAATATTCAAGCAATTAGCACGCAAATTCGCAAAGCTTATCAAACAATTCCTCAAGACTAAAACTCGAAGAAACTCAATCCAACACAAGTGAAGGAGAGATAACTTCAACTAGTTGAAGAGGAAACTTTTGAAGAAACAAAAGGGGTCTACTTTCCAAGTTGAAGGTTTGTAGAAAGGTTAAAGTTTGTTGGAGGGCTTGGTGATCAAATCCAAGAACTTGAGAAGTGAGTTGTAGTAGCAGGCAATTTGCCTCGTGAAGAAAGCGAGCCGCAAGAGAAGCCGGTGTGTGATCAGGCGTCGTCTCCATCGATAACCGCTTTGTAAAGCGATCATTACTTAGTGGATTCCTCCGGGAGTTAGAGAAGAGAGGATTAGAAGAATTACCCCATCTTTGAACCTCTATAAAAATACTTGTGTCAATTTACTTTCGAGATTTACTTTCCTGCATATCTATATTATATCTCTTGTTAGTTTATATTTTCTATGCAAGCGATAATTAACTAAGTGCTAATATCTGTAAGTCCAAACGGCTACGATAATCTAGAGGGGGTGAATAGATTATCTACATCTTTTGATTTTACCCTCTTTTTCGAACCGAAAGCTCAAAGACAATAATAAAGGTGCGGAATGTAAACAACACACGTCGATTTATAGAGATTCAACCCACCTAGGGCCTAATCCTCTACCACCCCAAGTATATCCGGGATGGATTTCAAAAAAGAAAAAGATTTTATTAATTACCAAAATTAATACAACACCAACTTACAACAACACTTGAAGAGCACCACACTCTTTCTTCAACACCACCTTTGATTACCACAATCTCTCTTGAAGATTACCACAATCTCCAAAAGCGCCTTGTGAAGATTACCACAATCTTCTACCTTGAAGAATACCAAATTCTTCAACACCTCGATAAGAAGATTACCATAATCTTCTTACACCTAACACCTAGATCACCCAAGTGTGTTCTTACCACAAGAACACTCACGAGGATATCTTGTGTTGAATGATTACCAAAAATTCAAGATTACAACTCGATAATGAATTATACAATTGAGTGCAAGTGTAATCAAGAATAGCCTAGACCTCAAGGATGTGAAAGTGATAAGCTAGGCAAATTACAACAAGAATAATGACAATAGAAGACCAAGCGTTTGCTTGAGTATATCTTGTTGTGTTGTGTTGTTCTCTCTTATTTTTGTGCTTCAAATCTTCCTCTATTTATAGGAGATGTCTTGTACATGATAGGCTCCTCTTGGGGACTTGAATTCTGTAAAAATTGCAAGACAATTGAAGAAAAGCTGTTAGAAATCAACTCCATGATTTAAGGAAATGTTGTCTTGTCAAACGGTCGAGAAATTTCTTTGTCAAATCATAGGGCGACGATCGCGCACTAATATGATAAAGGAAATAACGCAACAATTTTACAGATGGTTGACCGGTCGGGGGTCCGACCGTCGACCATGGGTTCGACCGTCGCCCCCATAGGGACCGGTCACCCTTAAACATTTTTGAGATACGAGGGTGTTTGTCATCTCTTGGTACGGCCGCTTTTTGCGACTTCCGGCCGACCTCCTAAATGAAATGTTGTCCCATTTTTGTCGAAAATAAACCTCAAGAAATACTCCAAAAATTCATAAAAACATTTTAAACCGATCGGGAGTATTTAGGACAACATTAGAGATATGGTTTGATGAAATAACACATTAACACAAAAAGTGTTGTCCGATATAAATTCAATAAATACTCCGAAAAATAGTAAAAACATTTTAGACCAATTTGGAGTATTAGGACAACATTTAGAAACATAGTTTCGATGTATAAACCTATTGACACAAAATCAATAAATGTGTTATCCAATTTTGTCGAAAAATTAACTTGAAGAAATATAGGAAAATATTAAAACCATTTAAACAAAATCATCAAAATCATGATAAAACCATTTATCAAACAATCTCCCCCTTTTTGATGATTACAAACCAAAACAATTTTAACGAGGTCGATTTTGAAAACAAAGCAATTTCTTGGTTAAAGAGAACTATCCGTTGTGAGCGGCAACATTCCATGCAATATAAACACAATGATGGGAGTAGAGATATTCAAACATATATAGCAAAAGCTCCCCTATCAATGTGCACAACAAGAGTAATGTAAAAGCAATCAACCACAAGCTACAAGCTCGGCTTTTACATATTGATCTTAAGTACAAGAGCTTATAAGCTCCCCCTGTCAACAAAACATCATTAGACAAAACTATAAGTCCATCATACAACAATTGGACTAAGTATAATGCACAACTTATGGCTTTAGGAAGCCATAGCTTATAGCTACTTTTGTTTAGCTAAACTTAGCTTTTATGAGCTAATGAGCTTGTAACCTGTTTCTCCCCTTTGGAATCATCAAAAAGAATGTTAGCACGATAAAAACATCATATAATCATATCAAAGTGCGTAACCAAACCGATGTATCGAGCTATTTGAATATTGAAGCTTATAGACCAAATAGGAGGAAAGAGTCGATCATACGACTTGTTGAAGCTTATGAAAACTCATTTGATTAGCAAAACATGATCTCTATAAATATATAAGACATTTGAAAACAAGAGAATCATGTAGGTGATGAATTTTTCATTGAGACATTTTATCGAACACTTGGCGGGCGTCAAAAATTGAAGAAGATATATATAGCCCTTGTAAATGTAATCAAGCCAAGTTTTTTATCACCAAATCAGTTCAAACACAATACAATGCATCATAGGTAGCAAGTTCATCACAAACATATACAAATTTCATAAAAAAAAATACATATAGGCCAAGTTCTCAAGGGTTCAACCCAATTGAGATAAGGAAGTAGAATTCTTACCATTTAATCGGTAAAAATGAGCAATGATGATGATAATCGAGCTATATAATCCCCAATATATGAATTGTATGCAATAAAACACATTTGAGATGAAATGTATGTGCAAATGACAAAGGGTCGAAATAAAGTGGAAAAACCTTAAACGCCAAAAAACAAGAACAGAGATGGTTTTAACCAATTTTAAGCGATGGCGACCGATCGGTGCATAGGGCGACCGGCCGTCGACCCCTGCCCTAGCACCTTTGGTTCACTGTTTTGAAAATCTAAATTTTGATCCAAAAATCCGATTTTTCGCCCCTATGTTTTAAAAACGTGCAAAATGCAAACGTAGACATCATTCAATATACATTATGTCATAATCACGCTTGATATGGATTAAAATACTCTAAGGCGTGCGATTAAAAAGTCCGCGAGTTATCCTTGAGACGGAATTAAACACATCTCAAGTTTTTGTTAAAACATGCAATCCCAAAAAAAATATCGAATCTCAATATATTTAATTTGATTATGACGAACCATATTTTGAAAGAAAATTATTATCACCGGACTTGTTATCCCGAAAATAAGAACAATTTAAGATATTGGATACAACAAGTCATACGAAGAAGTGCCTTATAAATTTTTAAAAATTTCTTTTAACGGCACTTTAATGGGATTCGTTGGGATAGTTTTAGAAGTCGAGCACATAGACGTAAGGCATATAGAATATCGAGTCTAAGGAGTAATAAGCGAATGAACATACCTCGAATTCATTTGTCAATGCCTACTTCAACCTTTTGTCAATTTTCGCATTTGTAGCCATATAGGTTGAAATAGTTCTTTCTTCTTCAATGTCTCACTTCTTCTTTTGAGTGTGGAATACAATCACTTTCTTGGCATTGTTGAACTTGAATTCCAATGATCAAATTTGGCTCCCCTTATCATGATCACCTTGAGTTCACCTTGCATTGACTTGGAAAAATGTCTTGCACAAATATTCATTAGTAGCACCAAAAATATTATCAACATAAATTTGCACAAGTAAACAACCTTGTCCTTTTTCAAAACAAGGAGTGTAGTATCAACTTTACCTTTTGTAAAATAATTTTGCAAAAATAGCTAAGTCCATCAAACCATAATCGGTACTTGTATCAACCGTACAAGGCCCTTTATAAAAATCATTTGGCGAAAAATTTTAAACTCCGATAGACTTCTATTTGAATAAAACCATTTAGAAAATTGGATTTATCATCCATTTCGTAAAGCTTGAAATTTTCTCAAAACAAGAATGGGCAAGTAAAGTACAAATAACTTCTAAATGTGCTATGAGTGCAAATGTTACATCAAAATCATTACCTTCTTCTTGACAATACCCTTAGGCTACTAACCTTGCCTTGTTCATCAAACTTGTTCCGAAATATCAAAAATTTCTGCAAAATCTTAACAAGATGTTTTGCACACGAGCATAGTAATATCGAATGATAGAGACACTAGAGCAAATAATATATACTATGCTTAAAGATAATCATCAAGAGTATAATACAACATGCAAGTTCAAATAAGCTTATAGAAGGTTATATAAGTCTCTTTTGAAATATGAAAATGTGAGAGCACATAGTTGAGACCTCATTTACAAGAATCATGCAAGGTCTTCTTTTCAAAGAAATTTGAAACTCATAAATATATTGAAGACCTAAGTTTTAAAAATGAATTTTAAACTCATTTTGAAAAATCATTTTGCAATTTAGACACAAATAAAAATATGCAAGAAAATAAAATGCATATTTAAATAGGGAGATACGGTTTACCAATTTCGCCATTTCCATGGGTTGTATTGTTCCCATTGTTGATGATATCTTCCCTTTTGAAAATCTTCATGTTGATGATAGTTTCTCCAATTGCTCCATTTCCAAGCATTGTGGCCTTCCCATTTTTGAAAGTGTCTTTCTCATGAAAAATCATCTTGTTGATGATGTCTTTGCCATTTTCAAGGATTTTGTTCATCCCATTTTTGATTATTTCCTCTTCTTGGAAAATGACTTTGTTGAAAATGTTTTCTCCTTTGATCAAATGAAATGGTCATTTGATGTCTCCTTCAGCGGTATGAATTTTCTTCGATTGTTATTTCGCGGGTACCTAATATAACATTGTTTTGTGGTACCCTCAAGTGCTTGGGTCCTTTGGGATTAGTCTTGAGACTTTTAGGTCTCCACAAATAATTAGAGCTATTTTTAGCCGGACAAGTATTTACCGTATGACCCTTTTTACCGCAATAAAAATAAGTAACAATTTTAGGAGCATAATGACCATCATACATAGGTACTTAATTTCTTTTCACATAATTAACAATACTAGGCTTATGATCAAGTCCTTGTTTCAATTTATCACAACTATCAACAATAATGGTCATTTTATCGGTACTCAAGTTGGATTTTGATAAATCATTTTTCATGCAATTAATATCCTCAACAAGAGTACTATTTTCTTTTTCAAGGTTTCTAACCTTATCAAGTGTGGTGGTGTGTCATAACCCAAAACCTTATGTTTCATTAATCATTCATTAGCATAATTACATGCATTTTGGTATCTCATAACGGCATTAAATTGCATGCACACTTGTGAAATTTCATGTTCTAGGGTATAGGTTACACGGGGTAACCTAGAGGTAAAGGAGGAGACCAATGGGTTTGTATAGAGAGTATAAAATGTGGATATATTACGTAAAGATTTTATAAAAAAAAATTATGGGTGAGTCGGATATTAAGTTTAATGAATATAATTTAATAGTTTTTATTAAATGAAAATGTATATAATATTAATAAATGAAGATATGATAAGTTGATTAGGAATAATGTGAGGTTTAAGGTATAATTCAAAACCATGTCTTGATGCTTGTAAAGTAAAGTGCAATTACGTATTAAAATAATAAAGTAGAGGTGTTAGTTAACTAAATTGTGTATATATATATATATATGCTAAAAACAAATGATCGAGACACACATAATTTATATATACATATTCATATATATTTGTAAATGATAACTAAAGGATAACTATACACTTACATGGCAATTGATTATAATATATATGTGTGTGTATTTGTGACCTTCTTTTTAAAGCAAGTAAACCCACCTTAAGTTGTTGAGAGGACAAGTGTTAGGCATGTAATTATTTATCTAATTTTCCTTACAAGCCCACACCCAAATTCAATAGTACATATATGAGCTAGTGGCACTCTTAAAATATGAGAAAGAATAAAATATATAATAGTTTCTATTTCACTCGTTTCACCGTCTTAAGTTAATGAGGGGTAGAGAAAAGATATATGTTATTAATCAAACTCACTCGCGGTTGGAAGCACAAGGGAATTAAACAGAAAGATAAACCAACCATACGGGCGAGGGTAAGTAGTACGCGCCAAGTAATTAATTTGTTTCTCGGCTCAATTATGTATGATAATATAACTAAGTCTTATCCCTACGCTAACATTGATTTTGTATGTAGAAAAACTTATTTATGTAGTTTCATATAAAGATCTTTGAAAAGATAACATTAGATATACTAGTTAATTTATAGGAAAGAGTAGTTGGTATTGAAAGAAACATGATAATCTCATCTATATATACCAATACACTTTAATTTATGAATAATTCATTAAGGTGCTTGGGAATATTGATTAAGGTTTTAACCTTATTTAATTGATTTAATTTTGCTCTCCGGGTAACTGATTTTAGAAATAAAATAAAAGATAAATTTTCTCTTAAAAAATATAGAACATATATGAATAAGTTCTGTGAGCATCAATAGAGTTGTTGGGTATTTCAATTATTCATTTAGATAATTATAAACTCTTTATTCTAATAATAATTTTGAAGAATAAAGAAATTATATTAGTAAGTTTATTATAACAAAATTTAATTAATTGAGTACGTAATTAATTGGTTAAGAACCAAAGTAATAATGATTCCTTTACATGCAGAGGTTATGTATTGTAATATAGGTGATATCCTTAGAAATAAATATATGGTTTCGAGATCGGTTATGCGTTTCAATATGTTAATAGGTAAAAATCGTGATACGCAAAACAAACAAGGCCGCCTATGTGAAGTCATCGAATAAGGACATCACTTGTGAGTATAATCTTTTAGCTTGTTATTTGACTTGTGTGATTATATGATTAATGTGTTGGAATGAATTATTTACTTATTTGGCTACAATGATTAGTAGCTTATCGTGCCCCGATGTGAATTGCATGGTTCTCTATGATGATATTGTGATGAAATCGAGATATATGATCTCTATTTGATGAGATTGATATGGAATTGAGATATGTGATCTCCTTTGATGTTATAGATATGAAAATGAGACATGCGACCTCTCTTGATGTTATTGATACGGAAATGAAATATGTGATTATAGAAAATGCATTCATGAGATATTAATGGATTACTGTTATGGCCACTAATGACCATGGATCATGTGTTAAAGAATTCTGAGATATCCGAAATTCTCGGATTACATCTGCGTACCAGACGGCCACCCCGAGTTCACCGAACTCTACGTGAAATAAGGAATTCAGAGTGCCATGGCCATCTTCGTGATCACGATTTATTCTTGGTGTTAGGCTGGCCCATGTGATAAAAAGAATATGACTAAGCACGTGCATTTATGTGGTTATGAATATTATGAACAAAGAGTGTGAAATGGTTGTGACAATGTGCTTGTGTGATGTTAAATAACTTGTTATTATATTATATTTCTTTGAGCTTGCAACTCACCAAATGCAATGTTGTCAATTTTTAGTTGTTGTAGATAAAAGTTGATCCGTGAGGTGTGTGAAGTTAAAGCATGTATCAAAAGTCGGCCATTTGGATTCCCATCCTTCTCCTCGGCTCATCATTTGCATTTTCATATAGGGAGTCTGTTTTGATCAGTATATAAAAAGGGCACGATCGTTAATACTATGTAATATGGACAAATGCACATGTGTGAATAAGCTGTTGTTAATCTTTTGAAGTTAATGCTTCCGCTTGCGAAAAAGGTTCGGATCATGATTAACATGTGCAATCTGATTGTCTTTGCATATGAACTAGTTTATGATATATAAATACGTGTTACAAGGGTAAGGGCGTTACATTTTAGTTTGGTATCGAGCCGGGTAGGGGTTCGTAGATCATGGCATGGCATGAGCATTATCATTAAATGTTATACAAAGGTTACAATTTGTCATATTATAGGCAAAGGGTTGTGAGTCGAAGCACATGTACATAATGATGAGCAAACTGTTCATGGAGGGGAAGGAAGCGGTAGGGCAGAGTCACACTCATCTCATACACACCCCGCATCATGTGCATGGAATACCGCTCATTTTGGGTATCCACCTTATCCACTGGTAATTCCCCGAACCACGTGAAGCGAAAATATGATAAACTTAGAAAGATGGGAGTTGTTGATTTTGTGGGTACTACGGACCCGCAGAGGGTGAAACATGGTCTGAAACGAGCGAAAGGGTTCTAAACTTGATGAAATGTACTCTGAAGAAAAGTTCGACTATGCAAAAGTATCACTCCTCCAGGAAATGCGTATGATTGGTGGGAGACTATACCCGATAGTCTTGTTCAACCACCCGTATTGACATGGGATGATTTTTAAGAGAATTTCATGATACATACTTGCTTTAAGTTTACAGAGACCAGCAAGAAAAGGAGTTTCTAGAACTTAAACAGCAGAAATCGATCGATTCGAGTATGAAGTGTTGTTTAATCAGCTTTCTCATTATGCCCCACATATGATAGCCACGGAAAAGAAGAAATGTACTAGATTTGAATCACGGACTCCGATTTGCTATTCGTAATCGTATTACACCAACAAATATGGAGTCTTATACTAAGTCGAAAGCAGCATGAGAATACGTCTTTGAGAAATTGGAAGTTTGAATCAAAACAAAATTTTCAGTATAATAAGAAAAGTCGGGTGTAAACCGGAGGATTTAGAAATAGAAAGGAATTTATGGCGCCTACACGGAGGAGTTTCCGAGTAGTTCAAAAAGTGGTAGTTTTAGGGGCCCAACATCGGCCCGAGAAGAGTGTTGGTTCTACACCACCGGTTCCCACATGTGCACATTGTGGTAAAAATCATTATGGAGAATGTAGATTGCTTACGGGGAAAATGTTTTCTATGTGGTGAACCTGGACATATAGCAAGGAATTGCACAAAACCACTCGAGGAACCGAGTTGAGCAAACTAGATTTAGTGGTTTCAATCTAATAGAGGGAGGTCGAGAAAGATTCGGTATAGGAAGAGGCGCTAGTGCGGTGGAAAGTCAGCGGCGGACAACAAGGCCCAACTCGAATTTTTGCGATGACTCAAGAAGAAGCTAAGGCCGCACCAACCGTAGTTCTTGGTAATCTCTCAATCTCGATACAATTGCTTATGTTTTATTTGATCCGGGAGCAACACATTCGTTTGTTTCACAATCATTTGCATCACATTTGGGTAATAAACCGAAACATTAGGCTATGATTTCTTGGTTCGAACCCCGATGTAGGAAGTGTGGTGATTGTAAATAGTATATCGTGATTGCAAAATTATGATCGGTGAATCAAAATTGATTGCTAGTTTACTTGTTATGCCTTTAAGAGATTTCGATGTGATTAGGTATGGATTGGTTAAGCTGAACACCATGCTAAACTAGATTGTTTTACTAAAGAAATCATGTTGGAGCTTCGATGACGCTTGATTGTATTTAAAGGAGAAAGAGAAATTTTGCCTACATGTATAATATACGCATCTCTGACTTTCAAAATGATTAAGAAAGGTTGTGAATGTTACCTAGCCCACGTAATAGACACACGCTTATGTGGTTTGAAACTTGAAGACACTCGGTGGTTAGAGAGTATCCCGACGTGTTTCCGATGATTTAGGATTACCTCCGGATAGAGATATAGAGTTCACTATCGAACTACAACCTGGGTACAGCGCCAATCTCTATTCCTCCTTATTGAATGGCACACTTTGTTGAACTACAAGAATTAAAGACGCAATTGCAAAATTCTTGGATAAAGGATATATTAGGCGAGTGTTTCGCCATGGGGTGCACCTGTGTTGTTTGTTAAAAAGAAAGATGGTACACTGAGATTGTGTATAGATTATCGGCAGTTGAATCGAGTAACAGTAAAGAATAAATATCCATTGCCTAGAATAGATGATTTATTTGATCAGTTGCAAGGTGCTAGAGTTTTCTCAAAAATTAATTTGAGATCGGGATATCACCAGTTGAAGATTGCAGAGGGTGACATTTCAAAAACAGCTTTCAGAACAAGGTATGGCCATTACGAGTTTCTGGTAATGCCTTTTGGTCTGACTAATGCACCCACTGTATTTATGGCATTGATGAATAATGTGTTTAGGCCCTACCTAGATAAGTTCGTTATTGTCTTTATTGATGATATCTTAGTATATTCTAAATCTCTATTTTGAAGAACACGAACAACATTTGAGAATTGTGTTGCAAACCTTGCGAGAGAAACAATTGTATGCAAAACTTAGTAAATGCGAATTTTGGTTAGATCAAGTAATATTTTTGGGACACGTTGTTTCGGTGATGTGATTAAAGTTGATCCCGTAAAATCGGCGGTGACCAAATGGGAAAATCCAAAAAGTGTTACGAAGTTCGTAGTTTTCTAGATGTAGCGGGTATGTTTCAAAATGTTTAATTTTGTGATTAAAGCGGAACATCAAGCACGGTTGGTAAAGCGCATCCTTTACCTATTCCTATTTGGAAGTAGGAGTGTATTACTATGGATTTTCTTTATGGTCCCCGATGACACGAGGAAAAATGATGCGATTTGGGTTATTATTGACCGACTAACAAAGTCACTCACTTTTTACCATTTAGATGGGGTTCTACTCTCGAAAATCGGCGAAACGAAATGTAAATGAGATTGTTAAACTACATGGTGTACCTCTGTCTATTGTTTCAGATCGCGATCCTCGTTTACGTCTAGATTTTGGGGTACCTTACAATATGCATTAGGTACTAAGTTACATTTTAGTACATCATTTCACCCACGAGACGGATGGGCGTCGAGATAAGACTATTCAAACTCTAGTGGATATGCTTCGTGCTTGTGTTCTTGAATTTAAAGGTTCTTGGGATGAATACATTGCGGTGATGGAATTTGCGTACAATAATCAACATCATAGTAGCATTGGTATGGCGACTTATGAAGCATTATATGGTAGAAATGCGGGGAGTCCAAAGTATGTTGGGATGAAGAGGGAATACGACTCTTTGGAAGGTCGGATCGATTCAAGATACAATTGAAAAAGTGAGAATAGTTAAAAGTCGTTTAAAAGCAGCTCCAGATAGACAAAAAAGTTATATTGATCAGCATAGGCGGGAAATGGAATATGAAGTTGGTGAGAAATTATTTCTCCGTGTTTCCCCTTGGAAGGGTATTCTCAGATTTGGAAAGAAAGGTAAACTAAGTCCTCGTTATATTGGCCCATATGAAATACTGGAAAAAGTCGGACCATTAGCTTATAGGCTTGCCTTGCCACCTGAATTATCTCAGATTCGTAATGTGTTCCATGTTAGTATGCTTCGTCGATACAGATCAGACCCCTCACATGTTCTTCGAGATGAACCAGTTGAAATTGCCGATAACCTGAATTATGTCGAGGAACCAATTGGAATAGTGGGATACAAAGAAAAACAACTTAGAAATAGAGTGATTTCATTGGTAAAAGTGTTGTGGAGAAATCATTCTAGAGAAGAAGCTACGTGGGAAACAGAACAACACATGAGAAAACAATATCCGTGGTGGTTTACAGATATCTGGTACAAATTTCGAGGACGAAATTTTTAAGGGGAGAATTGTCATAACCCAAAACCTTACGTTTCATTAATCATTCATTAGCATAATTACATGCATTTTGATATCTCATAACGACATTAAATTGCATGCACAATTGTGAAAATTCATGTTCTAGGGTATAGGTTACGGGGTAACCTAGAGGTAAAGGAAGAGACCAATGGGTTTGTATAGAGAGTATAAAATGTGGATATATTACGTAAAGAATTTATAAAAAAAATTATGGGTGAGTCGGATATTAAGTTTAATGAATATAATTTAATAGTTTTTATTAAATGAAAATGTATATAATATTAATAAATGAAGATATGATAAGTTGATTAGGAATAATGTGAGGGTTTAAGGTATAATTCAAAACCATGTCTTGATGCTTGTAAAGTAAAGTGCAATTACGTATTAAAATAATAAAGTAGAGGTGTTAGTTAACTAAATTGTGTGTGTGTATATATATATATATATATATATATATGCTAAAAACAAATGATCGAGACACACATACTTTATATATACATATTCATATATATTTGTAAATGATAACTAAAGGATAACTATCTATACACCTACATGGCAATTGATTATAATATATACGTGTGTGTATTTGTGACCTTCTTTTTAAAGTCGCAAACCCACCTTAAGTTGTTGAGAGGACAAGTGTTAGGCATGTAATTATTTATCTAATTTCCTTACAAGCCCACAACCAAATTCAATAGTACATATATGAGCTAGTGGCACTCTTAAAATATGAGAAAGAATAAAATATATAATAGTTTCTATTTCACTCGTTTCACCGTCTTAAGTTAACGAGGGGTAGAGAAAAGATATATGTTATTAATCAAACTCACTGATTTGGAAGCACAAGAGAATTAAAGAAAGATAAACCAAGCATACGGGGCAAGGGTAAGTAGTCCGCAAGCAATTAATTTGTTTCTCACTCAATTATGTATGATGATATAACTAAGTCTTATCCCCTACGCTAACATTGATTTTGTATGTAGAAAAACTTATTTATGTAGTTTCATATAAAGATCCTTTGAAAAGATAACATTAGATATTGGGAATATTGATTAAGGTTTTAACCTTATTTAATTGATTTAATTTTGCTCTCCGGGTAACTGATTTTAGAAATAAAATAAAAGATAAAATTTCTCTTAAAAAATATAGAACATATATGAATAAGTTATGTGAGCATCAATAGAGTTGTTGGGTATTTCAATTATTCATTTAGATAATTATAAACTCTTTATTCTAATAATAATTTTGAAGAATAAAGAAATTATATTAGTAAGTTTATTATAACAAAATTTAATTAATTGAGTACGTAATTAATTGGTTAAGAACCAAAGTAATAATGATTCCTTTACATGCAGAGGTTATGGATTGTAATATAGGTGATATCCTTAGAAATAAATATGTGGTTTGAGATCGGTTATGCGTTTCGATATGTTAATAGGTAAAAATCGTGATACGCAAACAAACAAGGCCGCCTATGTGAAGTCATCGAATAAGGACATCACTTGTGAGTATAATCTTTTAGTTTGTTATTTGACTTGTGTGATTATATGATTAATGTGTTGGAATGAATTATTTACTTATTTGGCTACAATGATTAGTAGCTTATCGTGCCCGATGTGAATTGCATGATTCTCTATGATGATATTGTGATGAAATCGAGATATATGATCTCTATTTGATGAGATTGATATGGAATTGAGATATGTGATCTCCATCGATGTTATAGATATGAAAATGAGACATGCGACCTCTCTTGATGTTATTGATACGGAAATGAAATATGTGATTATAGAAAATGCATTCATGAGAGATTAATGGATTTTGTTATGGCCACTAATGACCTTGAATCATGTGTTAAAGAATTACATATATCCGAAAGTGCGGATTACGAGTACCATACGGCCACCCCGAGTTCACCGAACTCTACGTGAAATAAAGAATTACAGTGTCATGGCCATCTTCGTGATCACGATTTATTCTTGGTGTTATGGACCATAACAATAAAAGAATATGACTAAGCACGTGCATTTATGTGGTTATGAATATTATGAACAAAGAGTGTGAAATGGTTGTGACAATGTGCTTGTGTGATGTTAAATAACTTGTTATTAGATTATATTTTTGAGCTTGCAACTCACCAAATGCAATGTTGTCAATTTTTAGTTGTTGTAGATAAAAGTTGATGCGTGAGGTGTGACGAGAAGTTAAAGCATGTATCAAAGGTCGGCCATTTGGATTCCCATCCTTCTCCTCACGGCTCATCATTTGCATTTTCATATAGGGAGTCTGTTTTGATACGTATATAAAAAGGGCACGGTCGTTAATACTATGTAATATGGATAAATGCACATGTGTGAATAATCTGTTGTTAATCTTTTGAAGTTAATGCTTCCGCTGCGAAAAAGGTTCTGATCATGATTAACATGTGCAATACAACCGTGCTGCTGCATATGAACTAGTTTATGATATATAAATACGTGTTACAAGGGTAAGGGCGTTACATGGTGTGAGCACATGATAGTGATTCATAGGAAGTAGATAAACTATCCTTTTCATATTTCAAAGCATTGAATTCCTTTTTCAAATTTTTGTATTTAACAAGCAAGCTTTGGAATTCATTTTGAAGATCATCAAAATCATTTTGCAAATCGCTATAATCATTTTGAATAACAATATCATATGAAGTAGAGGGTTTAAGACATACCTCATTTTCTTCTTCGATGCCCATAAAACATTGTTCGACTACTTCATAGTTGGAAGTTGTAAAAGGCTTGTTCCTTAGATTTGAACTTGTATCCCTTTGAGAAGTAGATGCTTTTGTTTGACTCCTTTTATTTGCAAATACTCCATAGATGGTTTCTAATTTTTGCCATACTTCATGTGCCGATTGAATTCCTACAATATGTTCATATTCCAAATTAGTAAGTGAACAATACAAAATATTGAGAGCTTTACCATTTAAGGAGATGATTTTTTTCTCTTCATCATTGAGCTCCTTGAGAGCTTTGGAGGTGTATGGTGTGTCTTTCATTGGAATGGATTCTCCATTGATGATGATGTTCCAAATATCGAACCCGCAACCTTATAAATAGCATTCCATTCTTTCTTTCCAAAATATATAATTTTTGGAATCAAATAGAAGTGGCTTGGTGGTGGAGAGTGCGGGAAAGTTGAGCTTCGTTCAGAAGCGAGCGATCGTTCCTCTTCACTCGCGATGTGAAACGAGCTTGCCAAAGAGTTTGGCTCGATACCACTTGTAAGTCCAGCGGCTACGATAATCTAGAGGGTGGTGAATAGATTATCTCCATCTTTCGATTTTACCCTCTTTTTCGAACCGAATGCTCAAAGACAATAATAAAGGTGCGGAATGTAAACAACACACATTGATTTATAGAGGTTCAACCCACCTAGGGCCTAATCCTCTACCACCCCAAAGTATATCCGAGATGGATTTCAAAAAGAAAAAGATTTTATTAATTACCAAAATTAATACAACACCAACTTACAACAACACTTTGAAGAGCACCACACTCTTCTTCAACACCACCTTTGAGATTACCACAATCTCTCTTGAAGATTACCACAATCTCCAACGGCACCTTGTGAAGATTACAACAATCTGCTACCTTAAAGAATACCAAATTCTTCAACACCTCGACAAGAAGATTACCACAATCTTCTTACACCTAACACCTAGATCACCCAAGTGTGTTCTTACCACAAGAACACTCACAAGGATATCTTGTGTTGAATGATTACCCAAAATTCTAGATTACAACTCGATAATGAATTATATAATTGAGTGCAAGTGTAATCAAGAATAGCCTAGACCTCAAGGATGTGAAAGTGATAAGCTAGGCAAATTACAACAAGAATAATGACAATAGAAGACCAAGTGTTTGCTCGAGTATATCTTGTTGTGTTGTGTTGTTCTCTCTTATTTTTGTGCTTCAAATCTTCCTCTATTTATAGGAGATGTCTTGTACATGATAGGCTCCTCTTGGGGACTTGAATTCGTAAAAAATTGCAAGACAATTGAAGAAAAGAGCTGTTAGAAATCAACTCCATGATTTAAGGAAATGTTTATGCTTTCAAACGGTGAAATTTCTTTGTCAAATCATAGGCGACGGTCTGGCCTGATATGAGAAAGGGAAATAGCGCAGCAATTTTACACTTTGGTTGGCCGGTCCGGGGTCCGACATCGACCATGGGTTTGACCAGATCGCCCCCATAGGGACCGGTCACCGTTCAACATTTTTGAGATACGGTGGTGTTGTCATCTCTTCGTCTTGATAATCGCCCTTTCGCGACCGGTCGACCTCTAAATGAAATGTTGTCCCATTTTTGTCGAAAATGAACCTCAAGAAATACTCCATAAAATTCGTAAAAATATTTTAAACCGATCGGGAGTATTTAGGACAACATTAGAGATATGGTTTTGATGAAATAACACATTAACACAAAAAGTGTTGTCCGATATAAATTCAATAAATACTCCGAAAAATAGTAAAAATATTTTAGACCAATTTGGAGTATTAGGACAACATTTAGAAACATAGTTTCGATGTATAAACCTATTGACACAAAATCAATAAATGTGTTGTCCAATTTTGTCGAAAAATAAACTTGAAGAAATACTCAGGAAAATATTAAAACCATTTTAAATCATTTAGGAGTATTTGGACAACCTTTAAAAATATTGTTTTGGTATAAAAACAAAATCATCAAAATCATGATAAAACCATTTATCAAACAAAATCATGTGTTAAAAATAAGCTTTAATCAAATCTAAGGGTGTTAAGTCTCCCATTTGTTAAAAACCAAATCGGCCAAGTCAAGTAATTGTCTTAGCGACCGAGTTATACTATCATCAACTCGCCGAAGTGCGTTGAGTGGGTAACTTAGTGAATAGCCAACTTACCTGTCCCCCAAGGATACAACTGATTTGAGTCAACTCTGTTGAATCATTTGAAAAGACTAAAATCGAAAATTTGGTAAGGTTTATTCAACCCCTCCTTCTAAACCTTACACCACACCCCTTGGGAGCTACAAGTGGTATCGGAGCGGTTGGTTCATTGAGCATTGCGCAGTTCTTGAACTAGATCTCTATCTTTTCAAAAGGTTTTAACCCTTGTGTTTTTGAAAGTCCTTCATTTTTAAAGCAAAGTTATTATCATGGAAGCAAATCTAACTCGCATTCCAATGTTCACGATGGAAGAGTTTGATGACTGGAAAATTCGTATGCGGGCTCATCTATATGCCTTACATGATGAAATGTGGCTTGTGATAGAGGATGGGCCTTTGCAAGTACTCAAAGTCAACACAAATTTGTCGAAGAGCAAATTTGTCAAGGAGAAAGAAGAAGGCTGGCTGCTGAACCTAGACCAACCATGGTTGAAAAACCAAGAACTGAATGGACAAATGAAGATAGAAAGAGATATAACTGAACAATGTGGCCAAGGATATACTCTACGAAATGTTGGACAAAGTCATGTTCAACAAAGTCAAATCTTGCAAATCTGCAAAAGAAATTTGGGAAAAGCTAACTTTAATTTGTGAAGGATCGAACAAATTAAAGAGAACAAATTAATCTTGTTGTTGTTCAAAAATTTGAAAATTTTAAAATACTTGCGGGTGAAACTGGATGTTTGGATGCAGTTCTTGAGATTACAAATGAACTTTCGGCTCTTTGGAAAGAATATACATAGAAGGAAATGTGTATGAAGATTCTAAGAGCCCTCCCGGTGAATGGGAAATGAAAGTCATGGCCCTGAGACATTCAATGGACCTCTCAAGAACATCTAACCATGAGCTATTCTCGGACCTCAAAGCCTATGAGTTTGAGCCGAGAAGAAAAGAGCGAAGAGGGAAAAGCAATTTGTGCCCAAGACAATTGCATTGTTGGCGTGATGATGGGAAAAGAGTGAGCGAGGAGGAAGCCATAGATCGAAGGAAATTGTCACGATGGTTAAGAGATTCAACAAGTTCTTCAACAAGAACTATAGGAGAAACAAGGGTGAAACCTCCGGAAGACATTTAGCACCTTCCAAGGCAAGGGAAGATAGGCCACCCAAGAGAGTGAGCATCAAAGAGCGATTATCGGAGAGTTGATAATCAAAGAAACAGTGAGAGTTGATCAAAGAGCCGAGAACCTGTGTTGGAATTGCGAGACAACCAGGACATTTTGCTTGATTATTGTTCTTATCCACGATCCAACAAGTATAGAATGAATGAAGAGAGAAACGTCTTGGGGAAAAAAGACATGAAAAGAAGAAAGCCATGTTGGCCGAGACTGCTGAGCCAACAAAGTGCAAAGAGCGAGACTCGGATAAGCGGTGAAGCGAGACTACTCAAGTGATTACGAGGAAGAGGCTATGATCGCCTCATGGCCAAAGTACAAGATCAAGAAGATGAGGTACACTCTAACTCATCTCATTCGATTCAAGTTATGTGACTGTGATACACACACTTCATCATCCACAGATCTTTATGATTCATTAGGCAAAATGATGAAAGATTTTGAGCACATTAAAACCTCTCACACACTCTTAAATGAAGAAAACAACAGCTTAAAAGCCAAAACTCAAAGTGACTAAAGAGCTAAGTACTCGAGTCACATAGCTAATGAGAACACTAAGTCAAGGCCGAGAATGCCAAGATCATAGCAGAGCTAGCTGCTGCTATAGAAAAGAGGGAAAAATATCTTAAAAATGTGATTGCCTCATTTACAAAAGCATCCAAATCATTGGATAAACTTATTATAAGTCAAAAGGAATGTGGAGACAAGACAGGACATATGATTTAATTCCTTTGTGCATAGTCAAACTCCAAGAGTAATTTTGGAAAAGGGATCTTCAAGCAATGAAGCATTCCAAAAACCCAAAACACCAAATGATGCACCCACATTTACTCCAAAGCACAATCACAATCATACTTGCCTTGGTTATAAAGGAAAGGAAAGAATCCGATTGAGTATCTTTGAAGGGACATACGAGAAGAAATCCAGACAGGTCCTCGGCGGACTCAAACGAAAAATAATACTGTGAGAAGCAAACAAAGCTACCAAAAGCCCCAAAAATTTTATCGAGAAATACATATGATGGGAATGGTAGAAATTATCCAAACCAAGTTGATTGGAACAATGTAAAACATCAAGTAAAGACCTCATGAATACAAGACAAAATGGCAAAGACCTAAACCTCGGCCAAAGGTCATTCCAAAGGCAAAAGAGCTATTATCGACACACATATGCACCCAAAGACTACACTCGGAAATACCACAATTACCCTAAGAAAGCAATTGCTAAAAACACACACACAAGCATACGGACAAAAAGAGACATTTTGTATGATCCTAAAACCCCAAGCAATTTGATAATGTGCACTATGATTATAGCGATAGATGGCAACCTCTTAGAGTCGATCATCGGCTATAGGTTGGTTGGAGGCGAGACAAGTATGGGTACCTAAAAGCGATTTCCTTGATTGCGGGTTCAAGGAACAAGCGAGTGCCAAGGAACCTAGTACATGGGCGGTGGTTGTTCCAGGCGTATGACGAGAAACAAGAAAAATCTGTCAAGATTCAAGGAGACCAGATGTGCAAAAGTTATATTTGGAGGAAATGAGGCTCCAAGGGAGATCAAAGCCTTTGGATCCATCAAGAAAAATGGATTGGAAATCACAGATGTTGCTTATGTTGAAGGCCTCAACTTTAACTTTGCTAAGTATCACCAACTCTATGACAAAGGCTACAATGTAGGATTCAACATGGGAGTTTGCCGGATCAAAGATGATGAATCCAATGAAATAGTCTTTTGCAAGGTACAAGGCAAAAGAATATGCATGTGGTAGATTGGTCTCTTTGCTACACCAAGCACATGTCTGCTAGCAAAGAGCACATCCGAATCAAGTTGGTGTGGCACAAGAAGCCGAGTCACCGAATTTCAAGATAATCAATAAGCTTAGGGAATCATCTTGTAGAAGGATTGCTGACTCAAAGTGTACAAGAAAGAAAGGGTATGTGATGCATGCGGATGGGAAAGCAAATCAAATCATCATTCAAGGATAAGCAAGTCCTTCTTCAACAATATTGCATCCATTTGCATATGGATTTGTTTGGTCCGGTCGAGCGGCTAGCATCGGTGGAAAGAAATACACCTTAGTGGTGGTGGATGATTATTCAAGATATACATGGACAATATTCATGTGTAAAAAGATGGAAACACTGCAAAAGTTACCTCGGTGATGATGAGAAGAGTTCAAAATGAAAATAGTCAAATGGGAACCGAGTTTGTCAATGGGATTATAACTCGTATTGTGTTGAAAATAGTATTGCTCATGAATTATCAAAGATCGAGGACTCCCGAGAATGGTAATGGAGTAGCTGAAAGAAAGAACAGAGAACTCTCAAGGAAGCTGCAAGGATCATGTTAGTCAAGTTGGATTGCCTAAGAGATTTTGGGTTGAAGCTATAAACACAACATGTTATACTCGAGAATAGATGCATAATTAACAGGCAATTGACCAAGACTCCCAATGAGATCGGATGGGGAGAATGCCAAATGTTGGATATTTCAAGATATTTGGATGTAAATATTTCATCCATAATAATGGCAAGGATAATTTGAAGGCTTTTGATGCTAAAGTGATGAAGGTATCTTTTTGGGATACTCAACCGAGAGTAAAGCCTATAGAGTCTTGAACAAGAGGACTATGGTCACGAGAAGAGTCTATCCATGTGGTTTTGATGAACCTAATGTGAATGGAGAAAACATTGATGAGTTAGTGATAAGTGAATCAACCAACTATGCAGAAGAGTCCTTATATTACGCTGAAGTAAGAGCACTCAACCCGATGATGATGAGATAGCTAAATCTCAAAGACATTTGGAAAGTCTACAAATGAATGAAGATGTAAGAGTTGTTCAAGACAACTTAGTTGCGAGATGGCTAAATCCAACGGACTTACTTCAACCTAATGTCGATGGCCGAGAGACCATCCACCGAGTTAGTCATTGGAGATGTTAGAGATGGCATAAGAACAAATCGAGCACGGCATGAAGCTATGTCCATTTGTTTTATTTCCCAAATAGAGCTAAATATGTGTCTCAAGCATTGGAAGACACACATTGGATTTAGGCTATGCAAGAAGAGTGAATCGGTTGAAAGGAACAAAGTATGGGAATTAGTTCAAAGGTCAAGCCACCAAAATGTTATTGGTACTAAGTGGGTTTTGAAAAAAAAGATGAATGAGGAAGGATCATTTGTAAGAAACAAAGCAAGATTGGTAGCCAAAGGGTATTGCCAAGAAGAGAGTATAGATTTTGATGAAACCTTTTTGTTGCGGATTGGAAGCAATTAGCATGTTTCTTGCTTATGCTACACACAAGAACTTCATTGTATATCAAATGGATGTAAAGATGCATTTCTAAATGGATGCTAGAAGAAGAAGTCTCGTTGAACAACCTCCAGGTTTTGAGTAGAAAACTATTGGAGATAAAGTCTACAAGCCTTAGAAAGCATAATATAGATTGAAACAAGCACCAAGAGCATGGTATGATACATTGTCTCAATTTCTAACGACAATGGATTCACCAACGACATGGTTGATAGCACACTCTTGAGGATTCAAGATGGAGAGAGTATATCGATTGTTCAAATATATGTGGATGACATCATTTTTGGTTCCACAAAGAAAGAGTTGTGTGACAAGTTCTCAAACCTCATGCAAGGCAAATTTGAGATGAGCATGATGGAGAGTTGACTTTCTTCTTAGGACTTCAAGTCAAGCAATTGAAGGATGGAACCTTCATAAGCCAAACCAAATATAGTAGAGATTTGATGAAGAAATTTGGTATGGAAGAGAAGTCTTCTCGTGAAGATTCCTATGAATACATCGGTCAAGATGGACATAGATGCAGAGGGAAAAGCTATTGATTAAACCCGATATAGAGCCCTCTTTGGATCTTTGCTCTATCTAACAAAGATGCTTGTGCCAAATATCACCTTTGCGGTAGGTGTATGTGCAAGATTTTAATATGCACCAAAAGAGAGTCATATGACTGCAGCTAAGAGAATCTTAAGGTATTTGAAGGGATGTCGGGAAGTTGGCTTATGGTACCCAAAGGAAGGAGGATTCAAGCTGGTAGGATACTTAGACTCAAACTATGCTCGATGTAGAGTTGATAGGAAGAGTACTTGGTACATGTCAAATGCTTGAAATAGATTGGTTTCTTGGTTTAGCAAGAAACAATACTCAATAGCTACATCCACATCTCAAAAGCAGTACGTAGGCTGCGGGGCGGTGTTGTGCCCAAGTCTTATGGATGAGACAAAGAATCGAGAGATTATGATATTGAAGAAAAAGAGATTCCAATTATGTGTGATAACACTAGTGCTATTGCAATCACTCGTAATCCGGTGTTGCATTCAAGAACAAAGCACATTGATGTCAAATATTATTTTATAAGAGATCATGTGGAAAATAAAGACATAACTTTGGAATACATCTCGAACCGATAAGTAGTTGGTGACATATTCACAAAGCCATTATGTGAATGAAGGTTTGAAGAACTCAAGAATGAGTTAGGGTTAATTGAGCTGAGTTAGTGTACTCAAAAGACTCAATCAACGAGAGAAATAAGATGAGAAAATGGAAAATAAGCAAGTTTCACATTTCACCAAGTGAAACAATCCAATCGAGAAGACAATCATCAAGTTAGCGACAATCGAGTACTATGTGAAGAGAGAAGCGCCGAGTCACTTTGGAAGTAGGCTGAATTATTTATGAGCTAAGTGACAAAAAGCAGTCATTTTAATTGAGCGGGAATGTTTTTAACGATGTCGTCGGCGTAATTATGATTGTCAAGTACAAAAGTGCCTGACAAAGAAACCATATGATTGGATATAAATCTTTGTTGCATTTAATGTGGGGGAAATTAATGTGGTTTTGAAGGCTTAATCTTGATATTGATTTTGATCAATTTTTTCAAATTCCAAAACCGTCTTTTCACATCCCATATATATACGAAATTGCATTTTTCTCTCTCCTCACGCAAACTTACTCGTCTTCATTAAGAAGGCTTATTCTCTCTGCAGAATCCGAGTTCGAAACCCTAGTTCTCCAAGTTCAAGTTTTTCAAGTTTTAATCGGTTAAAAGTTCGAAAATGGCGGCAAATCATGATTTCGCATTATTATCCGAGAAGATCCACAACGGAGCATCGTGGACTTCACCGGTATGATCAAGCAGGGTGTTGATGGTGCCCTTGTGAATACAATAGCTGAAAAACTTGAAAAGTTCGGTCTGGAAGGACTTTTTGTCAATGCAGTTCACGACACTTATCCGGAAGAAGTGGCCATGTTTTACGTGAATGCGAGGAGGTGCACGGCGATGAAATCCGTTCATCTGTTCACAACAAGGACATCGAGATTCTTGCAAAAGACCTTGCCGAATCACATTTCGCCCATTTGAAGGAATGAAAGACATATTTGAGAAGGATGTCAACTGGCTGACTTGGAAGGAAGTTGCCAAGCCGAGTACACTTTGCTAAAGCTATGTATACAACTAAGAAGGACTTCTGAAGGAAGATTACCATAAGTTGATGGACATTGTGTCCAAGTGCATTAATATGAAGTTTGGGAGTTTCAATCGATTGTCCAAGACTAAGGTGATTGTGATGGTTGCTATAATACAAGACAAGAAGGTGAAATGGGCTGAGTTCGTCTTGACCAAGTGTGCAAGACGTGATCAACTGGTCTACAAGGAGGATGGGACCTTTCGATGCTCACGAGATATGGCCTTGTGATTGGCCATCGATGGAAGTGAAGGGGATAGCTCTACTCCATGGAAAGTTGTTCCATGCGAACAAGAGGATGTTCAAGGTGAACCTCTGCAGTGCGCCCGAAGAAGGCCCATGTAAGAAAGGCGGATACAAGTTAGGGGGAATCAACGGACCCCATCAAGACACAAGTGAGACCTCTCCGGCTCTCTCTCCAAAGCCTATATCTAAGAAGAGAGCTTCTACATCTAAGCCCGCCCGCCCCATCGCCCAAGTCGAAGAAGGCACATGCCCCGCAACCAAACCCAAAGCTCTGTCCATGCGGCCGATGCACTCCGCCAGCAGCCCAAGCCCCTACCCACGCCTGCCGAGATAGAGGAGGACCCGAATTGCTTCTCCTATCGTGAAAAAGAAGCGGACTGCCAAGTCAAAAGATAGCCGCTTCTAAGAAAGCTTATATTGAAACACAGGCCTTCCCCGAGGAAGTATCGAAGAGGTGGAACCCGAGATTCCGTTGGTTGCCACTAAGAGAAGACGGCTATTCAGAAATCTCAACTGGAAAAGACAATCGAGTCGGTACTCGGCCGGAGAAGCCAAGTGATACTCGATGCTCAAGAAGAAGCAGTCTCAAGAAAGAGTTATTGAGCCTGAGAAAATTGTTGATCTTGATCAAGACATAGTATTGAAGACCAGTGCGGGAGGCAGTGCCCGGAGAAAGAAACATACGAGACAACCAAGCCGAGGAAGAACGGGTTGTCTTACCCCCTCCGACAGATGCATCCGAGTCCGAGGAGGAACAAGCCCCATTATCCCCATTCGGGAGACCGGAGAGGATGATGATGATGAACTCATAATGTATTCTCGGTCTACCCGGACATTCAACAGATTAAGGGAATGGAGGGCATGGAAGCTGGATTAATCAAGGCAATAGTTGCTCGCCCGAATTTATTGAGGAGGAGGAAGAGTTGCTCGATTCCTTGGACACGAATTGTCCAATTTTCTCCGAATGAAGAGAGCGTGATGGAAACCCTTCGAATCATTAAGGAGGAAGAGAATGAGAAAGCTAAGGAGCAAGCGAAAGCTTAGGAAAAATCCAAGATGTGCGTGCACACGGGGACACGTGATCACATCTACGAGTCTACGCGATAGTGATGAAGGGATGAATCCAATCGCTGCAGAGAGAAGTCAAGATGCAAAGGCTATCGAGAGAATTAAGAGCCATGCACGAGGTTAATCTCCAAGAAGGACTAGGAGATTCCTCTAAAGTCTCTCTAGGACTCGATCCTTTGGGAGTGGCACAAATAGATTGCAATAGTTATTGCGGCGACCACGTCCCCGTGCACTCAACCGATGGCTCTCGGGGACATGGCGATGAAGATTGGACTTTGGGCCCCAAGCCAAGCCTAAACCACGAAAAAGGTGTTAAGACACTGCCGCCTACGGTTGATCACTCGGAGGGAACAACGATCGTGTCTCGGGAGAAGAGTGACCCCCCTTTGTCATTCACTCGGTGGTGCGCCCCGAGGGGAAAACTCTCTCCACCACAGCAAGGTCGGAGGATGATGTGGGAGACCAAACATTGCGGTTTGGAGGCGAAGGAGAGAATATCGAGAACAACGAGTAACGTTAACGACGCTCGGGCTTGAGTTAGTGCTCTCGGTGAGATGTCGATTTGCTATGCAAGCCGATGAAGCTGCTTCTACAACTAAGCAAAGGATGGAGAGACCCCGGGAGTTGAGACTGGGTCATGAAAGTGCAATCCAAGGAGTTGAGACTCTAAAGGATGCCACGATCGAAGACCCTAAGACAGTTGTGTCTGTCGAAGGATTATGGAAGACCCTAATATAGCCGAGACGTCGAAGGGATTGTTGAAAGCCCTACAACGGTTGAGACCGATGGGGGTAAAGAAGGCCTAAAGGAGGTTGAGACTTCCCTAGGTAAAGAGCAAGGTGAACAGAACATTGCTCAACTTTGAGGGTCTTCTTTGCGAGAAAGAGGAGGTCAACGCCCTTCATGATTCCTAAGAGAATATAGACACATCATTTTTGGGATCGGAGGATGAAGTGAGTCCACACACCACGAAGATCTTTCGATGGAAAAGTCGAGGATGTTCTCAAATCTCGAGCTAAGTCGGTGATAAGACGGTTGAATGAGATTCAATTTTGATGATGAATCATTTCCAAAGGCCTCATCATCTTCCGATGACACGATGAGACAGTGAGGACCAGGTAACTCAATTGGACAAACCCACCTTTGAGACCTAAGAAGTCGTTAAGGCAGGATGAGGCTCGGTCGGTGAGCAAACACAATCAATTGCTCACTGAAGCGAGTCATTGCGCGAGCTTCCACAAACCGCTGCGAGAACGATTTCATGACTTTGTCATGAGGCTTTCACAACTATAATTAATTACAAGTATCTTCATTTAATTAAATACGAAGAACGACAACAACCCTAAGAATATTTAAAATACCCAATATCATCATTTACCCAATAAAGTTTCTTCTTCAATCACCTTTTTGGTCATTCGTTTGCAATATAACCTTAAAATCTAATATATTTACATAGACACCTTTTATGGGTTTACTTGTCTCAAAATCATATTGTATTATATGACCAAAAGATCGTAGTTCATCCCACTAATAACCATTCTTTTCCAATCTCCCTAGTTCTCGGGAATCTCTTTTAAATATCAACTAAATATCCCAATGTTATTCTCGAGTTCACCAAGATATTATCTATGAATATCATTATAAACAAACACATATAAGATCTTCCAAACATCTTTATCAATTCCGTTTAAAAACCAATCAAGAAACTAATCAGCCAATGTACTTGAAGAAACTTAAAAGAGAATTCAAATCACATAATCAAGTTTGTCTATTTCATGGGCTAAGTAACAATCATAACCTTTCTTTATCTTTATAAATGTTGTAGATATAGATACTACGCACGCAGACAAAATTTTCTTTTCCCTTTAAATACTATCTGCGTCTCAATCGAAAGCCCCAACACTATATCTTTAGTAAAATAATTCACTTAGCATGGTGTTCAGTTAACTAATTCATACCTTAATCATATTGAAATCCCTTATCGATATAACAAGCAAAATATCATGTAATTCTAAATCCCAAATCAGAATTTTTCAATCACCATATACAATTTTTATGATAACCACATTCCCTACCGGGGTTCCAAGTAAAGTAAATCATAGCCTAGTGTGTCTAGGTTATTTCCCAAATGTTAAGAAATAATTGTGACACAAATGAATGTGTTATTAGGGATCAAATAAAATATAAGTATTTATTCAGAAATAGAGAGAATACGAGAAACTACGGTTGGTGCATCTTTAGGTTCTTCGTTTGTCATAGCAAAGACTCAAGCTTAAGCTTATTGTCCGCTAGCTCGACTTTTCTCTACACTAGCCTTCTTTCTATACCAAATATCCATTGACCTCTATCTCTATTACGATTGAAATCACTAAATCTAGTTTGCTCAATCGTAGGTTCTTACGTATACCACATCTAATATATTTTCTCGTAAGCGAGTCTACATTTTTCATAATGATTTTTCCCACAATGAACACAATTGGTGACTGATGATGTAGAGCCCACACTTTTACTAGCTGTCATTGCATTCCTAAAACTACCACCTTTAGGATTGCTTAGAAAGCCCATTTGTGTTTGTGCAATAAAATCCTTTTTATTTCTAAACCATCTAGTTTTGTCACCCTTTCTCTTCTTGTTATATTGAAAGTTTTGTTTTTGATTCAACTACAAATTTCTACATACGTATCACTATAGCTTTCAACTTACTATAGGACTCCAAATCTATAGTTGTAATATAGTTTTGAATAGCCAAACAAAGTTAGACTCAAATCTAGTGTATTCCTTCTTTTTATAGCTATCATATATGGGGCATAATGAGAAAGTCGATCAAAAGTAAATCATTCTCTAAACTGATTAATTTCCCTACCTAATTTTTTATGAATTGTATAGACCTCTAGTATATATCATGAAATTCTCTCCGAAAATTATCCCGGATGAATACGATTGGATGAATAGTACTATAAGGTTTAGTCTCCTACCAATCACATACATTTCCCTAAAAGAGTGACACCGCATAATCAAACTTATCTTGAAGTGCATTTCATCAAATTAAGAATCTCTCTATTTGCTTCAATCATGTTTCAGCCTCTATTGAATCAAAAGTAGTGCCAGAAAATCAATAGGTCTAATTTTTCTCGATTTATCATACCTTTGTTCGCATGGTTCGGGGGTTTCGGTGAATATTGTGGATCTAAAAATGAGCAAGTAATCAATGTACATTATGTGGAGGTGAATGAGATGAGTTACTGCTCAGCTCATTTGTTCCTTCCCTCTATGAAAACTTTGCTCATCATGATCTAAATGAATGATAGTTCACAAGTAATGCCATGGTCTACGTAACCCCTACCCGAGCTCGATACCAAACTAACTTGTAACACCCTTACCCTTGTAACAAGCATTTATATAACATAAAACTATAGTTCATATGCAAAGACAACCGCATTGCACATGATATTAATATGTTAATCATGATTTGTAACCCTTTTTTTCGCAATTGGAAGCATTCACTTAAAAAGATTTAACAATGCTTATTCACACATGTATATTTTTCTATATTACATGACATTAACGACCGTGCCTCTTTATATACAAATCAAAACAAACTCCCTATATGAAATGCAAATGATGAGTGAGGGAGAAGGATGGGAATCCAACCGGCCGACCTTTGATCCATGCTTTAAACTTACGCCACACTCACGATCAACTTTTATCTACAACAACTAAAAATTGACAACATTGCATTTGGTAAGTTGCAAGCTCGGCAAGTATAATCTAAAAACAAGTTATTTAACATCACACAAGCACATCATCACAACCATTTCACACTCTTTGTTCCAATTATTCATAAACACATAAATGCATATGCTTGATCATATTGTTTTACTGAGTTATGGATTAGCTAATACCAAGAATAAATCGTGATCATGAATATGGTCATGACACTGTAATTCTTAATTCACGTAGAGTTGGTGAACTCGGGGTGGCCGTGACGGTACTTCGGTAATCCAGAATTTTTGGATATCTTTAATTCTCGTAACACATGATTCAAGGTTATTAGCGGCCATAATGAGAATCCATTAATCTCTAATGAATGCATTTTTACGTAATCTTATATTTCATTTCCGTATCAATAACATCGTAGAGATTGCATATCTCATTTTCATATCCATAACATGAGTGGAGATCATATATTTCAATTCATTTTCAATCTCATCACATAGAAATCACATATCTCAATTTCCTCTCCACCTCATCGCATAGAGACCACGTATCTCAATTTCATCACAATATCACCATAGAGAATCATACAATTCACATTAGAGCACGATAAGCTTCTAATCACTATAGCCAAACAAGTAAGCAATTCATTCAAACACATCAATTATATAATCACACAAGTCAAATAACAAGGTAAAAGATTATACTCACTAGGGTTGTTCTTATTCCCGTTGTTCACCTATCGACCTTGTCTCGCTCCTCTATCGGGATTTTGGCCTATTAACATATCAAAGTACATAATCGAATTTTAACTCATATATTAAATACTAATTATCTCATGTATAAATATATCTGATTCATTTGGTTTTATATTTTATTTTATTTTATTAAAAAACGTGAATGAACTTAAATTAGTTAAGAGTCTCCCTTTCTCCAAGAGTATAGTCCTTTTAATCTAATATATGGCATATAGCCATAAATTCAATTTGTGTAGCCATCGTCCTCCAATATCGCACCTTAGTTCATGAATTTATTAAAAGTGTATGAACAATGAATTCTAGTTTCGCACCCATGTAATGAAAATTAAACAATTTCAACACTAAATTAAATTGGTGATTACCTCAAGTAGAGTTCAACCAAGAATTTGATTCACATTAATCGCTACAACCCACAAGAAGTCCATTTGTTTACGAATGATTCTCTCTCTCTTTCTATTTTCTTTTTTTTTACACTATTTTCTTTCTTGTATGTTCTCACCTCTAGTTTTTTTCTCCTTTCTCCTATAATATACGTATCGTGTGGTATTCATGCCAAATAAGATAACACAAAACTTGTGCTTATCCGAGGATTTGGTCAAGGGGTGGAAGGTTAAATCCATATCTATATATTTTTCTTTATATGTTTTCTTTAAATATTATTACGCAAAAGAATATCTATAAATGTGTATGCCTTTAACTATTTTTTTGAGTAAAAATGGCATTAATATTAGAAAATAATCGGGGAATCTCCTCCTCGTACAAGATGTATCGTCAGTTCATTGGGAAAGGACCCATAGTACAAACCATTACAATAACTAGAAAAAGCAAATTTGGCGGTGATGTGCCGGTGAATTAAATTTGTTCTAGGGATATAGCATAATGAGAAGGAAGAGAAAGATTCGGACAATTGGCGGATATCGACAACAAGAGCGCCCATGTATGTGATGCTTGTTTCCTGGCGATGGAAAGGCTTGTATGAGCTGTTTGCGATCCGATTCCAATATCACCGATTGGGTTTGGAGTTTCTTTGCTTCGATGATACCTACTTTCTAAGCTATGGCCTCCGCAATTGCAATCCCGATTTCATTTACGAGTTTTTTTGAATAAAGTGTAGATGATCTTTCCATAATGATCACGCATGATAACTCCGATGCGTTCGGCCGTTTTAACAATCGACGCATTTGTGTTAACCTTGATAGTAATGTGAGGTGATGGGCATCGCCAAAATGAGCACAAGTCACGGACTTTATCGGGTGTTGCGGTTCTGGGCAGCCTGATATTCATTGAGAGTCTTAAAGGCCAATGCAAAACATTCTTGATGAGTTAAGGACTTTTTGCCTTGAAAAATAAGCATGTTACACGCATACCACGGGGTCCACATCAACATTGCAAATTGACAATGAACATCCTCACTTTGTCAATTTTTGAAATCATGATAGCCATATTCACTATTGATGTCGTCGATGTGGCAAGGTTGGGAGAAGGCACAGCGGGGAGGCACGCGGAAGAAATAACTCCAAGAGCAATCATGAAGTGCATGTTCGATGGTTTCAACGCTATCCCGAATCGTTGGCAAAAGGGATTGGGCACACAATTCCGACGGAATAGACCTGCTCGTGTTGGTAAAATACCATCAATCGCCTTCCAGGCAAGCAATCGAACTTTGGGGGTATCCAAAGCCATTTCCAGGCAGGTTGTGTAATCGGTTGACGAGGACGGAGTCGTTTGGGCGATCTCTTCCAATTTATGGGCAAGCTTGTAGCCTTTGATTTGACACATCGCATCTTTGTCCAAAATCGTGTAGTGCCGAAACTTATGCGATCTTCACACACATAATTTCGAAGGGGGATACTCATTATGTCATTTGCCTCATCGGGGAAAAAATTCGTGTGATTATATCTTCAATCCAAGTTTCGACCATCACAAAATAAGTCTCTTACTCTCATAATGTCGGGGTGATCCCCTGGCTCGTGAATCGGGAGGAAGTTGTGAGAGTTCGGGAGCCAGGGATCTTTCCAAACTCGAATGTTTGCACCATTACCTATTAGCCATCTAATACCCTTCCTCGATGATTTTGCGCCGCAACAATGCTTTGCCAGGTAAAACTACGTTTATATCCTATTGAGGTAGTCAAGAAATTTCCATTCGGGTAATATTTAGCCTTTAGGGATCGGGCTAGAAGTGAGTCGTCCTCCTAAAGTAATCTCCATCCTTGCTTTGCCAACATTGCTTTATTAAACGCCGAAATTTCCCGAAAGCCAAGTCCACCATGTTCTTTGGGTCTACATAATTTTCGCCATTGGAGCCAATTAATTTTCGTTTCATCTCCTTTTTGGCCCCACCAAAAATTTGCTATTAAGGTGTCCGATTGATGACATGTGTCCGTAGGTATCCTGGAAGCAACTCATAAGGTATGTAGGAATTGCTTGCCCCACACTTTTAATCGGGGTAACTTTGCCTTCCACTCGAAAGTGTAGAGGATTTCCAATTCTTGAGTTTTTTTCCGAACATGGTCAATAAGTGATTCGAAGATGGCTTTTTTAGATCTACCTATTTTGTTCGGGAGACCGAGGTAGATATTATGTTTGTCTACATGATTAACTCCATGTTGATGGCTAAGACATGAGCTTGTCAAGTTAAGGATACCTCCATCGAAGGTGATTTCGGATTTGTCGAAGTTGACCACTTGGCCTCGAGGCCACCCCATATGTTGCAATAATTCCTTTTATTTCTTGAATCTCATTTATGTTGGCTCGTCCAAAAATTATACGGTCATCCGCAAAGAACAGTGAGATCGGAAGGAGCTTTACGACATATTTTGATTCCGTGTATTTTGCCCAATGACTCAGATTTCCGATAAGAGACGAGAAGGCCTCTGCACAAAACAAGAATAAATAAGGGGATATGGGATCGCCTTGGCGAAGTCCTCGGGTAGGGTTGAAATTTTCACCACGAATACCGTTAGTCAAGACAGAATAAGAAACAAGAGAAGCGCATCTCATTATTAGGGAAGCAATATGACTAGGGATCCCAAATTTAAGCATAACCTGGTGTAGAAAATTTCATTCGACCCTATCATAAGCCTTACTCATATCCAATTTAAGAGCGAAAGAGCCTTTACGAGAAGCTTTGCTATATTTCATAGCATGGAAAATTTCAAAGGCCATCGAGCATTGTTGTCCGTAATTAACCTACCAGGGACAAAAGCTTCTTGATGGGGTGGATAATATATTGAAGTGTGCGTTTAATTCTATTAGCTATGACTTTTATAATAATCTTGAAAATCACATTGCATGACTAACGGGTCTAAACTCGCTCGGGAAACGGGGTTCTTTATTTTGGGAATAAGTGTAATGTGTGTGTGGTTGAGTGGAGAGGGGTTAGCACCATTGTTCAAAATATTAAGGATCAGTGATAATATTAGATTTGATAGAGGACCAAAAATGTTGAAAAAAACATAGCGGGCATAGCATCGGTCAGGGAGCTTTAGACGGGTGCATTTGGGATAGTGCAAGCACGATTTCCGCTTCAGTGAAGGGAGCACCAATTTCAGCTTTTGTCTCATCGGGAATTCCTGGGTTAATTGCATCTAGCCCCGTTCAAACTGTAGTTCAGCCGTAGAATTAAAGAGACAAGCGTAGAAACATCGAAATACACCGGCTATACCAGCTTGATCGTCAAACCATCGACCATCGTTGTCTTGAATTTTATCAATGAAATTTCTCCTTTTGCGTCGATTGCAACTCGGTGGAAGAAAGCCATATTTTTGTCTCCATCTCCGAGCTAGTTTACTCGGGCTCGCTGAAACCACATTGTCTCCTCTTTTCGCATGAGTTCTATGATCTTCTTTTGTGACTTCTTAATCCCCATGATGTTTGCCGTTGTGGGTGGTAAAATTTGAATTTTTTCAATTTTTTTCCTTTTTGCATTCAATTGTTCATTGATAGACCCAAAGTGTGTAGATCCCCATGCAAGCAAGGCTGTCCAAGTAGCTTTATTTTTCGTGAGGGGTCATAGGGGACGATGTTTGAGTTCGAGAGTTCCAAGCTTCTTGTACAAAAGTTTTGCAAGACTCATCTTAAAGCCACATTTTCTCGAATTGGAACATGCGTTATCTTTTTTCCTACTGTTCCATCCGGTTTCATCCAACCGAGAAATATCGGGCAATGATCCGATGCAATTCGCACAACATGTTCAACTCGATAATATGGAAATAAAGTCATCCATTGGATGTTAACTAGGTACCTATCAACACATTCTTGGATATTATCGGACCCCTCTTGTCCATTTGTCCACGTAAAATTGTAGCCCTCGTATCCCGGATCATCAAGATTACGGTCATTTAGCACATCTCTAAAAACTTGTAGTTTAGTCTCCTCCTTATGCCCGCTCTCCGATTTTTTCCAAGTGCAAAAGCCTCATTAAAATCACCACAACACAGCCATGGAATTTCCAAATGTGTATGCATAGACCTCGATAGTTGCCAAGTATTATCCTTCAAATGTTCCTCGGCCAACCGTATACACCGCTAAAACGCCATTGTGTACTTGAGTTCGATTGTTTAATCAAAGCGTCGATCATGTGCATGGAGTGGTTTTGAAATTGGAGTTGAACATTATCTCTCCACATTAAGCAAAGGCCACCTCTTCTTCCTCCATTTGTAGTATCGATCCACAGTAAAATGGCCTTCATAGCCCAACTTGTCACAAATTTTATTCATCTCAGACGTAACTAATTTTGTTTCCATAAGGAACACAATCGTGGGAACTTTTCTTCTGATATCTCGTGTAAGCACTTAAACCTCCTCGAGGGTTCCCAAGCCCCGACAGTTCAACCGAGGCAACTCATTGTTGTCGGCGGGATCGCTTCCACTGCAGCCTCTCGCCGTTGGTAGGGATTCTTCGGGCACTTCCGAGGATCGTGTTTCTATATCTGTCCAAGTCTGTCATGCCTTTAATACCATGATTGAATACACTCTCGAGGAGCTAGGCGCAAAAAACCTTGAAAAAAACAACAAATGCAGACAAAAACAAAATAAGTGCTACCGTCAACCGACGGGAAAAAGTTGCATGGTTTGTGTGATCATGTGGCCCGTCGCGCCCTTTGGCTGGATTTGAGGAATTTGGGCTGATCTTCTCGCTCATTGGAGACTTCAACGTTGTCAGCCGGGTCACCATGAGCGCTCGAAAGTAGTGGTACTTTATCACAGGCCTCTTATCAGGACTTGGGGATTTTTTGGAGGATACAGGTTATTTGCGGTGCCGACTACGGGAATACATTTACGTGGTGCTCCCCGTCGACCTCTATCTCTTCTTGGACCAAGTTAGATCGAGCCCCAGCAACCGGTCATTTTTTCTCATTTGGCAAGTTGTCAAGGGCTTAGTTTTTCGTCACGGCTTCCTTCCCCGGTAGTCTCAATGCCGATTTTATGGAACTCATCCCAAAAATCAAGGAAGCTAATGTGGTGGAAGACTTTCGACCGATCGTGATGAGTAATTTCCTTTTTAAGATTATTACCAAGATTTCGCGAGCGTTTGGGCTTGATCATCTTTTCTTACTTATCGCATACATAGTTTGGCTTTATCCCGGCGGCAGATGCATGACTATACTATATTGCGTTGGTCTCGAGGGGTTCAATATTTTACAAGGGTCGTAATGATGCCAATATGATCTTAAAGATTGATATCCGGAAGGCATTTGATACGATTAATGGGGCTTCTTGATCACGTGTTACGCCGCTTTGGTTTCTCTCAAGTGTTCATTCACCGGATTGAGATCATCCTTGATCTTCCATAATCTCGATCCTTTGAATGGGTCGCTAGTAGGTTATTTCTCTTGTTTTCGAGGGGTTTGACAGGGGGAATCCGTTATCTCCTCCGCTATTTTGCATTGCGGAGGACGTTCGAAAGCAGATTGGTCGAGGATGCGGTCAACATTAACCTACCCGGCCTTTACGGCGCCTAATCGTGGTTTTTCCCATGTCCATTATGTATGCGGATGATATTGTGATTATGTGTAGGGCATCCTCGAAGCAAAGTGCACGTGTTATTATTCGGATGCTTAACCTCTACGCAGACATGTCGGGTCGATTTTCAATCCTAATAAATCTAAAGATTATTTTTGAGGTCGGGTTTCTAATCATGTGCGAGGTCGTATTCGGGCACGATTCATGGGATGCATATGGGCGCATTCCCTGTACAGTCTACTTGGGCGCCCCCATCTTCAAGGGTGCTCCCAAAGTGGCCACCTTCAATCCGTTTTGGACAAGATTATTTTCAAGTTCGAGAAAGGTGGAAAGGTTCGCTCTCTGTCTATTCTTTGGCCGCGCTTGTTTGGTGGTCGGTGATTACGGCTCCTCTGTGCACACGATGATGGTATACAAGTTGCCCAGAACTTTACTTCGGCAAATGAAAAAGGCAATGCGTAATTTCATCCGGGGGCGACGTGAACTCGAAAGGATCGGTGGTGGTTAATCGAGTCGTTGTTGCATGCCCCGGGGCGGAAAGAGGTTTGGGCGTCCGGTCTATTGTGGTCGCCAACAATGTTTTCCTTATGAAGTTGGGATGGAAGATTATGACTTCAAACTCTTTGGTTTACAACATCCTCCGTAGGCGTTTCTTGGCTTCGATGGATCTCCACGCCGTTCTTTCATCCCTCTTCCATCCGGAGAGGAATTCGCCCTGGGATCTCGGGTTTCTAGGAGGGCGCATTTGGATCCGGGAAGCAATTCGAAGTTCTATTTCGCTAGATAATTGGTTGGGTTACATCATTCTTTGATAGAATTGGGATTCTGAGGAGTACATGCACTTATTACGACATCGCATCTCAGATTATTTTTATGACGGGACATGGCACTTTACTTTCGTTCATTGAGATTTTATTTGGATATGGTCCGAGATATTGTTAAAGTCCCCATTGCTCCGGCATCATCGGATACACGGGCATGGCTTCACTCGGATGATGGATGTATCACTTGGCTTGACCTACAAATTTCGCATCCTCGCTCCGACGGTTCATTGGGGTTCTGGATTTGGTCTCCTCACATTAGGAAAGACATTCGATTGTGGCATGGCGGGCCATGCCCAATCGTCTTGTGGTTTTAGGCGTCTTTGCGCTCGCATGGCTCCTTCACGGGACCCTCGGTTTTGCGGTCTTTGTTGTGCTAACAATGAATCTGTTGATTCACTCAAAAAAAAATGAATCGTTGATCATTTATGTGTCTCATGTGGTTTTGCGAGGCCCTATGGCAAAGTGGATTTTCGATGCCTTTAATATCAATCATTTAGGGCTTATATCGTTAATGAATTTTCGGTGTGTTTGATGCGTTTTAAACGACTTGACCTTTAACAATAAGACTTGGACACCGGAGGTAGCCATCCTACGCCTTCGTGTCCTAACTCGAGTCATCTTCCTTGGACCGAGGTTGCATGCAAAATGATCACAGGACCTCTTCATTCTCCCAGACTTCGTGTTCCCGGGCACCCTAGACAGCCCCAAAGATTGTGCAGTCACTTGGTAGAAACCTTTACCGGGATGGATCAAAGTTAACACAGACGGTAGCGCTACGGGGTGTCTTTGGGAAATCTCACCGCCTTCCGGAGTTTTTCGCAATCGTAGGGGGTTTTTTCGCGGGTGCTTCATAGAACGATGTGGTTTTGGCTATGCTTTTGAGGTGGAACTAAACAGCGACTATGCGGGCCATCCAAAGACACTTCCTCGATGGGATGGAACCAATTATGGCCGAGTCGGACTCGGTCTATGTGGTGGAGTTGCCGCGAATGAAATCCACCGAGTTCCTTGGCGCCATTTGAGTATGTGGAGATACACTCTCCACCTCCTTTCTCAATTGGATTTTGTGGTCTCGCTCATCTTTAGGGAAGGAAATCGGGCGTGCGGGTATTCTAAGAAAGTCGTCGCGGTGGATACGTGGTGGGGATCGCCCCAAAGCATCTATTATCGATCCCTCACTCAAGATTATGTTTGCCAATCGAATTATATGTTTGTTCATTAATGCGTCGCATTTTTAGTCTTGTCTCGCTTTTGGGGCGCTTTTATCATGGGGGTACTCTTTTTCCTTGGAAGATTTTAACGAGGCCCCAACCATTAAGCCATATGGTCGGCTTGTGACCATTTCGTTATTTTCGTTTGACTTTGTCACCAGGCTTTACATTAGTTACGATCGATCACTGTGATCGGGAACTCTTTTTCATTTTTTTATATATATCGCATTTTTATATAGAAAAACGCATTTGTGAAAAGGAAAGAAATCGATAGAGGGGCAAAAAAGGGGGAAAGATGATCGGGAGATTTTTTTGGGGCGGGGGGGACAAGGTAGTCGGAAGAAGGTATGGGATCGGGTTTTGGGTTAATATTATTGGTTAATATTAATTGTAACGACCGAATTTTTATACCTTAGTAATTAGAATTTTATTGATTATGTTATTAGTTTATTTTATGGAAAAATAATGGAGGATTAGAAATATAACAATGATTTTACTAGATAGTTAATTTATTAAATTTGAGATAATAAAAGTGTCTTTTTAATTAGTTTGGTTAATTATTTAATTTGGGTCTTATAATGAATAATTGGACATTTAATTAGTTTAGAGTATTAAATCAGGCCCACATTGTTAGTAAGTTAGTAATAAGCCCATGGACTCTAAACCTAGCCCAATTATCAATAGGTTAAAATACGGATATAAGACACGTAAATAAGACACGCAAAACACACACGGGGAACATAGAATACATGATCGATGAGGCACATAAAGAGTAGAGAGATCGACCTGGGGAGAGAGAAAAAAAGAGAAGAAGGAAAGTGATTTCCCAACGCGGTTGATTCGATAGAGGCTTAAGAAGAATTGATTATCCATAAGCTAGTCGGCAAGTAATTCCTTTAGTTTCACGTATAATTGGAATTGGAAGTACGTTGCTTAATTTGTTCGGTTAACGGATGATTTGACGCCTAAATTATATATTGTAATGTGTAATTATGCGATTGTATGGTTATGCCGCTTGAGAAGAAATCTGATTATTTTGGTAGATGAAAGTTTTACGTTGAAGGCGCAAATAAGTTAATTTCTGGAAAATCAAATTTTTGCTATTCTGGCTTGAAAATTTGCAATCGGCTATTTCATGTATTCACACATCGCTGCTCCCCATATTTATACTCATTTGCAATAATCAAGATTTGATATGTTTGTCAAGTAGGCTATGGCACTTTACCAATAAAGTTATTACTTGGTGATTTAAGTATGCAATTTTGCTTCTTGAGTGGATACTAGGTGTAAGCAGAGTTACATGCAATCAGTGAGTTTGTTAATTGGTTTGAGTACTCTTAGTTAAATGAATGTCAAATTTCCCTATAATTAATTGAATATAGAGTTTTTCCGTAACTAATTGAATATAAGGTTTTCCCTAACTAATTGGATATATGGTTTTTCCTTGATTAATGAGTATAGGGTTTTCCCTTAACTAATTGAATATAGGGTTTTCCCTTGATTAATGAATATAGGTTTTCCCTTAACTAATTGAATGTAGGGTTTTCCTTGTCTAATTTAATGTAAGGTTTTCCTTGATTAATTGAATATAGAGTTTTCCCTTAACTAATTGAATGTAGGGTTTTCCCTTGCCTAAATGAATATAGGGTTTTCTCCTAACTAGTTGATGTAGGATTTTCCTTAACTAATTGAATGCGGGATTTTCCCTAACTATCGAATATAAGATTTCTCCCCAATTAATGTTGAGTATCTTTAATGCAGTCTATCCTCATTTACATGCTTCAAGTTATGTTTACTTTTAATATGCTTGCTAATTAATGTGATTTATTATAATGTTTATGCCCTTTAAGTTTATCTTCGTATTCAATTGAAGTCGCATCACTTAGGTTCATGCATCATGTTAATGTACGTTCATAACTTTTCACGAGCATACAAAAATTAAGTAAGTCACGTTTTAAGGTCAATAGTTAATAATGTTTTTTTATGAAATGGGTGCACATTGTTCTATGATCTTTGGAGTGAGTGGGAAATGGGCACGGGGACAGCGTTCCGACAATGTGCAGCTTGCGGCTAATGTTAATGTTCAAAGGAAAGGGCCTTGAGGCAAAATGAATGGAAATGGGCCTTCGGGCAAAATGTTAATTAGGTTCCAAATAACAAGTCCCATCTGCGACCCTGAATAGAACAATGTGTTACCAAGTGAGCTCGTTTCCTAAGAACATTGTACAAAAAGAAAGAAAATATTTTAAGTATGAATGTGAAAGGTTTTAAAGTAAAGAAAATGTAAAGTCTTTCAAGGTATAAATATAAGATATTGCATTAGGCATGCATTCGTGCATGAGATTACTTGTTGAGCTCCTTTAGCTCATTCCACGAATATTGAATAATTTGAGATGAGAACCCGGATGAGGAAGAAGATGGCGCAGGCGGTGACTCGGAAACCCAGTCTTTAATGATTTCATGTCTTTCAGTTTCTCTTATTTATAAAGTTTGACTTTTTAGTTTATTAAATGTCTGTCCAGTGTCGTTTTATTTTCAGAATGAATATCTTTGGATTATAAACATTTAATTCGCTGCAAAGTTTTCAAAAGAAGTAAGATTTTTATGATTACGTATTTTTAAGTATTCTTCAGAGTATTTCTATTTTAATTTCTTATTTACACATTAATATTTAAGTAAGCTAGAAAAGGGCGCTACATTTAGTGTATCGAGCCGGGGTTTTTAAATTTGGTTCGTAGACTTTAAAATGATTTAATTTATGATAAAGTTAAAGTAAACGAGTCATGGGTTCGAGTCGCGCTTGAGCATCTCCTCCACTATATAGTAAGTTTTACGATCAGTTTAATCATGCATGTACAATATCATATTGATGCTCCTTGCTTTAGATTGCGATTGAGAATGCACTTTGGGTAACATAGATTATTTGATACTGATCGTAAATGTTTCGTGAATTGTATTGATTGTATTTATTGTATGTGATTAATTACTTCCACTTTTTATCCCACGTGAGTAAATATTTCTAAATCTAGTATTTGTATTTGAATTTGGATTGATTTACCGATATTCTAAAACTTAAATTCTGCATATATTGTTTCTAAAATAGGATCTTACATATTTCTATCATGTCCCCAAACATATACTTGTTCCAAACTTTGGTTTATCCTTTAGTATCTTTCAACTTTTCTTTAGAGAAAAAGAATCTTATCATCAAATCTTAATTTTATTCTTTTCTAATTCTCGCAAAAACCACGAAAATTGAAATGCAAATGCCAACAATCATGAACTCTAAACGACTTTGGCTTCCACTTATCATTTTTCTTTCTCATTCGAAATGATTGAACAATGGTCGAGAGATGTTTCTTTCCAATCCTATTAAAATGTAATTCAACCATCTTTTCATCCACCCATCCGAGATAATAATTCTATCTAACTAACTTGCACAATTGTAGTTGCATTTATACCAAGTATATCTTCTTATTATGAGAGAGATTAATAACCTCAAAATTTCTATAAAACTATTTCTTTCGTTTCTCTATTGTTCACATTACTGCATTGTCTTTTCTTTTTCATTGAAAAGCGCCTACATTAAAGTCATCAACAATGCACCTTTTTGTTTCATTGTCTCGAATTTTGTATGTATCTCCTCCCAATGTTTTCTTTCCTAACAAATGAACATGATGAATAGACATTGCAAATTTTATCACCTCGTCATGATTCCCCCATTTCCTTATTATTGTTAAACTTCATTTGATAAACCAATCTTTGATAAAAACTAAATATTCTATTATCTCATGTATTGAGTAATCCACCCGATGCTCCTTCGTAACCCAAGTATCCTAATCCAAAATCGACATTTGACGATAACTTTATACCGAACTCTCTATCGTTTTCTCCATTTTGTTTCTGTAGACAAGTAAAGTTCACACATTCCTTCCTAAAAAATTTTTTAACCCCTCTTTTCTTAACACTCCCGTGACATTAAATGATAAAATCTACAATTCAAATCCCCAAAGAACGTATAAAGTGTTTTTGTCCCGATGATTGAATCTGTTTTATGATATTATCCTACAATTCTCTTTTCCTCTTTTAGAGAATATTGCAATCACCACCTATTTTTGCTCCATACCCCAATTGTCTTTGGTAGCTAAGCACCCGTCCAAAGCCTAACAATCATTTAACACAAATTTTCTTTTGTTCCAAATACTTCGTATTCCATCCAGGCTCCTTGTGAATCAAGAATTTCAAATCGAAGTCATTGTTAGCCCAAATTTTTCTACATAAATTTCTATCTATTTTTCTGTTTTGATTTCTCGGATACAAGCAAAGTCTATCCACTCTTTTACATATAGACTTCTTGATTCCTTTTTCTTTATTCTCCCTCCCAGTCCCCTAATATTAAAGGTTTGTAGATTCATTTCTTAACTATTTTTCCTCCAGCCTGTGGGATGCTCTTCACTACTTCATATTGTTGTTTCACACTCCCTTCTTTCAAGCTCGTTTATTCTTTCAATTACCTCCGGATTATTTCCTTCCGAATTCAAATCCAAGTATTTTCTAATTTCTCTGCCTATTATTTGATCATGTTCTTGCAAAACACTCGATTATAATTTATTATGTTATTATCGATAACGAATTTTTCATTTGGTAAAGTAGGGATGTTTTTGGATTTTCTCCCTACTTTATTTCTTCCTCCCCTTTTGGTCTTTGTTTTGTCTTCTTCGTTTTATTTGTTACTCCTTATCTCCTCGCTATATTCGCGAGTCAATTTCTGTTCTCTATTTACCTCTCAATTTCCTTTTTCCCATTTTGATTTTTCTCCTACTTTTTATTCTTTTCTCTCTAACTTCCATCTTCTTCTTCTCTCTACAATTGAGTAATTTTTTCCAATTGAATTTATCACTAAGTCTAAATGAGATTTTCTCCGATTGATTTTGGGCCTCATCATCATTGTCCACATTTTTGGCTTGCTATATTTTTCATCGTTTTTTCGTTTCGTCTTCGACCCATGTTCTCATCCGTTTTGACATCTTGGGCTTGCTAATTATTGTTGTCTTTTTGCTTCTCTTTAAAAACTATTGAATCCTCAAAAAGCGGCTCAGGTTCATATGGATTATATCCCTACGACAAAGAATTTCTCAACTATTGTGTGAAGCCTAGTTCGCTTCCAATTCTTTTACTTTCCTAGTCTCCCTCATTTCTTATTTGTTCATTCAATTTTACTATTTTTCCCCTTTATTTTCTCCTTGGTTGTTCTTACCATTGGGATTATCGATTGAGCTTATGTTTTTCTCTTTTTCGATTCAACTCGTTATCCGATATTTTGATATCTCTATTTATCTTTGTTTTTCTGCTTTTCTGTCTTCCTCTATTTAACAGAGGCTTGAGTTGAAATATGTCAATATTCTAAAGCTACCGGTAGAGACCCATATCCTAGTTCTCCTTGTGGGCTCACAAAGATCGCACTCTCTCATTTGGGCTTCCAATAATATTGGGTTATTCATCATCAAAAAATTTCTTTAATCCAATTTTCGTCTGTTTTAATTTCCTTTTGTGGACTTGAACTCGTCCAGGCCCGTTTATCCCATCATTGGTTTCTTCTCTTTATATGCTTTGAATTGGATTTTGTATTCTTATTGATCAATGACCTAAAGTATTGTGGTTTTGAAATTCACCATTCATCCCCAATCAATATTCATTATTATCCTATATGCTTAGTCGACAAGTTTCATTGTATCCATCAACTTTTAACTTCGATAAATTCACTGTTTGTTGTATCCACCATTTTTATGGTTTGGTGATATATTATCTACTTGTCAAGATACGTTGTTCTTGAAGGGATTATCATAAACGTTGGTTGGTGAGCAAAGTTTCTTATTTTATCTACATGTGCAAAGTGTCAAGTATTTGCATGATTGATCGCTTAAAATTCAAGCGATTTATGTTTTACGCTTATGAGTTTCATATTTATTCAAGACTCTCTTTCGTAGTTACTTATTAATCTCTTGATTTATGTTTGGGGTGAAAAAAAAAAAGAATTGAAAATTATTTTCACGCCTTAGCATTTATTTTTATATTTGACAAGTTTCGAGGATGAAACTTTTTATAAGGTGGGGAGAATGTAACGACCCGAATTTTTATGCCTTAGTAATTAGAATTTTATTGATTATGTTATTAGTTTATTTTATGGAATAATAATGGAGGATTAGAAATGTAATAATGATTTTACTAGATAGTTAATTTATTAAATTTGGGATAATTAAAGTGCCTTTTTAATTGGATTGGTTAATTATTTAATTTGGGTCTTATAATGAATAATTGGACATTTAATTAGTTTAGAGTATTAAATCAGGCCCACATTGTTAGTAAGTTAGTAATAAGCACATGTACTCTAAACCTAGCTCAATTATCAATAGGTTAAAATACTGAGATATAAGACAATAGATATAAGACACGCAAAACACACACGAAAAACATCACTACAAAAAAACAAGGGAATTCCAACGAAAAAAATTTGTTGGTATTTGGCCAATTTCCATTGGAATTATCGATTCCAATGAAATTCTAATGGAAAAGCACCATTTGTATAATGGTCGTTGGAATGACAAAATTCCAACGAAAATTCCTATGAAAAAAAATATTCCAACAGTATCAAATGGTTTTGCTTATCGTTGGACTTTCTGTTGGAATTTTCCAACGGATGTTGTAGCATTGGAATTTCCATTGGAATTTTGAAAATTCCAACAGTTTTTTTATTCCGTTGGAATTTATTTCGTTGGAATTTGGTTGTTTTCTTGTAGTGCATAGAATACACGATCGATGAGGCACATAAAGAGTAGAGAGATTGGCCAGGAGAGAGAAAGAAAGAAAAGAGAAGAAGGAAAGTAATTTCCCAATACGGTTGATTCGATAGAGGCCTAAGAAGAATTGATTATCCATAAGCTAGTTAGGCAAGTAATCACTTTAGTTTCAAGTATAATTGGAATTGGACATACGTTGCTTAATTTGTTGGGTTAACCAGATGATTTGACGCCTAAATTATATATTGTAATGTGTAATTATGCGATTGTGTGGTTATGCCGCTTGAGAAGAAATCTGATTATTTTGGTAGATGAAAGTTTTACGTCGAAGGTGCAAATAAGTTAATTTCTGGAAAATCAATTTTTGCTATTCTGGCTTGAAAATTTGCAATCGGCTATTTCAGGTATTCATACACTGCTCCCCATATTTATACTCTTTCGCAATAATCAAGATTTGATATGTTTGTCAAGTAGGCTACGACACTTTACCAATAAAGTTATTGCTTGGTGATTTAAGTATGCAATTTTGCTTCTTGAGTGGATATTAGGTGTAAGCAGAGTACATTCATTCAGTGAGTTTGTTAATTACTTTGAGTACTCTTAGTTAGATTTTTTTTTTTCTCCAACGATAGTAAGAGTACTCTTAGTTAGATGAATGTCAAATTTCCCTAAAATTAATTCAACATAGGGTTTATCCTTAATTAGTTGAATATAGGGTTTTTCCCTAACTAATTGAATATAAGGTTTTCCCCTAACTAATTGGATATAGGGTTTTTCCTTGATTAATGAATATAGGGTTTTCCCTTAACTAATTGAATAGGGGTTTTCCCTTGATTAATGAATACGGGGTTTTCCTTAACTAATTGAATGTAGGGTTTTCCTTGACTAAATTAATGTAAGATTTTCCCTTGATTAATTGAATATAGAGTTTTCCCTTAACTAATTGAATGTAGGGTTTTCCTTTGACTAAATGAATATAGGGTTTTCTCCTAACTAGTTGATGTAGAATTTTCCTTAACTAATCGAATGTAGGATTTTCCTAACTATCGAATATAAGATTTTTCCCCAATTAATGTTGAGTATCTTTAATGCGGGCCTATCCTCATTTACATGCTTCAAGTCATGTTTACTTTTAATATGCTTGCTAAGTAATGTGATTTATTATAATATTTATGCCCTTTAAGTTTATGTCCATATTCAATTGAAGTCGCATCACTTAGGTTCATGCATCATGTTAATGTACGTTCAAAGCATTTCACGAGCATACAAAGATTAAGTAAGTCAAGTTTTAAGGTCTATGTTAATAATGTTTTTTAAGAAATGGGTGCACATGTTCTATGATGTTGGAGTGAGTGGGAAATGGGCGCGGGGACCGCGGCCCCGGATAATGTGTCGCTTGCGGCTAATGTTAATGTTCAAAGGAAAGGGCCTTCGGGCAAAATGAATGGAAATGGCTCTTTGGGCAAAATGTTAATCGGGTTCCAAATAACAAGGCTCATCTGCGACCCTGAATATAACAATGTGTTACCAAGTGAGCTCGCGCCCTAAGAACGTTTTACAAAAAGAAAGAAAATATTTTAAGTATGAATGTGAAAGGTTATAAAGTAAAGAAAATATAAAGTCTTTCAAGGTATAAATATAAGATATTGCATTAGGCATGCACTCATGCATGAGATTACTTTTTTTTTTTTTTTTTTTTTTTTTTTAAAGCAAAATAACACCGGGGGGGGGATTGAGGCGTGATCCCCTACCTGTATATCAAATAAACAAAATGTCATACAATGTCATGCCCGTCAAGGCGGAGAAAATCAAAGAACAAATAACCTATCACTAAGATATCTAGAAAGACTATCATAATGAGAATCTAAAAATACAATGAGACCCAATGATCTATGAAAATCAAGCTCGGGTATCCCAACCGGTCCATCCGAATGAGCGCTAGGAAGTGGTGAGAGGCCGTGCCCTCATCAACAAAGTGATCAGGGGGCAGCTCCCAACTCCGCTAGGTGATCTGTGGTCGATTTCCCTCTCTGTGTATGTGGGAAATCGAGCATCAAGGTCCTCAAAGATGTTCGAATGCGAATCGGGGTATCTTGAACTCCGCAAGAGCCAAGGCCACCGGAAGTGATCGTGGTGACCACCCGCTGCGTCAACTCGATCCAAATCAAGTGAGAACGTCGGGCATGCCGCAATCCCATCTCAAGCGCTAGTAGCTCGGCATGAAAGCTAGACACCGCCCGGAAGGAGGCGTGAAACGCCAACATAAGTCCGCCCAAATGATCCCGTATCAAACCCCTCCGCCAAAGAATCAATGTGCCGGATCAAACGAACCATCCGTGTTCGGCTTGATCCGAGGGGCCGAGGAGCTCGCCAAATCACCATCCTCGGCGACTGCGTGGAACTGTGGTGGAGCACTCCCGCAAAAAGCCAACAAAGAGGGAAACATCCGGACCAACTGATGGGCTCGCACGCCGACCGAAAAACAAGGATCCAGAGATACCGCTCCCACCGCCAAATAATGTGAGATGCCAAGAAAGGAATTTGTCGATGCTTGACACTATTCCTTTCCGTCCGCACAAACCATAAAATCAAGCAGGAACCAAGAAACTCAAGTGCCTCGTGTGTGATCCGTGTGTGCGGTTCCTCCGAGAATGAAAGGAACAATATCATATCAGTGGTGTGTGGAAGTGTAGTGTCAAACCAAGGAAGAAAGTGATTCCACACTGATGAACAAAGATCATTCATCAAAAAGAGGTGAGGGATAGATTCGACGAGGAGAAGAGTGTGGATTATTCAAGCAACACCAAAGAACGTGAGGCAAGGGAAGTGCCACGTGCCGAAGCTTGATATCCACAGAAGACGATTACGAAGGAGGCGCCAAAGGAATATGGAGATAGTAGGGATAAGAGCATCGTTCCAAATGGCACCGTGCGAAGGTTCGAGCATTTCTACCCCGGAGAGAATCCCTGCGAGAAGACATAGAGAACCCACCGTGAGAGGTAAGCATCCACCTCATGATATCCTCGGACCCAGCAGAATCGGAACCCCGGATATATCCTCAATGAGACTCTCGGGAAGCCCACATCCGGAGACCAAAACCAGTGCGTGCGTCTATCGCGATCCCACTCACCATCGCGAATAAACCAATCAATCTGTCATGTGCCCCAAAGGTCGATCCAAACAATGATCCGTAAGCGGCTTTGTGTCCAAGCCAAATATCATCCGAGAAGGTTCGACCCGGCTACCACGCCAATAGACCAAAAATCCGCTCCGGGCCCGAATACCGATCCGCCTCAAGCGCTCCACCGATGACTATGATTATGTGTTCAGGCTCTACAGGAGACGAAGCCCATTGTAACAAAGATTTGCGATCAAGAATTGAGCCCACAACGAATGGCCCTCGCGTAATCTCCACCACAACTTGTAAATCAAGGCGTCGGCAATATCGAAAGTCGGCGCAACCCCAAACCGCCCTCGAGAAATAGGGTGGCAGATAATATCCCAATCGATCCAATGAGTCTTCTTCTCATCCCGCATAGGATCCCCAAAAGAATCTAGCCATGATCTCGCTCCAATCGCCGCAGAGTCTTTGGCGGCCGCATGACAAGAATATGCAACGGGTGGCCATTAGTCTGCAAAGTTTTTAAAAGAAGTATGATTTTTATGATTACGTATTTTTAAGTATTCTTTACAAGATTTCTATTTTAATTTCTTATTTACGCATTAATATTTAAGTAAGCTAGAAAAGGGCGCTACATTCTTGGTAGTCGGAAGAATGTATGGGATGTTGGTTAATATTATTGGTGTGAATATTGGAGGAATCTCACTGGGGTAGACAAGGACTAACAAGAGATGTGCTTGTGAGGAAAAAACGAGAACACGCGGCAAGGGCAAGGGAAAAGGAAGAAGAGAACTGAAACGAAAATCTAGAAGAGCCGGTGCCAACGGGACGAAACGAGGGAAGGAGAAGGAGGTCGGAGTGGTTGAAGTCCGATCAGAGGGGGTAAGGCGATAACGAGACGGCGCGGTGGGTGACAAAAAACCCTAACAGGATCCTAGTGTGGACTAAACTCGGTTCAGAGGACAAGACTCCCTACAAATAGGAGAACGAGCTCGCGTGCCTTGCGGACTTGCAACCTTGTTTAAGACTCGTATGCCTTTAACTATTAATTTGTTGTCAAATGGTAATGATGACTAATGCATACACACACATATATATTTTAATACACATGCATGTATTCATTTTTGTATTTGAATTACACAACACTACACCAGATGCATTATAATATATAATATTCAAAAGTTACTAGATATATTATATTATATACACATAAGTGTATGTGTGACTGTGATAAAGCTCAGAATCATTACATATATATTTCATGTGCATGTGCATGCAATCAGTATATATTTTATGGTTAGAGTTAATTACAAATCCTTGATTCATTGTCTAATTATAGTATAGCATTTTTTTATTATTTAATATTACTACACATTATATTATTATCATTATATATATATATATATATATTCCACATAGACACATCGATGGCATACCTCATTTCTATGTTTACCAAGTGCAATCTATAATTGTCAAACATAGTGAAAGCTAACACAATTTGCTAAAATCTAAATTTCAAGAATGGACAGCAATCTAGTATGAGATGTCAAAATGCGTGTAATTATGCTTATGATTGATTAACCGATATTAAAAATGTAAAGTTTTGGGTTATGACAAACTAAGTGCTAAAATCAAGGTTTAAAAACAAGCTTTAATCAAATCAAAGGGTGTTAAGTCTTCATTGTTAAAAACCAAATCAGCCAAGTTAAGTAATTGGCTTAAGCAAATGAGTTATACTATCAACAACTCTATCGAGTCTTTTGAGTGGATAACTTAGCTGAATAGCCAACTTAGTTGTCCCCCGAGGACACGGTGATTTGAGTCAACTCTGTTGAATCATTTAAAAGGACTAAAATCGAAAATTTTGTAAGGTTTATTCAACCCCCTTTCTAAACCTTACACCACACCCCTTGGGACCGACAATGACGATGATAGATTCAAGTATGTTTATATTGCCTTACATGCGTCAATTAAAGGATCCAATGAGTGTTGTAGACTGTTAGTATTGTTAATGGCACACACCTAAAGGGCAAGTTTAAAGGTGTGTTGTTTGTTATGCTTACGGAAGACGAAAATGAACAAGTGTTTCCACTAGCATTTGGTATGGTGATAAGGAGAAGGACGAATCATGGGAATGGTTTATGAAGCAATTACGCAACACGTACGGATGTCCGTAAAATATGCTCATTGTATCCATTCGTCACGAAAGTATTAAGAATGCGATTGGCGAGTGTATTTCCGACGCTATGCATGGTATATGCACATATGACTTGAGGAAAAATATTAGAAATTATCAAGGTCAAGTGGTGAGCTTATACCAAAAAGGTCACTGCGCACACTTATTCTCCTAAAGATTAAAGAAGATTATGGCCCCGATTCAAAATGCAAACGAAAAAGCCTACGAGGAGTTGGTTAGGCGGAACGAAAAGGTGGGCACATGCACGTTGTCCGATTAGACGCTATGGGTTCATAACATGGAATGCATCGAGGTTTTTAATGCTAGACTTGTCCGGGTCGAGGAAATTTCCCATTTGTTTGTCGCCGATTCTATTCGAAACCTCATTCGAAGTGGTTCCACAAGCATTAAATTTGCAGCCTAAAACATGAACAATGAAGTCGCCACATATACAACTAAGAGATTGATGAAGCGGGTGCACTAGTTGATAAGATGCACGTGTCACCCGCTAGTAGACTAATTTATTCTCGTGAAGGATGGGGTGCATTCTTTTGTTGTTGATTTGGCAAAGAGAACGTGTATTTGTCGAGTGTTTCAAGCTATTCTATTGACGTGTCCACATGCGATTAAGGCAATCAGGTATATTTAAACTTTTTTTACTATATTACTAATTATTTCACGTCTACGATATCCTTAAATATATTTTTTGCTATTTATTTCAGTAAAGCAAATCAATCAGTCTACAGTTACGTGCACAACTACTATAAAACAGAAATATTACGAAAACTTTACTCTCCAATCGTCGTGCCGATTGCACATCCTAAAGACTGGAATGTGATGGAAATAATACGACTTTTGGTTGTCAAGGCACCTCTAAATCCTCGATAAGCTAGCCACCCGAGGACTCGACGAATTCTGTCTAGTGGTCCATCTAGTAGCTCACAACGGTCCATAATATGCTCTAGATGTTGTCAAGAGGGTCGTAATTGTTCTACATGTATTCTGGTGCTCCCCATTTGCCATGATGCAACGAGTGCAAGTGGAAGCAACACAATTGATCAACCGATTATAAGAATTCCAAGAAAATGCGGCATTTGCAAGAAAGAAGAACACACTAGGAGGCTTTGTCCTGATAGAGTTTCTGAAGTCAATCAGTAAATTGAACATGTAATCCATAAAGTTTGTAATTTAATTGTACCCATTATATGACTCGAAACCCAAGTAGTATGACTCGATATCGTGTTATATCTCGTGATAAAGTGCAGTACTTTATTTCAGCTTTTCAGTGATGTTTCTTGTCATACAATACTTTGTTTGACTTTTCATTAATGTTTCTTGTCTTACGTGCTTTTGTTTGACTTTTAAGTGATGTTTCTTATCATACATTTCTTTTTGGTGATGTTTCTTGTCTTATGAGTCTGTTGTTTTGATTTCCTTCCAAGGGTTTTTCCCCAAGGGTGGTTTTTACCTTGGAAGATTTTAACGAGGCCCCAACCATTCACCCATTTGGTTGGCTTGCGACCATTTCATTTGGTTTTTGACATTATTTCCGGCTTATTTTTGGCTACCTGGTCAAGCCCGTGATCGGGACAACTCTCTTTTTCCATTTTTATATATATAATCGAACTTATTCAAAAAGGTTGATGCAACCTTCGCGGTCGCTACGAGTTAGACGGGAACCCCGTTCGACAAACTCGCCTCCTATTCAAGATGGAGTCTTGGAAGAAGGAAGTTGTCGAAATTTTTCCGTGGACACATGTCCTCGATATTTGCCTAAGTGTCCCCATTTTCGGGAAAGAACTTCATCAAAGTCCAAATATATGTACTCTAAATTGTTTTGTTCAATTCTCGTCTTTTAAATTCTAGCATTGTTGTCTTAGTCTTTGTTGCACTTTAAATTTGAAGAACTATTTCTTTCAAATTTGCATGTAGTCTATTTCAATTCTTGTCATATGTAATAAATTTTGACTCGATGTCGAGTTTTTTTCTCGAAATCGAGTCACTATGACTCGATATCAAACTATTGTGACTCGACATCGAGTTATGCTAGCAAAAATCAGGCACGACTCCTCTGTTAGCCGCACAAACCAACTCAGTAACACACACCAACCATCAAACAAATGATGACCAAGACAACCAAAGAAATATTATCAACTATCTCCCATAAACCAACTATCTTCAACAAACCAACTAGAGCAAGAATAATACCAAAACAAGATGCAAACTAACTATATCGATCAACAAATATATACAATGAATCGATTAAGGTCAATATGTACAATCGACCATACATCGTGAGAGTCAAGATATAATACAAAGTACAAACTAACTATCGGTAATATCTCTCATCGGCGCAAAAATTGCCAATTCCGCCGATACTCGCATCGTATCTATAGTCGCGCCACCGGGATGGACTCACCCAACAAACGCCGACGTACATGCGGTAAACACGCCACGAGATGTGGCTATCCGTCTGTATGAATTGCCTCTGCCGGCATCGCCGCAATGGGCGCATGTCGCATCTAACTAGAATTTGGCGCCTCTAAAAATAATAGCAAGATCGAGCAATCGGGAAGAAGATGTCGAAGCGTGAGAAAAGCGGTGGTGGTGATGGTGATAATAGATAGCGGTGGAAGGATCGTCCATCCGATGCGACAATGGGTTGTACTGTTGAATATCCCACTCGATCGATCGAACGCAACAATATACACAATGCCCATAGACATACAAAGACGATCCACAAGTAACAAAATGAAATATTATTAACTGGATTATATGACTAACACGAACTACAAGTCAGGTACAATAAAGCTATAATATGACTTACACTTACATATTGAAATGAAATATCATTAATGACAAACTGAATATACGAAACATACAGAGGGGACTTAGGCATCTCCAGGAATCGAGTATACTGCTGATGAATCAGTCGCTGCCTCCTCTGCTAGTCTAAGTCTATAAATAGAGATTGTAGGTACCTCGACGATAGACGGACACGGTGGGCGGGGACATAACAGGGCAGTGGGAGTAATCTCTCCTATCTCCCCACAACCCCTCCACGAGACTCTCCGATATGCTCAACGACACTGCGAATGGAAGGCTGTGGGGGTGGGGTATGCCACACAGTATCACTAGGCACTATCTCGTGAAAACCTTCGCAGTGGTGGGTAGTCTAGTGTCTTGACAAATAGTAGAAGCGGATGAAGTACTATTAACATCATTATTCATAGAAAGTATCTAATTTAATAGAAGATAGAATGCATAACGTATACATACCCCCGTATATAAGGTCGATGTCCGAATGGCATCTGTCTCCCCTGGGCTCCACGAGTCCCGTGATTGGTGCGTAGATATGGATCATCCGTCTCCGACTCTGAATCGATCTTGGTCGTGACTCAAGATCGCAACTTTCGCTCACGCAATACCCAACATAGCAAATCGGCGTAGAAGTATCTAAGTATGAGTGAATATCATCATGTACGAAGACATCATGATCTCTCTCGGCGTTACGATAAAGGCACGATCAACAACCCTACCTACTACGGTGTCTCCACCATCTATAGGAATACCCGAGCGAGAATGGCTCGCAGCGGGATCAGATAGAAAAATTGGTCTGTAGGTCGCGATGCACCAATCTGTGAAGGTTGACGAGAAGCCTTCGCTGGAGATCCGGAAGGAGGTGGAGGTGGAGGTGGAGGTAGATGTCGAAGGATCGAGTGTTGAGGCGGAGACCCATTGTGAGGAGGAGAGGGAGCGTCGAGGCGGGAGACGGAGACCGTGGTGGAGGTGGAGAGTGTGTATGGGTCCTCCACCTTTGAGAAGGACGACTCGAACCCGCAATATCTATGCAAATCATACTCGGCCTCATGTCATCATTATTAATGCACACAGCGGGGATTGGGTCATCTCGCCTCTTCGGATGCCGAGACGAGGCGGCCCCGATCTTGCAAGTGCGTCCCAGCTAACAAGCCTCCTAGCAACAAAGTAGCAGCGAGATCAAGTGGGGGCGCTTGAGACAGAAATGATCCATATGAACATACATCAATCCGTGTGACATGTCCATATCGGTCCCCGCATATAAAGGGAGTCGTAACTCCACCTCGGTGGGCGTAATAGTGTGCATTTCACTGTCAAAAACAAGAAAACTTTAGCTTAATTATGAAGAAAATAGATTCAATACCACAATTACACATATAATTTCGTAAAAATAAAAATAAAAATTACTTTGGGGTTGTCAAATAATGCCACCTCACCGAAGGTCCTCTTGTGGCACCTAAAAGCATCCGCCCCTAGGATAGCCCTCCAACCAGCAGGTCCGGGAAATTCCCGGCCGAGTGCGGGGAATAGCCTCAAATGCCCATAGATGTATCAAACAAAAAATAAATATGTAATGAATCCAATTAACATATGAAATGCTCGTGTTAAAAGTGATACGTGTTTAAATTATGTATAAATGTATATGATAGAAGTAGGCATACATGTGGAATCGGGTGATCTCTCGGGATCATCGGGGGCTCGAACTCGAGATCAATGTAATGGAGGAGACGCCCATACATGTAAGAGTCCCATGGGAATGCCCTAAACCCCGGGGCATCCTCAACCAATGTCCGCAACCATAATGAGACGAGAAACCACGGATCGAGAGTGAATAGATACTTCGGGATGAACAAGATATACGCCATCTTGATTATCCGTTGGTCGTGCTCTCTAAAACGACCTCGGTGAAACCGCAATACCTTCACCAATATCGACTCCCCATCAAAATATCGACGGTATACTCCTCCCCGGTAGGATATGATGGGAGGAGCATGGGTCAATCGCCGAGGGGCCAAAGCATAGCCCCGTAACCATAGCAAACTCTCGTCACCAAATCTAACGTTCCGCCCACCAATGTGAAACCACACATCGCTTTGTCTCCGATCCCTCCACCATGATTTGTCTATAAGCAATCGGAGCATCCCCTTAGATGTCAAGTTTGCGTCCGAGTAAAAGTCCAAAAACGCACCAACGGGCCATTCCTAAACTCATCTAAATTGCCGGATTCCATCGGCTCCTTCTTGATATCCTCTATCAAGAAACACTTGGAATACACATTCAGTTTACCTCTCCATTAAAGCGAACTCCATCTCCATCTCCAACACTCAAAAAAACCAAGATTCATGTTAATCGCTTGTTGTCAAACAAATACAAGTAACTCGACATCGAGTTACATGTGACTCGATATCGAGTCATACTAAAATGTGACTTGATATCGAGTCACATGTAACTTGATACATGTAACTTGATTGGTGACTCGATATCAAGTCACATTTTTAAATGTGACTTCATATCGAGTTAGATGTAACTCGCCATCGAGTTACTTTTTGATGTGGAGTTACTTTGCGAAAACCCATCTTCTTCGCCTTGACCTCTTTCACCATTAACAACATCTCAAACTTCACCAAAACAAACTATCCCCATCTAAAATCTAGAATTTCTACAGAGCCTACAACAAATCCTAACCTAAAACAAGTATAGACAATCTAAATCAACAAAAATCCATGAAATTAAGGAAATAAAGTTCGAATTACATACCGAGGAGAAGTCAAAGCACCCTTCATCTCATCGCTATGTCGCTCTTTTGTCGTCACGATTTCAAAACTAGGAAACTTGCTATTTGATTTCGAGTGACTTAGGATATTACTCAAAAATAACCATGTGTTTTCAAAAACATGTTTTTAGGTATTTTGACTAAAAATTAACGGCATATCCTTCATGTATTCTCCGGTGAGATACTTGGCCATTTTTCAAAAAATTAATGTGGTCCTTAACTCGAACCGAGTTATGTATCTCAAGATCGAGTTACATAACTCTATATCGAGTAATGTAACTTGGTACCAAGTCATGTACCAGTCTCCAAAAATGAAGAAAAGGGTAAAGTGGATACTTGAACTTAAAAATAGCTTAAAAAACATGTTTTTCAAAAACAAGGCTAAAAGACATTTTCGCTACGGAGAAAAGACGAAAAATCGACATGCTCTATTTTAATTAAAGAAAATATCTAAAAATATGTATCCAAAATTTGTATATCACATATATCCATACATAGCATTATATATATTTATGTAAGAATTAAATAAAGATTTATTTAATATGAGATTATAAGAAATTATTTTTATATTTATCAATGTATTTGATATTCAAGTTTCAAAGTTTTACATTTTGATTAGATGTGAATTTATCTGTTTGATAATTTTGTTGATATATGTGTATATATAAAATTAAAATAGGTTTTTATTTTTTGAAAAGATTCATTTTCCTTAAAAATGCGTTGTTAAGTATAAAACATGGTTTTGTGTAATTTCTTTAATAATTTTGATAATTGTTCCGCTTTAAACCTCAAAGAATATTGGAATTTGAAATGACTTTGTTATTAATGTAAATAAAATTTATTAAGTATTCCGCATTCAAGGCGATAATAAAAATCAACATTGAGCTTGTTAAAACATTTTTCAAACTTTTATATTCTTATAGATAATAGATAAGCATGTTTTATAAATATATATAATTCATACTCACACAAACCAAATATTTGATTTAAAGATATTTTCTTATAGTTTATCATAATCTATTTTTTATTGTTTAATCGTATGATATATATGTAAGTCAATGCTACGATAATCTAGAGCGGGGTGAATAGATTATCTCCATCTTTTCGATTTTACCCACTTTTTCGAACCGAATGCTCAAAGACAATAATAAAGGTGCGGAATGTAAACAACACACGCGTCAATTTATAGAGGTTCAACCCACCTAGAGCCTAATCCTCTACCACCCCAAAGATATCCAGGGATGGATTTCAAAAAGAAAAAGAATTTTATTAATTACCAAAAATTAATACAATACCAACTTACAACAACACCTTGAAGAGCACCACACTCTTCTTCAACACCACCTATGAGATTACCACAATCTCTTCCGAAGATTACCACAATCTCCAACGGCACCTTGTGAAGATTACCACAATCTTCAACCTTGAAGAATACCAAATTCTTCAACACCTCAACAAGAAGATTACCACAATCTTCTTACACCTAACACCTAGATCACCCAAGTGTGTTCTTACCACAAGAACACTCAAAAGGATATCTTGTGTTGAATGATAACCAAAAATTCAAGATTACAACTCGATAATGAATTATACAATTGAGTACAATTGTAATCAAGAATAGCCTAGACCTCAAGAATGTGAAAGTGAATAGTTAGGCAAATTACAACAAGAAATAAGACAATGTAAGAACAAGTGTATTCGAGTGTATCTTGTTGTGTTGTAGTTTTCTCTCTTATTGTTGTGCTTCAAATCTTCCTCTATTTATAGGAGATGATAGATACTTGATAGGCTCCTCTTGGAATCTGATATCTACAAAAAAATTGCAATTAAAATCAAGATTATAGTGTTAGAAATCAATCCCACAATTTAGGGAAAAGTTGTCTCCGCACTACGGTAAGAATTTTTCTTTGTCAAACTAGAGGGCGGTCGCGAATGATAAGATTGGAAAAAGAACACATCAAATTTTACACGGTGGTGGTCAAAGGGGGTCGGGGCCGCTTCACCCACGTGGTGACGATCACCCCGACGATTTGATAGTTCGCGAGTTGTTTCAAGAAACTCGTTCCCAGTGTACGGTCGCTCTTTGGTCGACCGATCGACCTCCTAAATGGAATGTTGTCCGATTTTGTCAAAAATAAACCTCAAGAAATACTCCGAAAAATTCGTAAAAACATTTTAAACCGATCGGGAGTATTTAGGACAACATTAGAAATATAGTTTTGATGAAATAACACATTTACACAAAAAGTGTTGTCCGATATAAATTCCAATAAATACTCAGAAAAATAGTAAAAGCATTTTAGACCAATCGGGAGTATTAGGACAACATTTAGAAACATAGTTTCAATGTAAAAAACCCATTGACATAAAATCATTAAAAGTGTTGTCCAATATTATCGAAAATAAACTCGAGGAAATACTCGGAAAATATTAAAACTATTTTAAATCATTTAGGAGTATTTGGACAACCTTTAAAACCATTGTTTTGGTATAAAAACACAATCATCAAAATCATGATAAAACCATTTATCAAACAATCTCCCCCTTTTGATGATTACAAACCAAAACAATTTTAACGAGGTTGATTTTGAAAACAAAATAATTTTACCGGTAAAAGGAACTATCCGTTGTGAACGACAACATTCCACGCAATATAATCACAAGGATGAGAGTAGAGATATTAAACATATATAGCAAAAGCTCCCCTATCAATATGCACAACAAGAGTAATGTAAAAGCAATGAACCAATATTAAACATATATAGCAAAAGCTCCCCTATCAATATGCACAACAAGAGTAATGTAAAAGCAATGAACCACAAGCTAAAAGCTTAGTTTTTACATATTGATCTTAAGTTCAAGAGCTTATAAGCTCCCCCTGTCAACAAAACATTATTAGACAAGTATATGAGTCCATCATACAATAATTGGACTAAGTATAATGCACAACTTATGACTTTAAGAAGTCATAGCTTATAGCTTTTTTGTTTAGCTTAACTTAGCTTTTATGAGCTAATGAGCTTATAACCTGTTTCTCCCCTTTGGAATCATCAAAAAGAATGTTAGCACGATAAAAACATCATATAATCATATCAAAGTGCGTAACTAAACCGATGTATCGAGCTATTTGAACATTGAAGCTTATAGACCAAATAGGAGGAAAGAGTCGATCATACGACTTGTAGAAGCTTATGAAAACTCATTTGATTTGCAAAACATGATCTCTATAAATATACAAGGCTTTTGAAATCGAGAGAATCATGTAGGTGATGAATTTTTCATTGAGACATTTTATCGAACACTTGGCGGGCGTCAAAAATTGAAGAAGATATATATAGCCTTTGTAAATGCAATTACGCCAAGTTTTTCATCACCAAATCAGTTCAAACACAATACAATACATCATAGATAACAATCTCATCACAAACATATACAAATTTCATCAAGAAAATACATATAGGCCAAGTTCTCAATGGTTCAACCCAATTGAGATAAGGTAGTGGAATTCTCACCATTTAATCGGTAAAGACGAGCAATGATGATGATAATCAAGCCTAAATAGGTGCAAGATATGAAATGTATGAAACAAAACAAATTTGGAGTGAAATTTGTGTGCAATTTGCGAAGGGGACGAAAATGGCCAAAAGAGCCAAAAATGGCTAAGTCCTGGAAAACAGACGCATTTTATCGAAAAATCAGCAGGGCGACCGGCCGGAGGCTAGAGGCGACCGGTCGACCTCAGCTCCTTGACCATTTGCTTCTTTCTCTGTTTTGCAAATTTTGAAGTTTGATCCAAAAATCCGATTTTTCGCCCCTTAGTTTTAAAAACGAGAAAATACAAATTTAGACCTCATTTAATATACATTATGTCATAATCAAGCTCGAAATGAGGTAAAATACTCGGCGATGAGCGATTAAAAAGTCCACGAGTTATCCTTGAGACAGAATTAAACACATCTCAAGTTTTTGTTAAAACATGCAATCCCTTAAAAAAATATCGAATCTTAATATGTTTAGTTCGATTATGACGAACCATATTTTGAAAAATAAAATTTACACCGGACTTGTTATCCCAAAAAATAATAACGTTTTAAAACTTTGGATGAACAAGTCATAAGAAGAAGTGCCTTACAAGTATTTGAAAATTTCTTTTAACGGCACTTTAAAGAGATTCGTTGGGATTGTTTTAAGTCGAGCATATAGACATAAGGCATATAGAATGTCGAGTCTAAGGAGTAATAAACGAATAAACATACCTCGAATTCGTTAGTCAATCAACATGCCTACCTCAACTTTTATCAATTTTCACATTTGTGGCCATATAGGTTGAAATGGTTCTTTCTTCTTCAATGCCTCACTTCTTCTTTTGAGTGTGGAATATAATCACCTTCTTGGCATTGTTGAACTTGAATTCCAATGATCAAATTTGAGCTTCCCTCATCATGATTATCTTAGGTTCACCTTGCATTGACTTGGAAAAATATCTTGCACAAATATTCATTAGTAGCACCAAAAATATTATCAACATAAATTTGCACAAGTCAACAACCTTGCCCTTTATCAAAACAAGGAGTGTAGTATCAACTTTACCTTTTGTAAGATAATTTTGCAAAAATAGCTATGTCCATCAAACTATATTCGGGGTACTTGTATCAACCGTACAAGGGCATTTATAAAAATCATTTGGCCAAAAATTTTAAACTCCGATAGACTTCTATTTGAATAAAACCATTTAGAAAATTGGATTTAACATCCATTTAGTAAAGCTTGAAATTTTCTCAAAACAAGAATGGGCAAGTAAAATGCAAATATCAATACCTTTTTCTTGATAACACCATAGAGCTACTAACCTTGCCTTGGTCATTTATCTTGTTCAAAAATACCAAAAATTCCTGCAAAATCTTATCAAGACATCTTGCACACGAGCATAGTAATATCTAATAATAGAGACACTATAGCAAGTAACACATACTATGCTTAAAGAAAATCATCAAGAATATACTACAACATGTAAGTTCAAATAAGCTTAGAGAAAGCTATATAAGGTCTCTTTTGAAATATGAAAATACGAGAGCATATAGTTGAGACTTCAATCACAAGAATCATATGAACAAGAGCTTTGACATAAGCATCCAAGAATAATGACATTTATATGTGCAATAAAATGCATAACTTAGTAGATCATTTGTTTTATCAAAAAAAAAACAATCCTTTACAAATCTTGGATAAAACAAGCTATGTCAAATAATGCCTTTTCAAAAAATCAAAACATCCTCTTAATGACACTTGTATAAAATAAGCACATAGGCATATGGCACAACATGTATCGAGTCTAGAAATGAATAACAATAGTGAGCGTACCTCGATAGTTCATGTTACTCTTGACATATTATGACGATGGCCAATTGTGATGATATATGAACCCTACACAATTCTTAAACAAGACTTGCACAAAACACAAATGATACAAGTGTAGGCTAAAAACAATAAGATATATCACAAGTATGTTTATGCCATAAAAATCCATAGGAGATTATAAAGCACAATAGTTAAAGCAAATGCACAAGAGTTTTAAAAACATCATGCAAGGTCTTCTTTTCAAAAATATTTAAAACCACAAATATATATATATATATTGAAGACCTTAATTTTAAAAGTATGAAAACTCATATAGCAATAAAGACACAAATAAAAACATGCAGAGAAAATAAAATGTATATTTAAATAGGGAGATATGGGTTACCAATTTCGTCATTTCCATGGGTTGTGTCGTTCCCATTATTGATGATATTTTCCCTTTGAACATCATCTTGTTAATGATGGCTTCTCCAATTGCTCCATTTCCAAGCATTGTAGCCTTTCCATTTTCGAAAGTGTTTTCTCTTGGAAAATCATCTTGTTGATGATGTCTTTGCCATTTCCAAGGATTGTGTTCTTCCCATTTTCGATTATATCCTCTTCTTGGAAATTGACTTTGTTGAAAATGTTTTCTCCTTCTTTGATCAAATGAGATGTTCATTTGATGTTTCCTGGCGGCATGAATTTTCTTCGATTATTAATCCGCCGGGTACCTAAAATGACATTGTTTTGTGGTACCCTCAAGTGCTTGGGTCCTTTGGGATTAGTCTTGAGACTTTTAGGTCTCCAAAGATAATTTGAGCTATTTCTAGCCCAACAAGTATTTACCGTATGACCCTTCTTACCGCAATAAAAGCAAGTAACATCACTAATATGCATAGGAACTCGATTCTTTTTCATATGCTTGACAATATTAGGCTCATGATCAAGTTCACTATTCAAACTATCACAACTATTAACATTCATAACATTGGGCAATTTATTGGTACTCAAGTTGGATTTTGATAAATCATTTTTCATGCCATTAATATCCTCAACAAGAGTACTATTTTGTTTTTCAAGGTTTCTAACCTTGTCAAGTGTAGTGGTGTGAGCACATGATAGTGATTCATAGGAAGTAAATAAACTATCCTTTTCATTTTTCAAAACATTGAATTCCTTTTTCAAATTTTTGTACTTAACAAGTAAATTTTGGAATTCATTTTTGAAGATCATCAAAATCATTTTGCAAATCACTATAATCATTTTGAATAACAATATCATAAGAAGTAGAGGGTTTAATACATACCTCGTTTTCTTCTTCGATGCCCATAAGACAATGTTCAACTTCTTCATAGTTGGAAGTTGTAAGAGGCTTGTTCCTTAGATTTGACATTGTATTCCTTTGAGAAGTAGATGCTTTTGAGTTGCTCCTATCATTTGCATATACTTCATGAATGTCTTCTAATTTTTGCCATACTCCATGAGCCGATCGAATTCCTACAATATGTTAATATTCCAAATTAGTAAGTGAACAATACAAAATATTGAAAGCTTTACCGTTTAAGAAGATGATTTTCTTCTCTTCATCATTTAGCTCTTTGAGGCCTTTGGAGGTGTGTGGTGTGTCTTTCATCGGAATGGATTCTCCATTTATGACGATGTTCCAAATATCGAACCCGCAACCTTGTAAATAATATTCCATTCTTTCTTCCCAAAATATATAATTTTTGGAATCAAATAGTGGTGGCTTGGTGGTGGAGGTGCGGTAAGATGAGCTTCGTTAGAGTAGCCGACGATCGTTCCTCTTCACTCGCGATGTGAAACGAGCTTGCCGAAGAGTTTGGCTCGATACCACTTGTAAGTCCAAGCGGCTACGATAATCTAGAGGGGGTGAATAGATTATCTCCATCTTTTCGATTTTACCCTCTTTTTCGAACCGAATGCTCAAAGACAATAATAAAGGTGTGGAATGTAAACAACACACGTCGATTTATAGAGGTTCAACCCACCTAGGGCCTAATCCTCTACCACCCCAAAGATATCGGGATGGATTTCAAAAAAGAAAAAAATTTATTAATTACCAAAAATTAATACAACACCAATTTACAACAACACCTTGAAGAGCACCACACTCTTCTTCAACACCACCTATAAGATTACCACAATCTCTTCTTGAAGATTACCACAATCTCCAACGGCACCTTGTGAAGATTACCACAATCTTCAACCTTGAAGAATACCAAATTCTTCATCACCTCAACAAGAAGATTACCACAATCTTCTTACACCTAACACCTAGATCACCAAAGTGTGTTCTTACCACAAGAACACTCACAAAGATATCTTGTGTTGAATGATAACCCAAAAATTCAAGATTACAACTCGATAATGAATTATACAATTGAGTACAAGTGTAATCAAGAATAGCCTAGACCTCAAGAATGTGAAAGTGAATAGCTAGGCAAATTACAACAAGAAATAAGACAATGTAAGAACAAGTGTATTCTTGAGTGTATCTTGTTGTGTTGTAGTTTTATCTCTTATTGTTGTGCTTCAAATCTTCCTCTATTTATAGGAGATGATAGATACTTGATAGGCTCCTCTTGGAATCTGATATCTACAAAAAAATTGCAATTAAAATCAAGATTATAGATGTTAGAAATCAACCCCACAATTTAGGGAAAAGTTGTCTGCACACAACAGTTAGAATTTTGTCATGTCAAACTAGAGGCGACCGGTCGCAAGACCGATAAGATTGGAAAAAGAACACAACAAATTTTACACGGGGTGACCGGTCAGGGGGGGTCGACCGGTCGCCCTAAAGTGCGGCCGGTCGCCCTCAATCGTGACCGGTTACCCGACTCGATTTGATAGTTCCGCGAGTTCTGTTTCAAGAAACTCGTTCCTGTGCAGTCGCCTCTTTGGTCGACCGGTCGACCTCCTAAATGAAATGATGTCCGATTTTGTCGAAAATAAACCTCAAGAAATACTCTGAAAAATTCGTAAAAACATTTTAAACCAATCGGGAGTATTTAGGACAACATTCGAAATATAGTTTTGATGAAATAACACATTAACACAAAAAGTGTTGTCCAATATAAATTCAATAAATACTCCGAAAAATAGTAAAAGCATTTTAGACCAATGGGGAGTATTAGGACAACATTTAGAAACATAGTTTCAATGCAAAACCCATTGACATAAAATCATTAAAAGTGTTGTCCATTATTATCGAAAATAAACTCGAGGAAATACTCCGGCAAATATTAAAACCATTTTAAATCATTTAGGAGCATTTGGACAACCTTTAAAACCATTGTTTTGGTATAAAAACAAAATCATCAAAATCATGATAAAACCAATTATCAAACAATATAATCTTATTAATTATCTTTATAATTTAATTATATTTGGAAATTTAAAACATAAAGCGATCACTATTCTTTTTAAAACATAGATAATATAAATCCATACATTGTAAAATAAAGAATAAGAACAAGTAAAATTGTAAAGATTATTGATTTAACTTTTAGAATTAATAAAATAAAAAATTATAAATAAAATTAGTATTAATAATAGATAAATACAATATACATATTTGGGGAATGAGGATGGGAACGGAGATTCCCCATTTTATCTAATCCGAATGGAAATGGGAACGGGGATATGTATATTGTCTCTGTCTCATCTCCGATTCTAGAGAATCAACGAATTCCCATCGTTGCTCCCATCCTCGAATTAATCGGGATTCTCCGCGCATTCTATTTGGTTACCAACGGGATGGTTACCCATGGGGATGTTCCGTCCCTAAATTCAGGTGATAGAATTCATATAACTATTAGAAAAATATACATGTAACAAAGACAAAATAGAGGCTTTACAAATATATACCCTCGTGCATCGCATGGATACAAGACTAGTATAAGATGAAATACAAATTGTAATTGATTATCGAGGCATATACGATATACTCTCTCTAGTTTACAACAGTGTTTTTCATGCTATATCAAATGTATATACAATTGGTGAGTGGATGAATGTCAATTGTTTAAGTGGTGAGTGGATAAATTTCAAGTGTCTCATCTCCTAAAAAATAGGGCACTTGAATGGTGGATGATATACCAAGTGCACTACACGGTGCATATAGCATTTATAAGACCGTTTACAATATAATCGCCATTTAAGAGAAATATAGACATATTAAGAAAAATATTAAAATAGTCCATATACCCTTAATTTACATGAGTTGGAAACTGATACACCATAAATGCATTTTTTAAACTAATTAAAGTATAAGGGTAATACCCTTAATTTACATGAGTTGGAAACTGATACACCATAAGTGTAAGGGTAAGAAAAACCTTCACTCATTAGCGTTGAAAATGTCAAAATGTCATTTTGTCCGAAGAATTTTTATGAGCCAAAACGACACGCACGTGGACCGTTATAATAGAAGATGAAATACCAAAATATCATTTTTTCCAAATTTTCATTTTTGAGTGAAAAATATTTTAGAGTGTGATTGTTTGTGGAAGAAATGAGAAATTTCAAAGAAAATCTCGTTTCTCTCACTTTTCCAATACTCAATTATACTATTTATTCCTCCCTCCTCCCCATTGTTCATATAAATAATTCCGATAATTTCTTCAATTTATTAATATTTTTATTATTATTTTTCTCTTAATCTTGATAACAAAAGGTATAAAATTAGATCTATATTGCTTATTTTTGGATCAATTTATTATTTTATTCAATTTTCTTGCATTATATTTTACACTATTTTTTCCACAAAATTTTTCACAAACAATCAACATCTCTAAAAGATTCTCCTCACATCAACACAATCATTACTTTTTCTATACACATACAATTTTTACTTTTAAAAAATATTTGTCATTATTCTCTCGGGAAATGAAAATGGACTTTAACGAAAGCACAACCAATCACAACCTTAATTTTTAATCCTAATCAAGCACAAATTGTGGGATTTTATTATGATAGTTTTGTACATATGACAATCATCCATGTGGTGGATTTAGAGATGAAACAACCTTTTGGAATACACGATCACATCCAGATAATATCGAATTATCTTAACTACTAATCATGTTCTTACCATTTTGATAGGAATCTTGCCATAAACATTGGGAAAAAGTACTATTTGAATCGATGAACATGAAATGTAGCCATCGATACCGAGTGAGAATTTTCAATGATATATTTTGTTTTGCATTTAAAAAAACATATTGATTATGGTATTATCGTAGCGCTACACCTGGTGTATTATATTTGGTGAATATATGAATGGCATTTGTCCCATTATTGTAGAGGAAATTACACGAATACGCTGTTTTTTGTACCATTACCACACAATACGCTCTTAATACTCTTGGGCCTATTTTTTTACTTTAGTACCTAATTTCTTTATTTTTTACGTTCCTTGCTATTTTTGATTATTTTTTTTTTTTTTTTTTTTTGTTTCTACATTGTTTTATATGTTATATAAGTTGTTTGAGGTTGTTTAAATTTGTTTCTTTATTGTTTCTATGTTGTTTCTATGTTGTTTCTTTGTTGTTTCGATATTTCAAAATAATCGTAACATATAGTTTATGTTGTTTTTTATTCATATATTATATTGTACATTGTTTCTATTGTTTGGTGTTGTTTTATAATATTTTTAATTTTGTTTTAATAATTTTTGTTGTTTTCATGTAGTATTCAATGTGTAAATACAATTTTTACCTATTTTTAAGCTCTTTTTATTCATGTTGTGTTTTAAATATTTTTACGTTGTTTCCGGTTGTTTCCATACCCTTTTTAATGTTGTTCGATATTTTTTTTTGTAGTTTCAATGAAGTTTTCGATGTTTAAATATAATTTTTACCTATTTTTATTAAAAGAAAATGTTAGAAACAATGTTGAAACACTGAAACATGGTAGAAAATGTTAGAAACATGTTTGAAACAATGTTGAAACACAGAAACATGTTTGAAACAATGTTGAAACAAAAGCGTAAAATTTTTCGGGAATTTTTTGGAGCATATTGTTGTGTAAAAAAGACCGGGAGCGTAAATTTAGGTAAAATTGCACCGGGAAGCGTAAATTTAGGTAAAATTGCATTGGGAATCGTAGAAAGTTGGTGTTAACTTAAAAATGTGGGTATTTTTGTCATAAGCCCTTATTTGTATGGATGCAAGAGTCGGTCTTAGGTTTTGAGGATCCTGGAGTGAAAGAAAAACGGGGCCCATGTATTTACATAAAAAATATAACAAAACTAATGGTATAAATATAATTTCATTCAATTCTCCAACTTTTTTGTTTTTCGTTTTATTTGTATATGCTTGTGCATTTTTATCTGTTAATAAATTCTCTAACTTGGTTTTTTTTTTTTTTTTGACAAAAAGAAAAAAGAAGTTAGAGATGCAAGTCAAAAATAGTCACTCACTAGTCATGCATATATAAAGCAAAAGAAAAAAATAAGACCTTAAAAATAGAAAAATGTAAAAAAAAATGTCAATATACTTTTGTAGTACCAGGGAGTCGAGGACCTCTAAGGTTAAGAAATAACACCAAACCAATTCAGCAAATGTTTTTGTCTTCTTAATTCAACCTTCAATATATCACAAAAACTTGTCTGACCGTCTAACGGGTCTTTTCCGTTAGACGGATCCAACCCGACCCAGATTTTTTCGTAATTTTATTCACCGGTGGCATGTTTGTAATTTTTCGTGATGTGAATCGAAAAGTATTAGTAGTTCCCGAAAAAATATTAGTAGTTCCTCAAAAATTCGGTGACGGAGATTCAGTTATAATGGGACGGTTCAAAGAAATAGAGATTCAAAAATTAGTCATAAATAAAACAAATAAAAGGGGAGGAATGGAAAATCAATATAAAAATCACCCAATAATTATACTTTCAATCTTTTTTAATTTTAGTTGCAATCCTCAAATAAATATACTAAAATAATAATAGATAATACAATATTAAATTCTAAAACAAAAATAACGAATTAGGGCCCAACTATGTTGTAAAAGCCAAGGACGCATTCCCTTATCGATGTCAACTGTTTACAACCCCAAATTCCAAAAACATAACACATAATACAATTTACTAATCATCTAATTAATTTTTATTAGCTTTCTTGATTGTAGGATGATCAGTTTAGTAATGATATTTATTAGATCAAATATCACCATATTAAACGTTGACAATAAATCAAATATGATTTATGAAATAAATAAATTAATATAATGTAACAACTTAATTCATATTCATTTATTCATTGATACTTGATAGAGTACGCTAAACTTTTCATTTGATATTTTTTAGTTATATGTTTTATATATAGTATCGAGTTTCAAAAAATATGTAATTGATTCAAATCAAAATATTAGTAACATAAATATACTATATATGTAAATATAAAAAATAATTTAAAATTGGTTCTAGTTTGAATCTTCGTTTTGGTATGGTTTGGTACTATTCTCAATACGGATATTTAAAAAATCTCTAGAATTATACCATAAAAAATTGGGGATGGTTCGATTCGGAGAAAGTAAAAAAGTCAACGAATATTTTTAATTTGGATATTTTTGGTTAGGAGTATCAATTCGATTCCGATAATCACCAAATTCCATGCACAACCCTAGTTTTTCGTTTTAAAAAAATAACTTCTATAAGATATGACAAACAATTTTTGAAATTACAGCCCCGATGTATTGGAGGATGTTCAATGATTTTAAGTACAAAGTGTAAGTGTTATTATAAATATAATAACATTTATATCAACATTGTTTGCATGTCTTTGTGAGTATTTTGTGTTATTGTTTTGACTTGATATTTTATATTTTTAGTTGTGTATTGCGTATTTTGTCGAGTGTAATTGCGAGTGCTCTCGTCGAGTCCAATATTTTCGTGTGTTGTGCTTGTTTTAGTGGAATAGTGCTTTTGGTGTTGAAAAGAGGTGGAACGAGCATGGAACAGAACCCGACAGAGAGTGGTGTGTGGAGAACGAGCGTTCATAGAAAGAAATGAAGAGAACGACCAGCAAACGGTCGTTCATTGACCATTCACTAGAAAGAAATGAAGAAAAGCGACCAGCGAACAACCGTTCAATGGTCGTTCACCGCTGAAAGAAGAAAAAAGTGTGCGGCCAGGCAATGGTGGTTGTTCGGTGTCCGTTTGTCGACCATTCAAGAGAAGAAAAAATTGGCAAACAAACATGGTTGCCAATTGGTGTCCGTTTGATGACCACTCATAGAAATTTTACGTATTCTTTTAGGATTCCTACGTAATATAAAAAATGCGTCCAAGTATTGAGGAGCGATTGTTTTACCTTTCATTTCGCTCTTTTTTACTTTTGGAGAGAATAATGTAAAATTTTTATTATAAGAAATGAGAATGAATTTTGAGAGTGTGATTGAATATAAGATAAAAATGTGACGATGATAGTTGATGTGATAGATTTTTTCAAGAGAATAGTGATTAGATCCGATTGGTGATTTAAACAAATAAGATTGTGAATATTGTATTTGTGATATGATTGTATAATAATGATAGTTAATTTGATTTTTTTTTAAATTATAAATGAATGTGATTGATGATTTGAAATGTGGGAAAGTGAATAGTGTATTTTTGAATTTTTTCACAAACAAACATATTTTTATGCAAAATTTTGTCCGAAAAGTGGAAGGGAGTAAATTCACTCCCAAGCAAGCACTCCCTAAGTTTTTATTATTCAACTTAGGATACAAGATCCCTTCTTTCCTCCATTGACACTATTTTCAGTTTTTCTCTTAAGGATCTCTTTACAACTTGAAAAAAGTGTAATTCTTCTCCACATTTGTTTGTTTATTTGATTTTCTTTTGATATTTTAGTTTAATTGAAATGATGAATTTATCCACGAGAAAATTCCATTATTCTAGGGTTAGAATGAGTTGAATCAAATAAACAAAGATGAATGTTGATTTATTGATTGTCTTTTCTCGATTGAATTACTTTACCATATAATTAATTGTCGATCAACTTTTGAATATCTTGAGGGAATAACTAACATTGAGAGATGATATTATTGCTCGACTAAGATATGAATCAACAATGTATTATATAACTTGGTTAATTAGTTAGGTGAATAGGATCTATCTAGACTTAATATGTGAATACGAGAGTTATCGAGAAGGAGGACTAGTTATATTTGTTTTCTTGATGGTTTAATGACATGATCAATTGATTGATATTATGCTTGGTAATTTCAGGAGATGAATCTAAGGGTTGCGATTGGTTGTCCTTTTATTCCTTTTATTTTAATCTTGGGAGAGAATAGTAGTAAAAAGATATTTTTGAAAAGTTGTGAAATTTTGTGGGAGTGTGATTGGATGTCGGATGAAAATATGATGATGGTAGTTGATGTGGTGATTTTTATTTTTAATAAAATAGTATTTGTTGTGATTGTTGATTTGAAAAATAAGAGAGGGTGATAATATATTGTGATATGATTGTGTAATAATGATAACGATAGTGATGTTTTTTTAGTAAAATAATATTAGATGTGATTGATGATTGAAAAATGAGAACGAATGAATATTTTATTTGTAAACAATTTCTACAAACAATCATATCTTAAGTTGAAATTCTACGCTCCGAGCGACTTTTGGTCGACGAGATGACAACCAATCGCAAAGATAGACATCTCTCCATACACATTTCATCCGAATATTAGATTGTTAGTTTGGATACTTTTTCGATTAATTAGTTTAATTAATTTCAAAACGGACATTCGATTATAGTATTTAGGATTTCTCTCTTGTCAATTGTAACGCACAATAATTATTTGCCGATAAAATCTTCCTTGAGAGACGACTTTGGTTAACTTGTCGTCCTACAACCGATCTCTTACTTTGCGAGCATCACTAGACTGATTTAGATGTTTAGCGATTGAACAAACATGCAGAATAGAAAATAAAATACTAGAGATAAAATTTGAATGCAAGTAAAAATACTTTTAGAAATTTCGACATGGGGTAATACTTCATTAGTTGATAAATCAATTACATAAAAAAGTGTTTCAGCGTCAACTAGTACGAAACAACTTTGCAAACTCCTAACTATACGTAGATTAATGTTTGTAAATCAACTTGTACAAAATAATATGTGTACGGACTTACGCTCAAAACAAATAGATACCTTGGAGGAAAACAAAAATAAAGATTCAAGTATCTTCGGATGTTGTTATGTTGATTTGCAACATCACTTCTAGCAACATCCGAGGCAACGCATGAAATCTTGAAGAACTCGAACTTTGCTTCTCCTCCGAATTCTCGAAACTCTCTGTAAATATTTTTGTTTCTCTCGTGTGATAATATGCAACATTTTGTCTTCCATCTTTTATTATAAGCATACATGCAATATTTTTAATAGAGCTATCAAAACCAAATCCGGCTAGTGATAAGGTCGGCCAGCCGCATTTTTAGAAACCAGAAAGAGAAGCGCCTATTTGGCCTAACACATTTTGTAACACTCTTACCCATATAATAAATATTCATATAACATAAAATAATAGTTCATAAGCATCACAACTGCCTTGCACATTAGATTAACATATTAACTATCATCCATAACCAAGAGGAGATGGAGAATGATGGATATTCCCTTTTCACACCGATTTCTTACAAAACCATTGTCTTATTAGTGTAGTATTTTGATAATAGATAACGTGTTTCCAACGCTGTCAATAATAAATGACATCATCAAATAGACACCAGTTTTGGCATCGAATTTTCAAAGCCGGTGTCAAGTTATCGGTTCTTGCATTTGGACACTAGTTTTTGGACAACGGTTCTAAAATAGATGTCGATAATATACCAGAACTTATTCCAAAAATGGTATCAAATCTTACTTTTTAACGAAAAAATTCAGTCTAATATTTTGCGACTTCTATGGCTTCTCTCTCAAAATCCTTGACCCTTTGCACTATTTCTTTCACAAAAACCTCTTGACCCCTTCCACGGTCTCGCCTTCCACGACCATCAGCCTTTCCAACTTTGTTTCCATGCCTCACCATTGTCTCCCCACCCTCTCTAAGCACAAACCACCAACCTTAGCTCTTTTCCCGCATGCCATCGACCCGCCTATATTTTCTCGGCACTTCGTCAAGGTAATTGCTCCTGTCTAATTGTGACGTCGCCACTATTCCACAATCGGAGTAACAACATTTAGTAATTATAGCTATATTTTATTATGTTTGCTTTTCGATTTAGGGTTTCAATCAATATTGTCATTTCAAATTTGAAATAAGGTTGCTTTTGAATCACGGTTTTGCGTTGCCTTTAGGGAATTAAACTACAAATTTGGGTTTGTGTGACAAAACCTGGTTTTGGATTTGATCGCTATAATCTTTTAAGCTAAATCACAAGTGTTAATAGACAATGGCAAATAATGTCGTATTCCTTAGGGTGTGAACTACTATAAATAACGTAACTCAATTGTGTTGAAGCGATCGTAAAACAAAGTTGGTTATTCTAAATCCTATTATAAAAAAATAATTAAACTATAATTCGCAAACTCACGAGAATGAATCAAGCACAAAAGCAATCCCAGGACTATGATCTCGACATGCTTCGTCAATATTGTTTTTAAGTTGAATTTCACAATAATCAATATCATTGTATCTATATGTTTAACTTTTAACGTAGTTTATTCCCTCTTCAAGCAAAAAAACCATAGATCAATATTGAATTGTTAGCATCCCTACTCAACAATCAATATCAACTCCCAAAACCATATATAATTAAATAAAAACCACCACAAACGCCGTAAGCCTCCCGACAAGATACTCCCCTTTATGTTGTAAATCCTTTATCTAATGTTAGAACTCAATTCCTCAATTATGATCTAACAATTAAACATACAAATTATGGCCAAATAATCCACAAGAAATAAGCACATGAATTCAGAAATAGATTAAAAGAAACAATTAAATCATAATTAACATGAATCTACAAATTTCGATCACATCCTTGAATCATAAGTGTCTTCACATTCATAGACAAATTTGTAAACAAAGAGGTTAACATAGATAAGATCGAATCGAAAAGCTCCGGACTATGATGATGAAACCCCGGGAGTGGATAAATTGATCTTCACAATCTCGAACCTTCGTGGGTGATAGAAGTCTAGTGTTTTTCTCTTGGATCTCTCCTAAGCCATTCTTTTTCTTCTCTCTAACGTGTTGTGCCAACTCCTCGGTTTAATTTCCCCTTATAATTACCTTTTTGGATCCCTTTCAATCCTCGCGTAATAAGGAAATAAAATTTGTACAACATTACATTTTGCATGTCGACGCACCAACACAACCAGGTCGTGTGAAATAGCATCGAAATTGGCCAACCCGCCGCACCCACACACAATCATGCGCACAAACACGGGCTGGTCGGTGAACTTCTCCTAGTAATTTCTCTTGTTGCACAAGCACACTGCGGATGTGCCCACACGAATAGGCTCGTCGTGTGCATCCAATTTTCCTCGTTTCCTTCACGTCTTTTCGTCCATTTTCTCTTGACATTCCGTTCGGGTCATGCTACCATTTTTTCGTCCATTTTAACTTCGATTCCGACAAAAATGTCCAAGAAAATGCAGTATCATGCTCAATAAGGAAACTAACCTAAACAAATATGTCAATTATATACCAAAATATACCCCTAAATACGTTCATATTAACCACTTATTAAATATCCCCAAACTTAAACCATTGTTGGTCCTTGATCAAAACAAGAAAAAATAATTGCATGTAATGGGGTGGATTCAACAACATGAGAGCGCCACAAATACACAATCTCATTAAGGTCATACTTTTATGCACATGCAAATCATTCTTAAAAATTTCTCAAATTCAAATCAGGTACAACCAATACTCCTTCGGTGTTCGACATCGCAACTCACTAGATAAATGTATCACTCGGACTCTCAAAGTAAATAAGGACGTGTTTATGCTCAAATCAATTCACTACTAAAGAACTACCATAAATTTGTAAATCATCTCACAGTTCCACCACTCAAGTGTGCACAATTCATGAATCAATAAAATGACTTTCACATTTGGTTGTAACGAAAGCTCTTTGGTTAGGGTAGAAAAATATGGATAAAGTGACTCAAATTGAGTAAAATAGAATGGTAAGCACTAGCATACTCGAATCAACTATCAACTCCATACAAGAATCATCAACTTATGAGTTCAATTCCAATCTAAGCTTCTTAACCCACCCTTTCTACTCTTTATGAGTATTAAAATTCTTTCCAAACTACATTCCTTATTCTTTTCTTTTCTTCTCCCATTAACAAATCTTCTTTTCAAATTATAATGTCTTTTATCAACTTACTCACTTGTATAAGCTAAAGTTTTAGGACAAAAGATATTCAAGTAAAGGCTCATAATGTGGCTAACAATAAAATATGACTCGGGCTCAAGTTGGCAAACTAGGGAATCATGTGTTTCTTAGGTAGACTTCACGCTTGAAAGGCTAAACAAAAATGGCATTAAATAATCTTCAAAAAACTGCACACAACACGTGGTCTTTACAAATATACCAAAGCAAGTTCTACAGTTCTAACAACACGAATGATACACTCAACAATACAAGATCGCATATTATGAAAATCAGAAAGGCACAAAAGCAAACAGCATAGTTTTACATCATTCTCAAACACCCAACTTTCTTAATTAATACTATATAAACAATCAAAATCATTTCTCAAATTTCATCACATGCACATAAAGTAGTTCCCTCATAAGATTGAATATTCACAAGAAACTCACAAAAGACACAACAATCTTCATCTATGACTCTATCATCTCAAACGAAAGTTGTAAGCATGCTATAGAAAAAAACATGCCTATTAAACAAAAAAATTATGCAAATTCTATATGATCCTATATGCAAGTCCTACATGATATGCAATAGTACAATATCGCGCACTCGACAACCCCCAAACTTATTTTGTTTTATGTCCCAAAAAACACAAGAAAATTATCAAAATAAAAATACGAGCGATACATTTGGGAACATATCAATAAGCATGACGATCAAAGCATCAAGAAAACTATTTTGATGATTTATATATAAATCAAAACAATAGGACAAATTTTTATTGTCCGTGAAATAACAAACAAGAAAAAGCGTACAAATTATTTATAAGATTTATCTTGATTTATTATTATTTCTTTGGATAATTATCACAATTTGTGATTAAAGAAATAATACTAAATCTTGAAGGACCAATCAAATTAGAGTCCTCACCATGTGAGTTTTCCTAAGAGACCCTCTCCTACAAGTATAAATAGGGTCATTCTCAAGGAATTAAATCACAATTCAAGAGAAGAAATCCAAGCAAGAAGGCGGTGGAGAAAATTCTCTCAAGGCAAGAAGAATATATTCAAGGAGATCCATGGTGTTCAAGGCAAAATTCAAGGCGTTCATCGCGAGTCCACCAAGTCACGGTGTTTGATTCGGGAATAAGCTTCCAAGCCCTCGAATTGACGTTATTGAAGTCCAAACCATCTTGGAGGAAGATCAAAAGGTCTATTTCACCAAGAAGTTCATATATTCAAATCAAATATCATCGGATGTATCACGTTTGATTCGAGATCAAGCTTTCAAGCCCTCGAATTAATGATATTGAAGTTCAAGTTTATGTTTGGAAGATTAAATCGAAGAATTGACTCCAATTTCTCAAATTTCGGATATTTTGTTCTTAAAGAAAAGAATCGAGAGGAGAAATAGAGACAGTAACCAATATATATTTTCATTTTGATTTATATATATTTAATTTGTACGCTTTTTCTTGTTTGTTATTTCAGACAATAAAAATTTGTGTTACAAATTTTTGGCACGCCTGATGAGACAATCTCTACCTCTCATCTCTTTTCCTCAACAAATCTTGAAGTATCGCGATGGCTACTCACAAAACCACATCAACAAAAGTCGCTTCTTCAAACTCTTTAGGTGACACAAGTAAAAGTGTTGGTATCACTACAAGGAGTATGTCCAAGAAGCTGAGTACATCCTTTGGGAAGACTCGGTGCGAGCTAAAGCAAATCTAACTCATCTCGAAGATGATGGAGACTTCAGAGATGATGCTTCATCCCCAATGTCCCACTCGACATCAAGTTGCTCAAACATAGCACCCGCTATGATGACGAATGCTACATCGCTTGAAGAACAAAACGCAAGTTTGGCGAGGGCTATTGATGGACTCTCCAATCATGTCAAAGAACAAGACTCACAAATTGCAAAGTTGATGAACAAAATAGATGGTGTTGATACAAGCCGTGCGATGGGCAAGCAAGTTGAAACACATGAGGAGGTCGAGACATCCATGAAGAAACAACCAAATGAAAAAGAGAAGTCTCCAGAAAATGAGTTGCAAGTCTCGTCGATGGGCTAATTTCGGTCGACCAACTTAAGGAGTTCATTAGGGGACTATTAAGGACAAGTTCGATGGAAGTTCCAAGTCATCTATGACTTATGCCAAGCCATATACGCAAAGGATTGACAACTTGAAGATGCCCGCTGGCTACCAACCTGAAGTTCCAACAATTCGACGGCAAGGGCAACCTAAAGCATCATGTGGCTCACTTTATCGAAACGTGTAATGATCTTTGGGACTTACGGAGATCGCCTTGTAAAACAATTTGTCCGATCCTTGAAGGGCAACGATTCGATTGGTATATTGACTTGGAAGCAAACTCGATTGATAATTGGGAGCAATTGGAATAGGAGTTTCTCAATCGATTTTACAGCACTCGGCGGACGGTTAGCATGATCGAGCTTACAAATACTCGTCAGTGGAAGGAAGAACCTATCATCGACTACATCAATCGATGGAGGAACTTGAGCCTCAATTGTAAAGACCGGTTGTCAGAAGCTTCGACTATCGAGATGTGCATCCAAGGAATGCATTGGGGTCTTCGATACATCCTTTAGGGAATCCAACCGAAAACATTTGAAGAGTTGGCTACTCGGGCTCATGATATGGAATTAACTATGGCTGCAAGTGGAGTTGAAAGGCCACCCATCCAAGAGTCTCAGAGATCCAGAGATGGATATGAAACCAATAAAGGGGCAAGTTTTCCTCTAAATCTCCAAACAAGGAATCAATGGCGTTAACACAACACCTATCAAGTTTAAAGCCAATGAAAATGCAAAGATTAATGAAAAGAAAGACATTCCTCAAGAAAGAGAACAGAAAAAATTGACTTTGAGGAGATGCAAGCTGAACAATATCCATTCCTTGACTCGATGTCTCTCGGGATATTTGACGATCCGATCAAGGAAAACCTCATTGCATTGCCGAAATGAAGCGCCCCGATGAAGCCGAGCGAGTTGATGACCTGGCATCGCAAATACCATCGTTTGGTAGGCCATCCAATTCATGATTAGTTCGTTTTCAAAGATAAAGTCATGCGCTTAGCTCACCAAGGATAGATATTACTTGAGGAAGATAGTGCAACTAGTAATGTTATTACCATCACATCCGGATCCATGGATGCGGGTAATGTTGCATGCAACATGACGAACGAGCAGCATGCTTCACCTAGTGAAACATGTTTACTTGAGAAGGAAGTTGACAATATCAATGAAGATTGTGTTTCAACAATTTCTTTCACCGACGAGGACTTGCCGCTTGGTTCCAAAACCCCATAACAGCCATTGTTCGTTTCGGCTATACTCGCGAGCAAAAGGTGAATAGGATTTTGATTGATGAGGCTCAACAAGAAATATCTTATCATCACAAGACATTGAAATAGTTAGAAATCCCCATGGATGAACTCGCAAATAGTCGTTTGATGATCCAATGCTTCAACCAAGGGGGACAACGGGCTCTCGGCATCATAAGATTGAAATTGTTGATGGGCGAAATGGCCTCAATCGCATTGTTTCATGTCATAGACGCTACCACTTCTTACAATATGCTTCTCGGGACGTCCTGGCTACATGAAAATGGGGTGGTTCCTTCTACTTGGCATCAATGCTTCAAGTATTGTAGAGACGGTGTGGTAAAGAAAGTTCTTGGAGATGACAAACCTTTCACCGAGGCGAATCACATTTTGCCGATGCCAAGTACTACTTCGAAGACATTAAGGCAATGAAGGCTAAAGAAAATCCATCTAAGCCACAAGATGATGAAGTTAAAGAGGGCAAAATCAAGAGTGCTTCGCAAGTCACGATGACAATGGATCTTTGGAGGGATTGGTATTGCTTTGACAAAACTCGATGATAAGAAACCATCTCCGCAACCACTCGAAAAGTTTGTCCGCCCAAATTGAGGACCTATGATCGAACACGGAGAAGGGCTCCAAAATGCGAAATGTTTTGATCCAAAAGCCTACGATCTTCTCGTTAAAGATGAATATAACCCGCAACAAAATTCTACCTTGGGAGGCTCCTTCTCAAGCTACAAATCTTGAAAAGATTTCAAAAGGAAGGGGACATGTGGCTAAAAATACTCGGACAGGCCTTGGGTTTGTGGCATCAACTCCCATTCGACGCCATTAGAAGAGCCAACATCAATTATGTAATCGAAGGAGAACTTTCATCAACGGAGGATGACTTTGATGAAAATCGGAAGTTTGTAAAGTAGGAGGTAAAGTTCATCCTGCTTCGATCACAAAATCTTGGAAGTCTATATCAATTAGAAAAGGTTTTTTTTTTTTTGGAAGAGATTCTAGAAGGAATCAAGAAATAAAATCAAGAATGGAGGCCGGAACATCAAGTTCAATTTTTGAGCGACTCATTTGAACTTGGGCTGAAATGAGGGCCATGATTAATGTGGGCCTCGATCGAATTTAAATTTCAATGAAGTGAACTCATATCATTTGACGAATTACCGAACTCTTGGCGCCTATTCGAATTGCGCAGATGGGCTTCATTTAACTATTTATGTTGGTGGATAGGGCTTCACTTTTCAATTTGTTAACTTCGATTGTCGGTTTCCGAGAAATATATATACTTATGAATGATACATCAAATTTTATTATTCATTTGTATAAATGTCCAAGCTAGATGTTGAATTAAATGTCGTGACTTATTCACTCCAAGACGCATTGTCCGTGAACAAGTCACGAGAACATTTGTAGACAAATTAAATTTACACCAATCAAATGGTGACACATGTGAAATTCAATATTAAATATCAATTATATATTTCCTATTTATATTTGGGAATTTATTCAAATTTAATTCTTAATTTAAATAGTTAATTGGTATTTTTAATATATATATTTATTGGCCAATTAAAGAATGCCAAATGTCAAATTCTTATAAATCAAGATTTATCTTGATTTATTATTATTTCTTTTGATAATTATCACAATTTGTGATTAAAGAAATAATATTAAATCTTGAAGGACCAATCAAATTAGAGTCATCACCATGTGAGTTTTCCTAAGACCCTCTCCTACAAGTATAAATAGGGGTCATTCTCAAGGAATTAAATCACAATTCAAGAGAAGAAATACAAGCAAGACGGCGGTGGAGAAAATTCTCTCAAGGCAAGAAGAATATATTCAAGGAGATCCACGGTGTTCAAGGCGAAATTCAAGGTGTTCATTGTGGAGTCCACCAAGTCACGGCGTTTGATTCACGAATAAGCTTCCAAGCCCCGAATTGACGTTATTGAAATCCAAACCATCTTGGAGGAAGATCAAAAGGTCTATTTCACCAAGAACTTCATATATTCAAATCAAATATCATCATATATATCACGTTTGATTCGAGATCAAGCTTTCAAGCCCTCGAATTAACGATATTGAAGTCCAAGTTTATGTTTGGAGAAGATTAAATCAAGAATCGACTCCAATTTCTCAAATTCCAGATGTTTTGTTCTTAAAGAAAAGAATCGAGGAGAAATAGAGATTGTAACCTATATATATTTTCATTTTGATTTATATATATTTAATTTGTACGCTTTTTCTTGTTTGCTATTTCATGAGATAATAAAAATTTGTGTTACAAATTTTTGGCACGCCTGAGTGGGAAATGTTTTGATCCAAAAGCCTACAATCATCTTGTTAAAGTTGGATATAATCCGCAAGAAAATTCTACCTTGGGGAGGCTCCCTTCAAGCTACAAAAATCGAAAAGATTTCAAAAGGAAGGGGGCATGTGGCTAAAAATACTTGAACAGCCTTGGGTTTATGGCATCAACTCCCATTCAGACGCCATTAGAAGAGCCAACATCAATTATGTGTCCGAAAGATAACTTTCATCAACGGAGGATGCCTTTGATGAAAATGGAAAGAAGGTCCGAGCGAAATAGTCTTTGATAGACTCGGACCCATTCAAAAATTGAAGAGCAAAGGAACCATCCATCGAGATTGGGCATCTCTAAATCATCAAAATATTGGAAAAGATCAAGAAATTCACGGGCTCTTCAAAAGCTTCAAGTCTTGTTCCATCTCGTATAAAGCGACAAACCGCTTTGCTCATATCATGTGAAAGGGTGTTGAAAGCAAAATTTCAAACTCGTTGTTTTCACGCAACCTCAAGACGATGAAGATGATAAAGAGAGTGTGGCATCGACATATCATATCACCTTAAGCGAAGAAGGGGAAGAAGAAGATGCCAAAGATGCCCCTCCCGAACTTGAAGAAGAGATTAAAACCACGGTCGATGAGCTAAAAGAAATTAATTTGGGTCACAATGATGATCCACGACCAATCTACATCGGTGAATTGTTAACAATCGATGAAGAAAAATCATATATAGATCGCTTAGGAGTACAAGGATGTATTCACTTGGTCCTACAAATAGATGCCTGGATTAGATCCAAAAGTAGCAAAGACATCACTTGTTGTTAAGAAAGGAACTCGCCCAATTAAGCAAGCTCAACGACGATTTCGGCCCGACTTGGTTCCATTGATTGATGTTGAAGTATACAAGCTCATCGGGTTTATTCATGAAGTCAAGTACCCTACATGGATCTCGAGCATTGTCCCCTGTAAGGAAGAAGAATCATCAAATCGAGTTTGTGTTGACTTTAGAGATTTAAATGAGGCGTGTCCTAAAGGCGATTTTCCAATTCCTATAATCGAACTCATGATTGATGCCACTACGGCCCGAAGCATTATCTTTCATGGATGGATCGCCTGGATATAATCAAATACGTATGACACCGAGAGGATGAGGAGTTGACAACCTTCGTGACGCCAAAAGGTATATATTGCTACAAAGTGATGTCATTCGGTTTGAAGAATGCTGGAGCTACATATCAAAGAGCCATGCAGAAAATCTTTGATGATATGCTTCACAAAAATATTGAGTGTTATGTTGATGATGTGGTCGTGAAGTCTAAGAAGCGAGAAGATCACCTCCTTGATCTGAGGAAAGTTTTTGAACGGTTAAGGAGATATCAACTTAAGATGAACCCACTGAAGTGTGCATTCGGTGTTCGGTTTGGAAAGTTTCTTGGATTTATAGTTCGCCATCGAGGTATTGAGATTGAGCAAGCAAACATCAATTATCCGAGGCTTCAGCAATTGATATGTGTATCCAAGGAATTCATTGGAGCCTATGCTACATACTTCAAGCAATAAAGCTAAAAACTTTTGAAGAATTAGCAACTCGAGCACATACTATAGAAATAAGTTTGAACTTTGACAAGCAAGAATGCCCAAGTGATGTCGGTGATGATGATGATGATGATGATGATGATGATGAAGTGGAACCATCTTTAACTTCTCAATGCTCATAGATGCGAGCATAAACCATTTAAATTGTCAAAATAAAATATGCCCAAATGCTCCTTGATAAGAGCCTAAACTATCAATAACACTCCTTGACATGAGTATAAAATATCCATATCTCAAACTCAAATATTTACTCCTTGACACGAGTATAAACTATCAACATATCTCATGTTCAAATGCATACTCCTTGATACGAGTATAAACTATCAATATGTCTCAATTCAAATGATTACTCATTGATACGAGTATAAACTATCAATATGTCTCGAGTTCAAATAAATACTCCTTGATACGAGTATAAACTATCACCATATCTCAAATTTAATGAAGACTCCTTGATACGAGTTTAAACTATCAATAAATCTCAAATTCAAATTGAAGACTCCTTGACAAGAGAATAAACTATCAACATATCTCAAATGAATACTCCTTGATATGAGTATAAACTATCAATATATCTCAAGACTCCTTGATACGAGTATAAACTATCAAAGATGTCCGGAATTCAAATGAGTACTCCTTGATACGAGTATAAACCATCAAAAATATCAAATCAAATGAATACTCCCTGGCCAACATGAGTATAAACTGTATGGCACGATAAAAAAATATATTATTTGAACTACGTTTTAACTTGATCCCTTTGTTAGGGTACGAGGCGACTTAGAATTTTCTAAGTTGAGCTTATAAGCATGTGATGAATTATGTTGTCTAAAGACAAAAGAAATGAAGTTAGGAAATGACCTCTTCATCGATGTTTTCTCTATGTGGTGTGCCACATCATGAACATTGGCTTCTCATAGCTCCGAGCTTGATCATCAATGATGCAAAGAGCTCAATAGCCCATTTAATTGTTGGTGATGAGTTGCTTGCTAATTGCACACCCTTGATGACATCTCTCCATTCGACGAACCTATTGTTGATGTCGTAATCGCTTGATAAATCCACACCCTTGATGGCGTCTCCCGCCTTTGGCGAGCATATTGGTGGTGACGAGTTGCTTGCTAAATCCACGCCCTTGATGGTATCTCTCCATTCGACGAGTCTATTGTTGCCAACGAAGTTTCCCCCGACAACACCTCCCACTTGGCGAGCCTATTGTTGATGGCCGATTTGCTTGATGATGTTTCCCGCTTGGCAAGTTTGTCATGGCAATAAGTTGCTTGTGATATCTCCATGGCGACTCTCCATTTAGATTGATCTTAAATGTCGTTTGCTTAATGAATCCACATCCTCGATGGTTGCAAAATCTACGTCTTAGATGGCTTTTCCGCCTGGCGAGTCCGTAGGTGGCAACGAGTTATTTGCAAATCCACATCCTGATGGCGTTTTCGCACTTGGCAAGTTCGTTGATGGCGGCGATGACGTCTCTCCACCTGGCAAGTCTATCGGTGGCGGCAAGTCATTTGCAAAATCCATATCCTTCACGGCGTTGCTCCACGTGGCAAGACTATTGATGGCGGTGATGGCGTTTCTCCACCTGGCAAGTCTATCGATAGCAACGAGTCATTTGCAAAACCCATATCCTTCATGGCATTTCTCCATTTGGCGTGTCCTTCGGTGACGACGGGTTATTTGCGAAACTCACATCCTCGATGGCATTTCTCCACTGGCGAGTCCATCGGCAAAGACAAGCTATTTGCAAAAATCCACATCCTCCATGGCGTTTCTCCACTTGGGCGAGTCCGTCTCGTGGCGGCGAGTTATTTACAAAATTCACATCCTTGATGGCATTTCTCCACTGGGGAGATGCATGCGAGATCTATATGGTGCCTCTCTACATGACTTGGTATTGAATGATGCTTACTTGCGAATTCCATATCCTTGAAGGCATCTCCACGCTCCGACGAATTACTTCCGAGACCTACATGGATTACTTCGACGAGTTACTTCCACACGGTGTCTTTCTACTTAGCTTAATTTTGAATGATGATTGTTGGCGAAATCCACGCCCTCCGAGGCTTTTCCCCGCGTGACAAGTCTATTGATGATGGTAAGTCGTTTGCAATATGCACACCTTGATGACATCTTCCTACGTGGCTTTGCCTTTGATGATGCGACGCCCAAAATTAGTAAGAAAGTTGGCTCCTCCAATTATCGATGATAAATTGCTTGCAAAGCCCACTACTGGGATTTCTTGATTGGTGGAATCTCACGAGACCATCCCCTTAGGTGAACTCGATTCGTCAATTTTGGCCATTGCCTCGTATATTGATCGACAAGTGAATCATGAACCGCCAAAATAGTGTCCTTCTCTATGGTTTGACTCGTCATCAAGAATAACCAAGTGTTGTTCGCCAAAAAAGAAGAAATATCTTTGAAATCAACCATCATGTCGTCTACTGAAAAAAAAGAAAAGAAAAAAGATAGGTTAGAATTCAAGACCACAAGTGCATACTGAGCATCATAAAGAATTTCAAATTTTAGTTCAAACTATACTAAGGTTTAAAACTCTTATTGTGCTCTTGATAAATTTTTCTTTCCAACAAGCAACGCCTGAAATAAGAGGAAATAACTACCATGAGACTTTGATTGTACAAGATACATACATGCACGTGTATACAAATCAAAGATTCAAAGTGTAGAAAAGATAAGAAAGCAATTTCTAATTCATGTGGCTGAAAAATTGCAAAAGTGGAATGAAATACATAAACATGTAAAGCTTGTGCAGACACCAAACAATTGGAGCGGTAGAACACGTGAAGAAGAAAAAAAAATTATTGAAAGTAAGAAGCTGCGCTTGAAGTTTCAGCGGCGAGAAGAAGAGAATATAGAGCAACACTGCAAATTTTTGTTTTCTCGTTGGAAGTGTGAGGAAAATAAAGCACCGGGGCACTCTTTTTATAGGCCATGAACAAGAATCCATATTCAAAGAGGATTCTTAATCTGTATTGAGCCGCATGTTGTTAGTGGGTCGACTCGATGGAGTTCAACAAGAAGAAGAATTCTTGCCGAATTAGATAGTAATCTTATCAAACATTCTGCGAGAAGAAACAGAGCCCAATTCGAATTACACTTCCAGGATTTTTATCAGAAAAACGAGTTTTAAATTGTATTCCAACAAAGAGAAATTAATTCAAATAAAGAAGCAAGAATTTGGTTGAAGATCGAGTGGATAAGAAATTGATTTTGTCGGATGGACGCAGAACAAAATTCACAGAGCCTGGTCTCTTGTAATTGGAACCATGGTGGAGTTCTAATTCAACTCAAGTGGGCCCTGCTGGAATTAGAAAGAAAAGGAGAAAGAGATTACAAAAGTCTATCAAAGTTTGGTTCTTATCTCGTAAATACCATGTGCTTAACGCTATTTCCTCAAAAGAGTGTATAGATTTTAATGTGCAATGTGGATATGAAAGAATGCAAATCCATTTTTGGGCCTAGTCAATTTGGCCCGATCAAAAAAGAAGATGGTGAATCTATTGTCGCGACTTATTCACTCTAAGACACGTCGTCGAAACAAGTCTTGAGGAAGATTTGTAGACAAATTAAATTTGCACCAATCAAATTGTGACACATGTGAAATTCTATATTAAATATCAATTTTATATTTCCTATTTATATTTGGGAAATTAATTAAATTTAATTCCTAAATTAAATAGTTAATTTATTGATATTTTTATATATATTTGTTGGCCAATTAAAGATTGCAAAATGTCAAATTCTTATAAATCAAGTTTTATCATGATTTATTATTATTTTTTTGATAATTATCACAATTTGTGATTAAAGAAATAATATTAAATCTTGAAGGACCAATCAAATTAGAGTCCTCACCATGCTGAGTTATCCAAAGACACCTCTCCTACAAGTATAAATAAGGGTCATTCTCAAGAATTAAATCACCAAGAGAAGAAATCCAAGCAAGAAGGCGGTGGAGAAATTCTCTCAGCGCAAAAGAATATATTCAAGGAGATCCACGGTGTTCAAGGCGTTCATCGCGGAATCCACTTAAATCACGGCTTTGATTCGGGAATAAGCTTTCAAACACTCGCGTTAACGTTATTAAAGTCAAATCCATCTTGGAGGAAGATCAAAGAGTCAAACCGCCAAGAAGTTCTCATATCCAAGTCAAATATCGTCAAATATATCACGCGACGGGATTGCCGTCAAGCCCTGATTAACGTTATTCAAAGTCAAGTTCAAGTTTGAAGAAGATCAAGCTGAAAAGTTCATCTCCAAAGTCTCAAATTCCAAATATTATATTTTTTAAAGAAAAGAATCGAGGATTATTTAGAGATTATAACCTTTTGATGTTTTGATTCATATATAAATTCAATTTGTCCTATTTTTCTTGTTTGTTTATTCAGACAATAAAAATTTGTGTTACATACATATAAATCATAATATTAAATTAAAATTAAAATTTGTGTTCAATAAGCAATAGATATTTCTGGCCCGCATGAGTATAAAGCGTACGGCACTCCCCTAAAAAAATGTCCCTTGAACTACGTTATGACTTGATCCTTTTTCTTGGGTACATGACATGACTTAGAATTTTCTAAGTTCAGTCATGAGTTTGTGATAGTTATGATTTTGGGATGACTCCAAAAAAAAAAAAAGTAAAAAAAAGAGAGACAAAAAAAAAGACTTCATTAAAAAAGTACTTAATAGATTGCAAGATAGAAAATGATCAATTTCTATTACGTAATCTTCAAAAACAAAAATACTCATACATGAAGCAAAAAAAGAAAAACTAATCAAAAAGGACGCAAGCTCTTCAATTCTTCCTGGCAAACCTCTAGACGCACCATCGAAAGCTCCAACTTTTCCAAAGACTTTATCATTCGAAGGCGAAGTAGTCCGAATGGCGGCAATCTCGTCTTCAACTGTTGAACTTCTGATGAGAAATGTGATTAAGTTCTTCTTATCGCTTTAATGAGGCGGTCAAACTTCTTTTTGTTTTCTCGAAATTGTCAAGCTCTCTGTTAAAGGACTCTAACTCTTCCTTAGTGGATGAAATCCCGGCGAGACTCTTTAGCTTCTTTAGTCTTGGCATCATGCAAACAATCCTCAACTTCGCTCAATTGTTATGCAAGAAGTTCTTTAGACACAATCTCGAAGATGACGACCATGCCTCATCGTATGCAACAACTTTGGCAAAAAGATCTTTCAAAGATCCCTCCACAAAAGAGATGTCAATAATATTAAAACTCTTCATAGATTTGAGCACAATCATCACTTCATCTTGAATAGAGGAAAGGGAGTCAATTGGAAAGTTGGATATCTTCTCACGAAGATCGCCAATAACTTTTGAAGGTATTCTTCTTTGGTGGTTACGAATAAAATTCTCACCTTGAAATCGAAAATACCGCACAAGTTTAAGCTCCGGGCTCTCGGCAATCTTTGTGTTTAAGAAAAAGAACACATCACTATAAAAAAAGAACTTTCGGCTCATCGTGAGAATTTTCCGACAAAAATAATTTTATCACTAAATAACTTTTACTTAACCGACGTAATTTGCCGACCGAAATGATTTTGTCACTAGATTTTGCAGATTATCTAGAAAATACCAACAAAATAAAAATATTATTTTCCCTACTATACCGACCAATATGGACAAATCACCAACAATTTTTAAGTTTACCGACGAAAACAATAGTTTTAGATTTTGTTGGTAAATATTTACCTATTTAAATTTCACCTATATATATATATATATATATTTAAACTAGAAAAACACCCGTGTGTTACACGGGATTTGTCCAAAAGATAAAATTTTAGTTTCTCAAATTTGTTTGTGATAGTTAGATAAGAGACCGAAAAATATCGATTATAAATAAATAAATTTGAATGCTACGTAAATATTATATAAATATATTAAATATATTTTTTCATAACTCGTATATAAAATATATGATTTGCCGTTTAAGTATTATTTGGATTAAATATTTTATTAGATTAAATACGATTGGATTAAACTTGCCGGATATACATGCATACAGATTGATTGGATTAAATATTAATTTTGCCGCTTAATTTGCATGCGGTCAAAATTAATTCAATTTTTGGTTGTCTTTTATGGTCTTTTCGGAAAGAATATCACCTAATAGCTGGTAGGTTCATTGTGTTTGCATTGAACCAATCCAATTAGATATGAACTAACCCGATTGATGTCTTCTCTCCAGTTCTTTAGTCATCACTGCAACAATAAACCAATTTAAAATATATATATATATATAGCTCGATCCATATCATATAAAAATAAGCCATTAGATACTGAACAAAAATCAAAAACTGAAAACACTGAAAACCAAGAGAAACTTGAACATTTGGTTCAAAAGCTAATTATTCACATAAACTTCTTGAAAACTAATAAGCCAATTAAACTGTGTTTCACCTAGCAATTAACATAAAACGATACGATATAAAACAGTCGAAGCTACAATCTAAGACTACGCTCTCAGCTTCCCATTTACCCTATGCTTGTTACGCCAGCCATTCTTATCGCCGTTCATCTGGTTCTTCTTTGCAGCAATCGAACACTGTTCGCCTTGACTACCTTTACCACTCATTTCTATTTGGAGCTTGCGACGCCTCATCCGGTTTTCAAGCCTTATACCCCTCAAACTCTGCACTCTCCGCTCAATCTCCGAGCTTGTGAGAAGTTCCAGATCCTTACAACACCGTCTTCACCACCACAAACAATCCGATCGAAACCAAGCCCCACCAAAAACAAATTGCTACCAAATCCATGCAACATCCTCTCGTGGAGGTTCAACATTCTTTTGATCCAAGTAATCACCCTTAGAAGCATTTTTTGTCGAACAATGTCTACTTGTCTTCAACAACTTTCTCGACATCAATAAGTGAAATCTTCCCATCACCGAAGCGACACGAGCCAAGGGAACTCAAATGCAAGAGAATAAACACACCCACGTGTGAGGAATCCAAGTTGCAATCCTATGAATATTGCACTTAACATTTCTATTAATCTCAAACATGTGTATAGAACCATTTTCTCCTCTAGTAATCAAATTCTATCTGTTGCTTAAACACTTATTAGCAAGATTCACTTTATCAATCTCTTTTGTAGATCTTCCGATCCTTCTTTACAGACAAATTTGAAGTTGGAGGAGCCTATGTTGTAAATTACATCTTGAAGCCTCTATATAAATAGTTGAAGAAATTGAACGATCAAATACATCACATCATTATACAATCACAATAAGAAAAATTCAAGCGAACTTCTCAAGCATTTATTTTCATACTCTTATTGTAATAGCCAAGCACTAAACTTTCACATCTTCCTTATCATAATTTCTTTTCGATTACACTTGCACTTACAAAATTGTATACTTTCATTTGAGTTGTAATCTTGATTTTTCAAATCTTCTAAAACAAGACATACTTGTTGAATGTTCTAATGGCAAAAATACATTTGGTTGATTCACTAGGTGTTGAAGAGTTTGGTGCTCTTCAAAGGTGTAAGAAGAGTTTGGTGCCTTTCTAGGTGTTGTTGTAGAAGAGTTTGGTGCTCTTCAAGGTAAAAGTTGTAATTATTTAGTATCAATTAATAAACTTTTTCGTTTCGAAAGCCACTCGGACATACCGGGTGGTATTGGATTAGACTCTATGTGAGTTGAACAACTTCAAATCATTGTGTTCATTCTTTTTCTATCTATCTTATTCTTGAAGAGTTTTTCATTACTCGAAAAAGAGGGCATAAATTAGAAAATCAGGAAAATCTATTCACCCCCTTCTAGATTTTCCTAGCCACTTAGACTAACAAGTGTAATCACGCAGTTTAGGAAGATGGAGAGCCGTTATATGAGGCATGGGACAGGTTTAGAGAATTAATATTGAGAAATTGTCCTCAATATGGATATCCCAACTACCAACATGTATAGTATTTTTATAATGGTTTTAGTGGAAAAACGAGAACTATTATAGATGTTGTATCTGGGGGTGCACTACTAGGGAAGTATCTCGGATGAGGCATCGAAATTTCTTGAGAAGATGGCAAATAATAGTTATGAGTGGTCATCCGATAGATCCAATGTCAAACGTGTGGCGAGATCCAGGATGAGGATAAGATTGCCATACTCATGGAGCAAATGTCCATGATAAATATAAAATTGAATGCGTTACATCAAGCGACTTCGAGAGAGCCGGCAATTGTTGTAGGAGAAACGAATTTCATGGGACAATATAATTACACACAAAGAACTACGAAAATATACAGGCACTGCATATTATAATTTGGCGTTGCAAAACCATGAAAACTTTAATTACAATAATAACATAAACATTTTGCAACCACCACCGAATTTTAATATGGGTGATCGAGGAAGGACGGAGTCGAGGGAAACACGAGCTAGACAAAATCATGATGAGGTTAAGATAGACAAAATTGAGGATCAGGTCACTCGGTTGAATACCAATATGAATGCGAGAGTGAAATCTTTGGAAACACAGCAGAGCAGATAGCTACAACAAAGAGGCGACCAACACCGGAAAAGCAAACTCCCCAATAATATAGAGGTAAATTCGGGGGAACAAAGGCAAAGCCATTCGTATGAGGAGTGGTACATGATATGAGGATCCAAATATGTCGGTTGAGCAAGAGAATGAGATTGAAGAGGAAGCAATCGATAAATAAGGAGAAGTGGTAGAATCTAAGCGTAACCAATTGAAAACCAAAGGTTGTTTCTACTCGACAATTAAAATCGAGATACCTATTCCTTTCCCACAAAGGAAAGAAATTATATGATCAATTTGCTAAATTTTTCGAAATCTTTAAGAAAATGCAAATTAATATACCTTTATGGATCCCTTAGAACAAATGCCAAATTATGCTAATTTTTTAAAGATATTATGGCAAAAGAAAGGAAAATTTCGGAATATGAAATAGTAAAACTAATAGAGAGAAAAGTAGTGCGATTACTCAAAGGAAGTTATCCCAAAAGCTTAAAGATCCCGGGAGTTTCACAATTCCTTGTGTAATTGGGGGTACAACCTTTAATAAAGCACAAAGCGATTTAGGGGCTAGCATAAACTTAATGTCATTATCATTATTTCGAAATGGGGTTAGGCAAAATAAAGCTACGACAATCACCCTACAATTGGGAGATCGTTTGGTAGCTTGGGCAATCGAGGATGTATTGGTTAAGGTAAATAATTTCATATTTCAAGTATATTTTATTGTAATAGATATGGAAGAGGATCGAGAAGTTCCATTGATTTTAGGAAGAGACAGTTTTAGCTACTAGTAGAGCACTTATTGATGTACAAAAATGTGAGTTAACATTGAGGGAAAATGACAAACACGCCCTATTTTTGATCTATAAAGCAATGCAATTGGACCAAAACATCGAAAATTGCAACATGATTGATGTGTTAACATCATGCATGTAAGCTCGATTTGAAAAGGTTTTGATGAAAGACGATTGGAATGGTGCTTGAGCCACTCGTAGGAGTCAAAAGATGTGTGTTTTGATATTACTAACGTTGAAATTCTTGATTATTTGCTTGCCTTATATTCAAACGAAAGAGCAAATACGAAAAAAGGTGCACGAAACCAAATACACGATCGTGTATTTTTTACGCTTAGGCCGTGCAAAATGATGCAACAGAGAAGTCAAAGTACACGCCGTACTTTTACATGACCCAACCGAGTATTCTATCTTTAAAATTGAACAATCCAACTCACACGATCGTGTATTAATACACACCCAACCGTGTTAAATGCTCCTTCGACTTCGGGTTTGGCGGACGAGCTCCGGCTACACCGGAACATAAACCTTTTCCGGACAATCTTCAATATGCATCTTGGGAAACCTATCCGGTAATATTTTCTTCTTCCCTTATTCAATTGTATACCCTCTGTTCATCATCAACGTAGAATTAACCCAATTATGCAAGAGATCGTTAAGAAATAAGTTCTTAAATGGTTAGATAATGGAATTATAGTGCTATATCTCGACAAAGAATGGGTTAGTCCGACAAGTCGTGCCTAAGAAAGAAGGGATGCCAATAGTAAAAAGTGAATTTGAGGAGATCATAGCCATGAGGGTTGTCACGGGTTGGCGAACTTGCAGACCGATTACAAATTTAAAAATGCAACTCGTAATCGCCTTGCAGGTTATGAGTATTATTGCTTCGAATGGTTATTCGGGATATAACTATATTGTCATTGCCCCGAGGACCAAGAAAAGACAACATTCACATATCATTATGGTGTTTTAGCATCCCTTAGATTACGGCAGGTTATGTAATGCGCCCGCAACTTTTCAAAGATATTCCATTGCATGATTGAGAATATAATGGAAGTCTTTATGGATGACTTTTCTATTTTTGGTAGTTTGTTTGATCATTGCGTGAATAATCTAACCCTTGTTGCAGAGGTGCGAGGACACGAACATAGTTTTAAAGTGGGAAAAGTGTCATTTTATGGTACGATAAAGTATTGTACTTAGTCATCGTGTTTCTTCTACAGGTTTAGAAGTTGACTGAGCGAAGGTGGTAGCAATTGAGAAGCTCCCACCCCCTAAGAATGAGAAGGCAGGAAGGATTTTTTTGGGACATGCGAGATTTTATCGGCGTGTTATTCGTGATTTTTCAAAAATAACTAAACCCCTCTCACATTTGCTTGAAAAAGATGTACCTTTTGCTTTCACCACTCGATTATTTGCAGGCATTCAAACACTGAAAAAGGCTCGTGAGTGCACCGATTCTTATCAAACCCGATTGGAGTCAGCCATTTGAAATAATATGCGAGGCAAGTGACTATGCAAGTTGGCGCAACATTGGGACATGAATGCGATAAGCTCTTTTGCGAAATATAATATGCAAGTCACACATTCAATCCGACACAAAAAAATTACACCATTATTGAAAAAGAATTACTTGCGGTGGTGTTTGCTTTTGATAAATTTCGGGCATATTTGATTGGGACAAATACAATAGTCCACACTGAGACCATGCGACAGCTTAAACACCTATTCGCAAAGAAGGATGCTAAGCCAAGGCTCATTCGATGGATACTCTTGCTACAAGAGTTTGACACCGAAATTTGAGATCGAAAATGATGTGAGAATGTGGTGGCGCAGACCATCTCTTACAACTCAAGTTGACGGCTAATGAGACACAACATGCATAACCATCAAAGAAACATTTGTAGATGAGTTGATCTTGGTGGCGAAACTATTATTCCCTGGTATGCTCATATTGTGAATTATTTAGTAAGTGGTGGTTCTACCACAGATATCACATATCATGAAAATAAAAAATCCTTCATGATGTGAGGTATTTTTCGTGGAATGAACCTCCGTTATTTAAAAGATGTTGATTCGATTATTAGGAGGTGTGTACCCTAAGAAGAGTGGGCCATCATTCTCGGAAAGTGCCATTCATCACCATGTGGGGGTCACTTTGGCCCAACGCGTACAACATCTAAGGTATTACAGTCAGGTTTCTTTAGGCCTTCTATTTTTAAAGATTGCTATAGGTTTGTTTTGCAAAGTGTGATAGGTGTCAATGTATGGGAAATATTTCAAAGGCGACCGAGATGCAACTAACTAACATAATGGAAGTGGGGTTGTTTGATATTCAGGGTATAAATTTTATGGGACCATTTCCAATTTTGAATGGGTACATGTACATTCTCCTTGCAAAGAGATTATGTATCCAAATAGGTGGAAGCAATCCCTAGTAAAACGAATGATGCCGAATTGTGTTGAAATTCTTGTGAATATCTTCACAGGTGTGGCACTCCACGAGATCTTGTTAGTGATGGGGGTCTAACTTTTGTAATAAATTGTTCAATAATATGATGGAAAAATATGGATTGAGACATTAAGTTGCCGCTTCCTCATCATCCGCAGCCAAATGGGCTAGAAGTTTGAATAGGGAGATTAAGGAGAAAAGATGTTAGTACAAATCGAAAAGATTGGGTTTTAAAGCTTGATGATGCTTTATGGGCTTATCGCACGACATACAAAACACCTCTTGATATGTCACCATATCAATTAGTCTTGGGGAAGTCATGCCACCTCTCGGTGTAATTATAACATAAGGCATTTTGGGCAGTGATGCATACGAAAACTACAAATAAGTGAGTTAGAAGAATTTCGCCAAGATGCATACGAAAATGCCCAAATTTATAAAGATCGCAAAAAGATGGCATGACTAGAGAATCTTGAGAAGAGAGTTTCTACCTAAACAAGTAGTCCTTCTATAGAATTCGCGGATGAAATTTTTTCGGGTAAACTCAAATCAAGATGGTCGGGTCCGTTTGTTATAAAAAAAAGTATTACGAGTGAGCCATTGAATCGTTAGGAAAGGATGTTCGAGCCTTCATAGTTGTTGGGAAATTTATTTTATAGATTTTGATGATTGCCATGTAAAACTTAAACTATAAAGTTGGCACCCCATTTTCCTTGTAATTTGCATTGTAATAGATAGGGCTGGAAAAGCTGAGTCAAGTCAGCTACACCTGGAAATACAAGAAGTCAACTAAAGACTGAAGTGAAGGCTCCGCTGCGAGACAACTGAGTATGGCTAAGGAGGGAAGTCAAGAACTCGACTGAAGATGTATCAGCTGTGAATCAGCCGTGTGAAGAGTCAGTCAAGTCAACTCAAGAAGCCAAGTCTCAAGTTGAAGTGACAGATGAGTCATCCAAGTATTGGAAGCTAACTCAAGTCACCTGGGGAATAATAGACTCGCAAATCAAGTCAAGACAACTAAATGAGATCCGTTGATGGAAGTCAAGAATGTTACTCATAATGGTAACATGTTAAAGTTGTCAGAGATAAAGTGTTAGTTCCAATTGTGTGCAAAAGGAACAAACCAATGGGAAGCACTGCACCAAGTGTCAAAAACGCCGCAATCTTTGCAAGACATTAAATACGAGGAAATTTCAACATCAAGGATCGCAACAAGACAAGCCAACGAACACAAGTGACTTTTGAAATCGTCTATGTCTTCAATGGGCAAAAATTTCAAAAGGTTCACTATTAAAGGCTAAGGAAATTCATTGAGAAAAGGTTATCCGAACCACGAATAAGCAAGTAATATTCAAGCAATTAACCCGCAATATTCTCAAGTATATTCAAGCAAATCCTCAAGCCACGAAACTCGAAGGAAATCGATCCAACACAAGTTGTGTAGGAAAGACAACTTCAAACTGTTGAAGAGGAATCTTTTGAAGAATAAAAAGGGTCTACTTTCCAAGGAGGATTGTAGGAGGTTCATGGTCGAACCAATATCAAGTCATTGGAGGGCTTCATGATCAAATCTAAGAGCTTGAGAAAGTGAGCTGAAGTAGCAAGGCAGTTACCCTGTGAAGAAGCTGAGTCGGAAGAGAAGCCAGCTGTGTGACCAAGGCTGTCTCTAGACTGTTGACCACTTTGTAAACAGATCTTTTACATAGTGGATTCCTCCAGGAGTTGGAGAAGAGAGGATTAGAAGAATTACCCCATCTTCGAACCTCTATAAAAATTAACTGTGTCATTTATTTTTCAAGACATTTACATTTCTGCATACTTACATTATATCTGCTGATAAACTCATATTTGCTATCCAACTGATTAATAACCAAGTGCTAAAATCAAGTGTTAAAACAAGTTTAAAACAATTCAAAGGGTGTTAAGTCTTCCGCTGATAAAACCAACACAACCTAGTTAAAGTTCAGGTTAAACAACTGAGTTATTCTATCAACAGCTCTATCGAGTCTGTTGAGTGGCTAACTCTGCTGAATAACCAACTTAGTTGTCCCTCAATGACACGATTGTTTGTGTTAACTCGTAATAATCTTAAAAGTACTAAATTCAAAAAGTTGGTAAGGTTTATTCAAAGCCCCCTCTTCTAAACCTTACTCACACCCCTTGGGACCTACAATAGTGAATGGGAAAAGAGTTAAACATTATTATGAGCAAGAAACGCAACAAAACATTTCGACCATCACCTTGATCGAGTCGTGAGACAATCGTGTGTAAGGCCGATGACGTAAAACTTAGTGCTTGTTGGGAGACAACCCAATTTTTGATCTAAGTAATTACTTATAACGCATTCCTCTTTCTTTTGATCATTCCCTTATGATTTCGGGACGAGATATGATTTAAGTTTTTAAGGGGAGGGGGTTGTTAAGAATACGTGATTTTGTCTTTGTTGCATTTAGGTTGCATGCATAAAATTTTTCGATTTTTTTCTTTTGTTAGCACATTTATTACTTTTGTGTGAGAATATTAGAAGAATGAATTACAAAAAGATTTCTTATGATTTACTATGAACACTTGGTTTCATGAAGAGAAGTACTTGGTGAATATATATGATGAATTTTTGAAAAGATGTATTTTGCTTATTTGGTATTGATTGAGAGAATTGTGTATTTGAGAATGATGCAAAAAAAAAAAAAAAAAAACATGAGAGTTTTTGGGTCTTAAACTACTCTTATCTTATGCGAGTCTTATTTTTGTTGAGTGTATCATTCATGATTGTCGAACTCTAGAATTTGCAATGGTATCTTTATTGAAACCACATGTATGCAATTTTTGAAGATGATTTAAGGCCATTTTTGTTTTAGCGTAAAAAGCCTACTGTGAACTTAAAAATAATTTTTATCCCTAACACTTGAGCTTATAGAGATATATATTTTGAGGAGGTGTGGTGTAATTTGGAAAAAGAAAGAATGTTGGCAAAAAGAGGGATGAGCAGTGAATAGGTGAATGATGAAGCTCGAACAAGAAAACAAGGTTGGATGAAAATAAAAAAAAATCGAGCGACAACAAAATAATAGATGGAAGAAATTCTGAAAAAATTGAGAAAAATTGAGAGCTTAAGGCAAAAGAAAGAAGGCAAGGGACTAAGAATGAAAAGGAAGAAAAAAGGGTGGAAGAAGAGAAAATAATTTGAAAAAATGATTATTGAGATGAATTTGGATTGGTGAGTTGAAAGTCTCGTGGTTCGTTTTCCTACCCTAACAAAGAGCCTACATTACAACCAAAGAAAAGTCCTTTTTATTCTTAAATTGTGCACACTTGAGTGGTAGAGATGTTAGATGATTTGCAAGCTTCTGTGGTAGTTCTATTTCATTGAATTGATTTGAGCGTATACACTTCCCATTTAATTTGAGAGTTGAGTGATACACTATATTTTGTGAGTCGCGATGTCGAATACGTGAACACTATATTTATGATGAATTACATGTTTACTAAAGTGTAGATTTGATTGAGATTATGTGTTTGTAGTGTTCTTGTGTTGTTTGTATCCACCCCCTTACATATGGTTATTTTTCTTAGTTTGCTCGAGGACGAGCAATGGTTTAAGTTTGGGGGTATTTGATACGTGTAAAATATATGTGCATTTAGGGTCTTATTTTGATACATATCGATTTAATTGCATGTATATTAAGTGTGCTTTAGTTTATTTCCTTCGTTGGGCATGCACTGCGTATTCTTGTGATTTTGATAGGAAACAAAGCTTAATTTGCAAAAATATTAGTAGGACTACCTAGGCAAGAATGTAGAATGCAAAGAGATGACCAAGTACGCAAAGAAAATGACGAAAAACAAAGAACACTGTCAGACAGTGTATTATTACACGACAATGTAGATGGTATCCATGTGACTTTACACGCCCGTGCGACTTGTTTAAGGGAAGAATTCCAGAGACGGAATACACGACCCACCCATGTAATAATACACAACCGTGTATTGTGTTTCGAGCCAAAATAGAGACAAAAGAGTATTATTACGGTCCAAAGTCATGTATTAATACACGGCCATGTGTTTTGCTTGGTGGTGGATTTTGTTTCCTAATTTCGTCGGGAATCGACCAGTGATTTCTCAAACCATATATAGAAGGAAGACTAAACCGTAAAGCTGAAGGATAATCCTACACACGAAAATATACTTGGGAATACACAAATTTACATACTTCTGAGAGGAAACACAAATCAATGAAGAACACCACAATGCCATTCCAATCTACGAAAGCACAAGCGTTCAAAACTTTGAAGAATGATCCATCCAGATAAGAAAGGATATATCCTCTTAGTTTAGATCTCTTGTTTGTACTTAACTCGATGTCAAACTATTTGATTTCAAGTTTGTCTATGATTTGTTGTCAAATATGTTAGGCTAAACTTTCTGATCCTAGGGCATACTCAAAACCGTGGATTCATGTTAATTCTAAATTAATTGTTTTTCTTCATTGGTTTTTGTGTTCTATTTATGAGTTTGTTTGATTGTTTCTTGTGGATTTTTGGCCAATTATTTGTATGTCATATTTGTTAATTCATAATTCAGAAGATGAGTTCTAACTTATGAAAAATGAGTTCATAACATAAACGGGTATAGAGTCGGGAGTCTTATAACTACTTGTGGGGAGTAATTCGATTCTAAGATATTTTTGGAGTTGATATTAATTGTTGAATAGGGATGCTAACAATTGGTATTAATCAACTGTTTATTTGCTTCGAGAGAGGGAATAAACTAATTTAGGAATTGAACTCATAGATACACAAAAATTGGTTTTGATGAAATATTAGAATTAATATTGAAGAAGCATGTTGCGATTATGTGCCTAGGGTTGCTTTCGTATTTGTTGAAAACTTGTGGTATAAAGACCTGGATTTTTATGCCTTAATAAGAATTTTCTTAATTATGTTATTTGTCTAATTTATGAAATAATAAAAGAATCTTTTTAATTAGGCTGAGAAACTATTTGATTTGGGTCTTATAATAAATAATTGCACCTTTAATTAGTCTAGAGTATTAAATCAGACCTATATTGTTAGTAAGTTAGTAATAAGCCCACGTACCAAAAACCTAGTTTAATTGGGAGTAGGTTAAATCACAGATATAAGACACGTAAATACACACACACACACAGAGAGAGAGAGAAGACAAAAAAAACACGCTAGAAGAGAAGCGACCAGAGGGAATGAGCAGAAAAAGAGGAAAAAGAAAAAAAAAAGAAAAGAGAAAAGAGAAGAATGATATGTGACTTCCCCAACACGATTGATTCAAAAGAGGATTTTACTACCCCTAGGTTGAATAGGCAAGTAATCTCCTTAGTTTTCACGTAGATTTAGGTTTGTAATATTGTTACATGATTTTCATTTATGTTAATTTTATGCCTTATTGCTTTATCATAAATGGTTGCAAAGCTTGTCGTTTTATCATGTTTGACTACAAGTATTGAGCCTATGTGTATGTATTTATCTTGCCACCAATTATGTTTTATTATTTGAATGATTAGTTGAACGTGAGGTTCTATCTTATTCTTGAATACTTGAATATATAATTTTCTCTAACTAGTTGAACATAGGTTTTCTCCCCATGAATTGAATGTAGGTATTTTCCTTGAATATGTTTGAATAATTGAATGTAGAGTTTGACCTTAGCTAACTGAATGTAGTGTTTCTCCTAACTAAATGGATATATGGTTGTTCCCTATATAGGGCTTTTCCCTTAACTAATTAAACGTTGGGTTTTCCGTAATTAGTTAAATGTAAAACTTTTCCCTTATTAGTTGATTATGTACGGTTTTCCACTAAATAGGTTTGAATCATTGAATGTAGGTTTTCCCTTAATTAGTTGAATATAATGTTTTTCCCTAACTACTTGATCAAGTAGGGTTTTTCCTTAATGAACCTAATGAAAGTTTCCTAACCAAATGAATATATGTATTTCTCTAATTAATTGAACATAAGACTTTTCTAGAGTTGTTGAACATAGAGTTTATCCCTCGTTAATTAAATGTAGAGTTTGGTTTGTATGTAGTGTTTCCCATAAGTATTGGATATAGGGTTCCCTAACTAATTGGATGCGTGATTTTTCCTAGCTAACTGAATGTATGACTTTCCCTTAAATTGTTTTGAATTATTGAATATAGGGTTTCTCCTAATTAATTGAACATAGACATTTCCTTAAATAATCGTGAATCTTTGAATGTAGAGTTTCACTAGTTAATTGCATGTAATGTTTTCTCTTGAGGGTTTGCTGCCCCTATTTATACTCGGATATCTCTATAGTTGCTTATTGAGATTTATGTAATATAATTACTACAATCGTTTTAATAGAATTTTCTACTAATTTGGATCAAAATGATATTTTAGATATTTCCTAAGACATTCCTAAAGTTAATTTCTAGAATATAGGTTATTTGAGCTTTTTGTATAATTTAGGTCAGATAAAAATTTACTTTCTATGTGCTTGTTTGATCTAGTGTGATTTAATTACTATGTTTATGCCCTTTATGTTTACTTTCACATATTACTAAAAATGCATCACTTAGGTTCATGCATCATATTAATATATGTTCATAGCATTTCACGAGCAACCCAACATTACGTAAAGTCAAGTCTTAAAGTTTAGAATTATAATATTTTTCAAAAAGAAATGGGTGCACATTGTTCTATGATGCTGGAGTGAGTGGGAAATGGGCGCAACCGACGTTCCGATAATGTGTCGCTTGCGGCTAGTGTTAATGTTAAAAGAAATGGGCCTTTGGGAAAAATGTTCATCGGGTTCTAAATAACTTGGCCCACTGCAACCCTGATTAGAACAATGTGTCGCCAAGTGAGCTCCGTCCTATAAAAAGAAAAAACAATGCTCTCTTCTCTCTCTTCAACTTTGATGACAGTCGTTCGGTAATGGCCTACTCCAATCATTGTTTCACGGTGATCTAGATGGCGGGATCACCTTTTCATGGTTTAACTTCGAATTTAGATGCACAATACACAAGAACTCGTCTAAATCTCATGGGCCCTTTAATCTCATGCCCCTCAAATTGCATGAATCCATTGACTCGTGATGTTGCTTGATTTTTGGAACACGTTCTTCCACCTTGATTATATGTTCGCCGGGCTCTTCTTCAAATTTTGTTGATTCTGGAATTGTTTCAAGTTTTAGGGATTTGGCTCAAACCCTAGAAAACTCTGGTTCTTCTTCTTCATGCGCCCGTCTTGCTTATCCATTGTCTTCAAATTTTATTCCATATCATAAGAAATATGACCGGACTAACTCCCATGGATCGGGTTAGGTCCCTGAATCGGTCTACCTTGGATACTTTGCAGCGCCAAGATGGTTCTTCATCAAGGGGGGTGCATGCGCATGTTCATATTCAAGGAGGGCTCGGCCCCCTTCAAGGATGGGATGGCCCATATGCTTCAATTTACCCCATAGCACCCTTTGTCCATGGGGGGAAGGGGAGCCATGCATGGCTCCCTTGGGGGGCCGCCAATGGGGAACCATCCATTCCTGCCCCATCCTAGGAGGGTAATGCCCGAGAAGTTTCTTGAATAAGACCGAAAATAATATAGAAGAAAAGAAAAAGTCCCGATCACATGCCGATCGGGTAGCGCTATTTTGAATGGGGCCTCGTTAAAAACCTACCAGAGTAAAACTCACCCTTGTCGGAAAAAAAAAAAAGAGTAGGAAAAGAGTACCCCAAGAGAAAAATCCGAAGAAACATAGAAAACACAGAAACACAATCTATCCGACAAATCTATACTAACTACGACCAACATAATCATCATTGAGTTGAGTAATAATATCCACAGGGGCGCATTCCACCACTTGGATTCCGAGAATTTCTTGAGTTAATTCGCCACACATTCCCTCCCGATAGATGTGAGAAATTACAAAATTCATTTGGAAGACCAAATGCATTGAGTAATTCGATTACCAAGAAGGCGACACGGGGACGAGCCAATGCGATTACGAAAGAGGTCGACCACAAAAGATGAGTCTGATTCCACCCAAAGGTGCATCCAGCTCTTATGATATGCATAGGAGATCACATTAATAACTGCAATCAACTCTGACATGAAAGCAAAACCAAATCTGCATTGCTCAACATAGCAACCTCTGAAGAAGCCCCTAGCCGTACGGTAAACCCCTGGCGCCACAAGACAAGACGGCCGGAGAGCGAGGCACCGCCATCCATCTGTATTAACCTTAATCCAACCTGGGAGAGAAAGGTGCCAAGTAACATGAATGACTCTGGGGGCTCTGGGAGCACGACCTTGGACCTTGAGACGATGGAGACATAGGAGATCATCTTGAGTGTTATTCATGCAGCCTTTATCCAGAGCAGCAGATTCCAAAATCATCGCCCGGAGTTAAAATAATGGTGCCTCCGGGGACCAATTATTATTATTGAAAATAATGTCATTCCAAATATACCATAGGAGCCAAATGCCGGAAATAAAAGCCACCGATCATCCTGAAGTAAAAAACCATGACGTAAACTAGAAATTCATTGAAGCTATGTCTTTGGATGAATAGTGATAGCAAAAATAAAAAACCATCCATTACGGATGTCTGCAAAAGCACAAGAAGAAAATGTGATCAATCGATTCCGCTTGAGAGTAACATAGACTACAAAAATCAGCCCAATAAAGCCTTGATGTCACATAATGTCAAGAACCGCCAGGCGTCCAAAATCTCTCTCCAAACAACCACAGATCTCCTTTTTCGGAATGTGCGTAGACCAAATCTAAGAACCCCATCTAAATGTGGGGAAGCGGACAATGGACAATGTCACGAACTATATCCATGTAAGCCTCCACAAAAGAAATGGTAAAATGCCAAGTGTTATCATAATAGAAGTCCAAGATTGTTTCCTGGAAATGAACCCGATATTCATTAGGAATGCCAATTCGATCCGCAATGACATAACCTAGCCAATTATCATTCCAAAAACCAACAGACAACTGCACCCCCGGTATCCACCACGACTCTGTTAAACAATTCTGAATAAGTGGACGAAGACCAGCCCAGATCGATGAAGGTAAAAAAGAGTTACAAATCGCCCCGCTCGCCAATAGATATCGCTTGCGAAGAGTGGCGAGCACGATGGAATCTGAAGTAATGATCTTCCAACCGAATTTCATGAGATAAGCCTGATTAGCTGTGATGATAGAATGAACCCCAAGGCCCCCTTCTTTCCTAGGAGTGCAACAACGAGCCCATTTAACAACGTGAGTCCCTTTCTGGGAGATGTCAGCGGTCCAGATAAAATTACACATAGCTTTCTCAAGTTGCTTATGCATAGCAATCAGCCATTTGTAAACAAGCATAGAATGCACCAGTGAGCCTGTGATCACAGAGTTCTATCTACGAACCAATTAAAAAAGGTGAATATTATTCTGTAATTATGGATGAAAATGTTTACCAACAACGGCTTTTGAATTTACGTATGCGTTAATTGGTCGTCTTATTCTAGAAAAGGGCAATAAACCTTGGCCCATTATGCCTCTTCATAAGAAGTTTTCTGAAATGTGGGGGTTAAAAATGATTGGAAACTAATTCCATTGGGAAAAGGTTATTTCGTGTTAAATTTTCCAATGCTCAGGATCGTTCCCGTGCTCAAGCTCGGGTGTCTTGGTCTATTTTTCCTGGTTCCATTCGTTTATCCCCTTGGGTGTCGGATTTTAACCCCTACAAGGTTTTTACGTCAGCAACTAGCATTTGGGTTAGAATCTTTATGCTGGGTATTGAGTACTAGGATTTTACTTTATGGGACTGGATGTGGCCATTGGCACCTGGTTCAAGTTGATGAAAGATCTTTGGATGGTTCACTTGGATATATTGTCCGAGTTTTGGTGCATGTGGATCTTGCTAAACCTCTTCAAGGACACATTATGGTTGACAGAAGGGATCATTGCTCTTTTGTTTCTATTGGCTATGAAAAACTCCCAGCGTTTTGTGGGACTTGTGGTATTACGGGGCATTCTTCTACAACTTGCTGACATTTGGGCAACAATAACAATTTGAATGAACCTCAGGGACGATCTATATCTCAACATGGAAGAGCCCAGGTTTGTAAGGTTTATCGTCCGGTTCATACTTCCACTGATAAGGGCAAGGTTGTTGATAACTCAATGGATGATACGGCCTTGCCGATGCAAATCTGGATCTCCTTCTTGTGCCATCATGTCAGTTTCATCGGGTATGGTTTTGGATAATTCATTTTCTGTTTTAGATTTTGAGGATTCTAATTAATATCTCTTAGGATATTCCTCCGTATTTGGCGACTCGCAAATCTATCCCTAAATTGCCAGTTTTTCGTAGTAGTTAGCTGCCCACTATTTCGGACATTTAGAACCGGCCTCAGACGGTGCAATATCCATTGGACAAACCCATTCGTATGTTATATAAGGCTGTTTGTTATAGAACGTTAGATTATGCTAAAGAACGGTTGCTTGATCCGTGTTCTGGTCACGCACCGACTATACATCAATTGTCGATTCAGGATGATTAAACGAATCGATAATTTAAAAGGTGTTGCTCATAAACAGTGGGTGATGATGCGGACGAGGACAACAACAGGGTGGATCATTCTCGATGTTAATGTGCCCACTCATTAGGGTCTCTTACTCGGATTTCTTCACCCACATCATCTCCATGAATTGCATTTTTGGGATATCCAGGGAATAGGGAATGTTACTTTCGCAATGTTCTTAAGAATTTATGTCAAGATCATAAGCCTTCTTTGGTTGTTATTTCGAACCAAAAGTGGAGTTGCATAGTATTTCGATTCTTATTGGGACGAGTCTTGGGTTACATTTTGTGGTGCAGAATTTTGGTTCTTTTGGGAGATCGGATATTTGGATTTTCTGGCGTATGGATGTCATGGTTTTGTATCAGGTTCTTATTTCTGATCAGTGTATTGTTCTCAAGGTTCAATTTGCTAATAATATTATTCATGTGGGGTTTGTTCATGATCTTTGTAATCATGTGGCTCGTAGACACCTCCGTCCGATATTGTTGGCCTAGGTATTGATAATATGGTTTTAAAGGGGGATTTTAATGATATTCTCGGTAATCATGAGCGAATTGGTCAGGGTGTTGCATCTTTGGCTTCTTGTCAGGATTCCCAGGATTTTTTTGATAATGCGGGTTTGATGGCTATTCCTATGGTTGGTAAGTTCTTTACTTGGTGCACTACGCATTTGAATCAAACTCTCATTCAGGCTCGATCGATCGGGCTACTTCTTGTCCAAATTTTGTTAATTTATGGCGAAGGTTGAAAACTATGTTCTTCCATGCATTTGTTAGGACCATCACCCTCTTTTACTCTCTTGTTGGACTAATGCCTATAGGCATCCAACTCCTTTTCGTTTTCAATGTATATGGACTAAACATTTGGGTTTTGGGTCGATTATTGCTTCTTCTTGGGATTTGCATTGTGCTAGCTCAAATCCTTTGATTCATTTGATGATTAAGCTGAAGAGGTTGCGTGCGGTTCTCCGTACTTACAATCAAGAGGTTTTTGGAGATGTTAATCGTGAGGTTGATGATAAGTTAGAGAAAGTGAGACAAATTCACTCGGACATTGAGACTCTAGGTTACAAAGCCGTTGGTAGGGAACAAGAACTTTAAGCTCAAAACTCTCTCAATCGATTTTTTGTTACTGATCAATTTCTTCGCCAAAAGTCTTGAAATTTCGCATGGTGGTTGATGGAGATCGTAACACTTCCTTCTTTCATTGTCATTGTCAAACTAAGGCCGCTCGGGCTAGTATTCGTGGTTTGATGATAGATGGTATGTTGTCCACGGATTTGGTTGCCATACACAAATCACATTGTAATTTCTTTGAGGATCTTTTCACGACTCCCTACCGGGTCTATTCCGATTTCTCTCTAGTTGATCGGTTATTAACCTTGATGGTTTTGATCTGAGATAATAATTGTTTAACTTCCTTACCTTCGGAGTTAGAGATTCGGGATGCGGTGTCCGATCTTGGTTTAGACGATTCTTTGGGTGCGGATGGTTACAATGGAGTCTTTTATCAACCTTTGTTGGGATATTATCTCCGGGGATGTTACTAATGTTTTGCACGATCACCGGATCTCTGCCACCTCGACTCAATTTAAGCTTTATGGTTGTTATCCCTAAAAGTAATTATACGAATTCATTGGATGATTTCAGGCCCATTGTTATGAGTAACTTTGTCTTTAAAGTTATTATGAAGATTTTGGCTACTAGATTTGGAGAAATCATTAGTAGAATTCTATCTCCTACTCGAGTTTGGCTTTATTCGGTGGCCATATTCATGATCGTATTGCCTTGGTTTCGAGGATTTTAATATTTTGCATAATCGGATGGATAGTAATATGATTCTAAAAATTGATATTTGTAAAGCATTTGATACTTAGAGCTGGGATTTTCTTTTATATGTGTTGCGTCGGTTTGGGTTCTCAGATAAGTTCATTGACTGGATTTCTTTGATCTTACATTCAACCCATACTCTAATTTCACTTAATGGATCTACCGTGAGTTATTTTTCTTGAACTAGGGGTGTTCGTCAGGGTGATCCTTTTTCCATGACTTTTTGCATTGCTGAAGAAGTTTTGGGGAAGCTTGTCTCACGGTTAGTTTCCTCACAACTCCTCACGCCTTTTGTTGCTCCACGTAATATCATTTTCCTTCTACCATGTCAGACGGATGACATAGTGATTCTCTGTGAGGCCAATTCTGTCAATGCACGTCATATATACGATAACCTTCGTCTTTATGCCTCTCTCTCTCGGGTCAGGTGTTTAATCCGAAGAAATCAAAGGTGTTCTTTGGAGCTCGCGTTTCTCAGCATATCAGGAGCCAGATTCAGACTATCATGGGTATAATGCTTGGTACTTTTCTAACTATATATCTTGGGGTTCCTATTTTCAAGGGCGCTTCTATGCTGGGGTTATTGCAGTCATTGCTTGATAAAATTTATTCTCAAATTTAATCGATGGAAAGGCTCTTCTCTTTGGTTTGTTTGGTTAACTCTGTGATTGCCAATTCCTTGGTTCATAGCATGCTCATTTATAAATGGTCGATTTCCATGCTCAAGTAGTTAAAAAGGCCATGTGCAACTTTATTTGGATGAGAGATATTAATCAGAAGGGGTCTACCAGACATACCTTTTTGCCTTCTTCTATCTGGGCGGGTTTGAGGCCAACGGTGGAGGATTGTTTGACGGAATTGCATTGGATCTCGGGGGCGCATTCTTCTGTTGATTTTTGGATGGATAATTGGCTTGGTTTTATCATTGCGGACAGGATTGGTATACCTCTTGAGTATCGGATTCGCTTCCAGAACCCCGTCTCGAACTTCTGCTTTGATATTACCTGGGACTTCACTATGTCGTTTGTTGAGGCTTATTTTGATATTGTTCGTGATATCGTCTGTTGCCCAATTACTTCGGAATCCTCGGATAAACGAGTGTGGACTCACTCTATGGATAGGACATTTTCTTCTAAATCGGCCTATTGTTTTTTACGGTACTTTTTTCCCATTATTAAATGGAATTATTAGATTTGGTCTCCCCACATCCCAGAAAGACAGTCGGTTGTTGCTTGGAGGGCCATCTATGGACGACTCATAGTCTTGGACGTCCTCCACCATCATGGATTTATCGGTCCTTCTTTTTGTGGTCTTTGTTATTCTCACTCGGACTCGATTGATCATCTCTTTGTTTCTTGTGATTTTGTAGGGTCGCTTTGGGATTGGATTGCTGAATCATTTGTTGTGGCTTTTCGCAAAGTCTATAGCTTCGACAAATTCCTGGTTTATGTGATGAAATTTCATTTTCAGTGACCAGATTGCTTTTCTATGGAAGGTGGCAGTCATATCCTACATATGGCATCTCTGGCACATTTAGAATGATGTGATTTTGTCATGAAATGGACTACGGATGCAACTCTTGTTCAGTTGATGGTGATGATTATTGAGTCTGCTTATCTAGACAAGTGGTGCATGAATAATACTAAGGAAGATTTACTTTGTCTTTATTTTCCGAAGGTTCGGGGCCTTCCTCCAAAGGCTCCACGCAATATCCATGTTCCTTGGCATTTACCCCTCCTGGGTTGGATAAAAGTCAATACGTATGGTAGTGCAACATGAGCTCCAGGGCGTATTATGGTCGCGGCTGTTTACCACACAACTCGGGGCTTTTTCCGTGGTTTTTTTGTTGAACAGTGTGGTACGGGCTATGCATTCTAGGCTGAGTTAATTGCGGCGATGAGTGCGATCTCCTATGCTTTTCAAAATGGTTGGACTAATCTTTGGATGGAATTGGATTCAACTTACGTGGTGGATCTTTTTCGATCCTAGGTTGGCTCCATTCTTGGCGTCTTCTTGGTCAATGACATTACTCTCTCTATCCGATTTCCCAGATGAACTTCGTTATTTCACACATTTATTAGGAAGGAAATCAAGTGGCGGACCAGCTCAATAAGTATTCGGGAGATTCCATTTGATGGCACGCCCCTTCGACGAATATTATCTCTTTGCTCACGGGTGACTATGTTGGACGAGCACAATATAGATTTGTTAGATACTTTTTTGTTTTGTGCATTTGCTATGGTTTATGGTACTTTTCTTTCTTGCTGGGATACTCTTTTCCTACTAAGGGTTTTCCCCAAAAGGGTGGATTTTACTTGATAGGTTTTTAACGAGGCCCCAAACATTGTGCTACCTGATCGGCTTGTGATTAGGGTCCTTCTTTTCTTTTTTATATTATTTTCTATATTACTTAAAAAAAAGTGAGCTCCCATCCTAAGAACGTTTAACAAAAATAAAGGCAATGTTTTAAGTATGAATGTGAAAGGTTTTTAAGTAAATTTAATGTGAAGTCTTTCAATGTATAAATGTAAGATATTGCATTAGGCATGCATTCATGCATGAGATTACTTGTTGAGCTTCTGTAGCTCATTTCATGAATCTTAATTTTTTTAGATGAGAATGCTTCAGAGGAAGGAGATTGCGGGTGTAGTGACTCGAGAACACATGTCCTTCAATTTTTATTATTTTCAAAGTTTTGACTTTTTACTTTATTAAATGTCGAATGTCGTTTTATTTTCAGTATGAATATTTTTGGGCAAGTAATTATTTCAGTTATTAGCATTTAATTCCGCTGCAAAGTTTTCAAACGAAGTAAGATTTTTTTTATTCTGTATTTCTCATCATTCTTTTAAGTATTTATATTTTAATTGTTATTTGTTGCAATTAAAATTCATTAAGATCTTTAACAATTTTAGATATTTTTATTTGATAATTTAGGATTACATAAACAACTTTTGAATTTGGACCGCTTCAATAAAATTTAAGTACAATATTTATTGTACTATACGTATTTCGTATTCAATCCCTGAGGAATACGACCTTGCTCATTGCTATCTGCTAGCTACACTGTACATTTGCAGTTTAGTGAAAAGATTTTCACGATCACTTCTTGAACTTTATTTTTGACAAAACTCGGATAACCTCTCTGTAAGGAGGTCGACCGGTCGCCCAATAGGGAGACCCGTACCTGAATATTTGAAAACAAAAAACAGAACATAGACAAATTTTAGAGGAGAGTGACTAGTCGCCCTATAGGGCAACTGGTGCCTGAAAGTTGAAGTTTTGTTTTAAAATTTCTCTATTTCTCGAGCGAACAAATCACGATCCATGGCAACTGATCGCCATAGATAGACGGTGATCGTGGTCCCCTAGCGATTACAGTCACCCTAGATGTCATCCTATGTCAAATCTTGATCCAATGATTTAAACTTTCGAAATTTCAACATAGTGACTGGTCGCTATAAGGTTTTTGACAATAAATTCTATTTGTTGCTTAAGCATTTATCAACAAGATTCACTTTATCAATTCTTAACCATTTTTATAGATATTTTTATCCTTCTTTTGCAGACAAATTTCAAATTGGGAGAGCCTATATTGGAAATCAAATCTTGAAGCTTCTCTATAAATAGTTGAAGAAATTGAAGGATCAAATACAACACATCATTCAATAATCACAACAAGAAAACTTTAGAAAACTTCTGAAGCTTTTATTTTCATACTCTTGTTGTAATAGTCTAAGCACTAAACTTTCACATCTTGCTTATTAGGCTTTCTTTCTTGATTACACTTGCACTTATAAAGTTGTATACTTTCATTTGAGTTGTAATCTTGATTATTCACATCACATAAAACAAGACATACTTGTTGAGTGTTCTTTTGGCAAGAACACATTTGGTTGATTCACTAGGTATTGAAAAGTTTGGTGCTCTTCAAATATGTAAGAAGAGTTTGGTGCTCTTCTAGGTTGTTGTAGTAGAAGAGTTTGGTGCTATTCAAGGTAAAAGTTGTAATTGTTTGGTATCACTTAAATTGTTTTTCCAAAATCCACTAAGACATACCGAGTGGTAGTGGATTAGGCTCTAGTTGAGTTGAATCACTTTACATTATTGTATTCATTCTTCTTCTATCTATCTTAATCTTGAAGAGTTTTTCATTACTTGAAAAAAGGGCATAAATCAAAAAGTCGGGAAAATCTGTTCACCCCCTCTAGATTTTCATAGCCACTTGAACTAATAGTGGCCATGATGGATGTGCCACTGATCCATGCGATATATCATGTCGTACATTTGTTGTTGGTGGTGATCAATGTTGCCAAAATTTCTCTGATTCTACTGTTGATACAATTGTGGCCGGCAACTAGTACGACTCCTCCATCAATGTGCCCAGTTGGACTCCAATCTTTCAATTCTTGCATCTGTGTCCTTCATGGATCAACCCCATCGATGTGATGAGTGTGGTCTATCAGCGACCGCATGTGGTTTGTCCGCGTCTTTTTTTTCGGAACCCCCAAAGCCAACGTCTTCTGCATAAGCTGATTTTGATGGTTACCAACCGCGATTGCTTTGGGGCTGGGGAGTCTAAACTATGTATTGTCCTCGTGTTGCAGCCAATAGTCTCGCCCATCAAATTTTATAATTTTCATCGAAATTAGGGCGTTCAAATCAATTCGTCTACCGCTTGCAGCATTCGTGTATATCGTGCAATCCAAACAAAATAGTCTGCGATAGGAAAAATCAACCCCCCAATACAGAGTTCTCCCTTCCTTTGACTTCTCACCCTCTCAAATTATCGAACTATGAATGCCCCAACGTTTGGCACTGCTTGTAACGCCCCGAAATTTTGAACTATACAATGTATGCAAATATTCATTTTACCATATATTTTTTTCATAAGAAACATGAGAAAGACAACTCGTTATAGCGAACCATTTAATTTTCAAAAGAACAATAATTACAGTAGAAATAATCGCATAAAATAATTTGAATAATATTTGACATCTACATATAATTCAAATAGACCATTTAACCGTGAAAGACTTTGAAAAGTATCACGTGCATACTTTTATTTATAAGAGAAAATAGGCCTGTAAATATATCTCATTCAAAATCAATAGAACTAGCTTAAGCGAATTATAAAGTGTAGAAAATTTGTATATTCATTTATTCCTAAGAAGTTCGCACATTTACTAATTTATAAAAGAAGTATCAATTTTCGTCTATTTACATAAATAAACTTATAAAACCATAATAATTCATAATTTATTATCTCAATTTGACAAACACTTTGAAAATAATAATTTGTTTAACAATTTCTTATTCAATTGAAAATTAACATTTAGAAAAACATCACTCTAGTGATTTGCATAGGAAAATCATAATTGCCTAATAATTTCATATTTAATTGAAAATAATATTTAAAAATAAAAAGACATTGTTCCAATAGTTTCATAGGCCACCCATTATCCACCGCCAATAACCATCGCCGACTCCTTAACCTGAAAAATCTGATTATATATGGGGTGAGCGACACAGCTCAGTGGAGTAAAAATTGTCCAAGCTAAATACACAGATATCTCACATAGACATGCAAATACAATCCAATAGGACATAGCATAGATCTTTTGAAAAACCGTAGACATAGACAATAGGTAGCACTGCAGGGTTCCACCTGAGGGATACATCGACCCCGGACCTCTTGAGTCCCTTGCTCAATAGGGCTTAAGCAACTGTACTACACATTCATGCAAAATAATCTAAGCATTTAACAAGGACAATAAAGTTTAGAAAACAAACCCCACCTTGAAACGTAGCTTGAAGAAAAGTAGAACTTAAATGTGTTGGATGCAAGCACGTCTAGTCCTCGCTCGATAAGCCGCCTAATAATAAAATATAATACTAATCAAAACCTCAAAATATTCTAAGCTTAAAACTTAAAAATAATAATCTAAAATCCTAATTTAGGGGCTCTTTAAACAAAATAATAATATTATATAGAATTGAAGGGTTCAAGGAATTGCTTATCAAATCATAGTCAAATCTGAAAATAAACTGAAATTTGGGACTGAACTGAAATTTGAAAAAGCTTAAGAATATTACTCTAAATCTTTATTAGGATAATAAATTATAAAATAAGGATTAAAGCTAAATTGGAATTGAAAATTGAAATTGAAGTCAAGTCTAGTTTTTGGATGGTAAAAGAAAAATAGAGTCAAAGAATGGTACTTGAACAGTTGGAATTTTGAACAGGCCAAACGGAATTTCGCGTGGGTTGGAAATAAGAACACTTAATTGAAATGGAATTCTCACTTTATGTTATTGTCTGCAGTGCACTTTCTCTCTCTATTTCTCTCTTATTTTCATTCTTTCTTTTCTTTTCTTTTTTTTTTGTTCCTTCTCCTCAATCTCTTTTCCTCTCCCGTATGCTCACGCACCCAGGCCCCAACTCATTTTCCTATCTCTTTTCTCCATCCCAACTTGAATACACATAGTCGAGCATCTCCGACGACACACACAAACTCCGGGCTACGCGCACGGGAAGGTGTATTGGCACGATTTGTTTGTTGGGCTGGTGGTTTTGTTTTTCTAGTGGGTGACGGGGCTTGGGTGTTTTGTCCGAAACTTTCTCGGTGGCATTGTGACTTGGTGGCGCACGCGCGGTGGTTTCAAAGATCGGCTTGGCTTTTGGGTTGCGGGTTAGACTAGGAAGGAGGGTACAGGCTTTCGAGTTAAAAAATAATCTGAATTTGGATTTGTTGATACCGACTAATTTGGGGTGTTTTTAAATTTGGATTCGTGGACTCACGGACAAAGTGGTAATTTGGGTTGGATTGATGGAATTTTTTGCCGCTGGACTGGTTTGGGTATTTGGCTGGGTTTTTTTTTTTCGATTTTTCGTATTGGCGGTATTAGTGGTGTAGAGGATGAAACTGAAGGAAAAGAGCAGACGTAAATTTTGGAAGGAAAAAGGGTGGCGAAATTTACCTTGGCAAGGAATGAAAAATAGCAAAAATCTTGATAGTGTATGAAAGAATATTAGGGTTGTGGTTTGTATTTATAGATTTAATTAAGGTTAATTAGTGTTTTTAATCTCACAGGATTTTCATAAAATCGGGTAGGATATAACAAGATTAGATATGTTTAGAAGTTTGAAATTGGTATCTTGATATTCTAGAATACTACTGGAGTTGGACTTTTTAAAGGGCTAAATAAATTGGTAATGGATTCACATTAAATGGGCTTGTTTAAAATTGAGCCTGGACAGCTGGACATTGGATTTGAAAGAATGAGCTTGAATTAAAAAAATATAATTAGCCCCTAAATAAAAACCTACTGAAAATCTAAAAATTTACAATTCTTAATAAAAGGCCTAAATAAAATCTCGGATATTACACTGCTTGAGTGCTAGAAACTACCGTCTTATCTAATATTTTCTACACATATTGAAACACCGAATTTCTAATAAGATAGGCTTTTCAAACCCCTCATGTATAGATATGGCGTCCGATAATCTCCTTCCAAAAATGATAAATGTCAAAATCATCATGCGCCTCTGCTTCATGGATAGACATTTGATAGATTTCATGGATTTGTTCAATTGTATGCTCCCTCGATTCATTCACCATCCAGAGCCGAATGCCTATCAAATTCATTTTTCCTCTCTTTCACCTATTCTAGATTGTTCAAGAATTCAAGTGTAAGCACCTCATTCGTCCTCCAACTACCAAACAAAAAACCATCCCAATCTATCATACCACATAACATATGAAAAAAATCCTCAGGTAACCCTAAAGTGGTAAAACAATGGTTATCAGGATACCTTATTACGACCATCTCACGGAGATACAAGTAAACCCATTGAGCCCGATGTACCTCCTTCGGGAATTCAAGATTGTAGTATTTGGGCATACTCGGATTGATGTCCGGTGATGGCTCCCTTCGTCTTCTTGTGTTCCTCCCGGCTCTTGAAGAACAATAGAATTTATCAAGAAAAAATGAAAATCCCCCCAAAGTGTATATGGTGAAATTCTTGGTTGGGAGTGGAGATGTGGAACCTCTCTTGTCAATTGACAAATGAATTTGGGAAAATTCGAGGCTAAGAGGTGTTTTGTGGAGAGAAAAATTCACGCCTAGCATTTGAAAGAATGAAAAGTGAGGATAAATTTGGGTTGTTGGGGTTTAAAAGGAAAGATATTTGTTGTTGTTTCTAGCTCACACCCCCATGTGCATGCGCACGACCGGGTCATGTGAGCACACTTTATCTTCAACCGTAGGTTCAAGCACACGACTGTGTGCAGGGGCACGAATGGGTCGTGCGCCACAACTCAACTCTCTGTTTTTCGAATGGCATGGGCACACGACTGTGTGCAGGGGCATGGTTTGGTTGTGTGCTTTTGCATGTCTATTTTTTTTGTGTAATCCAGTATTTGTCGTGACGCCTCCTACACAACAACCACAATAAAAACAAATTAAACTACAAATCAAAGTTAGAAAAAAATCAAATAAACAAAGGCGATTAAAGATTGGGTTGCCTCCGAAAAAGTGCTGAGTTTTACGTCTTCAGCTAGACGCTAGATTTTGTTATGGCTCGATCAAGATAATGGTCCACTTCCTTCTTCCATTTCTGCTTGTATTAGTGCTTCACTCTTTGCCCATTAAATATGAAAGTCCTCCTTTCTGTGCTAATGATTAAACGACCTCTGGATATAGTACCTTTTAATCACAAATGGACCCGACCAACGTGACTTGAGCTTACTCAGAAAAAGGACGATAATTGTATAGCAGCACTACTTGTCTTGGTAAGAACTCCCTTCCTAAGATCTTTCGGTCATGCCATCTTTTCGTGCGGTCCTTATAAATCTGAGCATTCTCATACGCATCTTCCCGAAATACTTCCAATTTTCTCACTTGTAATTTTCTCTCTTCTCCCACAATGGTCATATAAAAATTTAGCATTTTCACCGCCCAATATGCTTTATGTTCTAATTCCACCGGAAGGTGGCATGCCTTGTCCTTTACTAATCGATACAAAGTCATTCCAAAGGGTGTTTTACATGTCGTGCGATAAGCCCATAAAGCATCATCGGGCTTCAATGCCCAATCTTTTCGATTTGTACTGACCATTTTCTCCAGTATCTGCTTAATCTCACGATTCAAAACTTCAGCTTGGCCATTAGATTTTGGTTGATATGCTAAAGACACTCTATGCTTAGCTCCATATTTCTCCATGAGATTATTGAACAACTTGTTGCAAAAAATAAAAGCATGTAGGTCCCAAGGGGTGTTTATGTTAAGCCTAGAGGGGGGTTGAATAGACTTAACCAATATTCGATTTTTATCATTTAAATCAGAGTTTTAATCACAAGTCAGCTTAGTCCTTCAGGGACAGCTTAGTTCAACCTCAACAGTAGAGTTAGCCACTTAACATACTCGAGAGAGTTGTTGATAAGATAACTCAGCTGAGTGGAGTGACCTTTTTATAAAAACAGCTAACTTGGTTTCAGTGGAAGTCTTACACCGTTAGTTTGAAATATGTTTTCAACACTTGTTTTAGGTTAAGTTATTATCAATAGACTTAGCAAATATATCAATCAACAGATACAAATGTGCAAGAAATAAATGTGCTGAAAGTAAATGACATAGAGCAATTTATAGTGATTCGAGGATGGGGTAATTCCTCTAATCCACTCTTCTCCAACTCATGGAGGTAATCCACCAATGCAACAAAGAGTTACAAAATAGATATCACTCCGAGCAAGCTTTGATCACACAATCGGCTTTACTCCAAGGATTTAGTTCTTCACAAGAAGAGGGCCCTACTACTTAAGCTCCATTAGATTCTTGGATTTGTTCATGTAGCCCTCCAACGAATCTAAAGCATTGGTTCCAACTAGAACCTTCGCACTTCCTTCAAGCATGGTTGTGCGGACCCTTTGTATTTCAACAAGTTTCTTTGTTCAATAGTTTGAAGCTTTTTTTACTTCATTGAGTGTGTTGGATCGATATACTTTGAATTTTAGGATTGATGATATAATGTATTGCTTGAGAGTATTTTGCTCTTTGCTTTTATATTTGCGGTATGTGTCTGTTGCTTTTTGTTTCTCAAATGAATTCATCAGCGTATTTATCGTGCCAGTTTGAGAAATGTATCAGTTGAAGAGATAGATCCATTTTTCAAACTTCACTCCATTGTCGTTGGCTTGTCTTGTAATGCATTAATTGATGTTGACCCAACCTTGTATTTATATTGTGCAGGTTAACCTGAAACATGGCAGGTGTGCAGGAACATCTCATTGGTTCCCAACTTTTTGCACTCTTTCAGCAAAACAACTTTAAGGCTGCAGTCTATCTTCTTTCCCCTTTCAGCAATGATTTCCCTTTACTTATCAATGGACATCTTCAACTTTCTTGAGTCCTTTTTGCTGTTGAACCCCTTTATAGTCTTCTCTACTTATCTGTGAGTGACTTGGATGTCAATCTGCTGACTGAGACAGCTTTTTGGTACTTGATTGATCCTTCACTTCAATACTCAGCTGTCACACAACTGAATCTACACTTTGATCTTCAGTCAACTTCTGCAATCTTTAACTTGGCTACTTCGACTCAACTTAATGAACCTATCTATTACATAGTTGAATTTATAACAGAACCCAGGATGCCAACTTTCTAATCTAAGTTTTACATAGCATCATCAAAATCTAGACGTTAAATTTCCCAATAATTTCCGTCTTTTCGATGATGCCAAAACTTAAATACAAATTGTGCTTAAAGAAGAATGATTGTTTAAAATGTGTCGTTTTATTGATCACATCATTCTGCACTTTGCAAAGCATTACAAAGTACACAAAAAATTACAAAGTACTTACATTTTCTTTTTGTGTGACTACAAGAAAAAATGCTAATAGACATCGGCTTTTAACCGATTTCTAATGAAGAAAAAAACGCATGTTGAAACCCTTGTTGTTAAAGGGGGGTTTTCAACATCGGTTTTCCACCGATGTCAATAAGTGAAACAACATCAGTGAAAACCCGATGTTTATTAAGAAACATAAGCAATGTTAAAGCCCCTGTTGTTAAAGTACAAATTATTTAACAATGGTTTTTCCCCGGCATTGTTTCGTATAACATCACCGACTTATAAGTGTTGTTGTTTTGGTTTAGTTAGTTATGAAATGACATCAGTTTTGAAAGCGATGTCTATATTTGAATAACCGTTGTCGTTACGTTTTAACACATCAATTTATAACCGTTGTCGTTACGTTTTAACACATCATTTTTCTTATCAATATTGTGTTTTTCACCCCTCTGATTAACGACAATAGTACCAATATCCACCAATCTAAATAAACCAACAATTAATTACAATCAAAATTAACAAATATAACCTGCATTAAGCCATCCATTCAAAATGTGCACAATGAGTATACATAAAGGCCAAACTATGGCTATACAAACCTTAAAAGCCAAAATGTTGCAACATGCTCATAGTTCCCAATTTGTCAACTTACAATGCAAATCCTTACTAGTAAACTTTTAAACAAAATCGAGTGCTAGTGGAAATGAAACAGACACATTGTGAAACATCATTCGACCCCTCGTACATAAACAGTCTTCAACCCGGCATTACACGGGCTTGGTCCGTGGTTACCTAAACAAATGGTTCAAAAGTCTTATCATCTTCAATTGATTAAATGCAGAACCAAAGTCATAATATAAGAGAGATCTTATTTCATAATGAATTCCTTATTAGAAACATATTAGAAATAGAATTGGGCAAAGTATTTTATAATTTATAAGAAATTACATGTAGATAATATTCAAGTTAATCTCATAAACTAGCCTCTGAAAATTTCAGTTTGTATTTCAAGTAAAATCTCATCTTAAGTCTTCAAAACTAAAGACATATCAAACATTCCGCATCAGCTTATCTTCACACTTCACACCCATAACTAAACAGTCAATCCACATAGAAAAGTGAATTTGCAGAGCTGAAGTCCTAGTGCTTCCCACTAAGAAATTTAAGTTCAGCATAGACATAAGTTTCACAATCAAGAATAGGTGCTGTCAATTTCACAAAAAACATTAAGGACTAAAGAGACTGATCCAACTAACAAACGCATATTTTGAGCATTTAACTCCATTGCTCACCATCGAAATACTCTTCTAACAATTAAATTTCAACCGCAACTGTCAAGCTGAATAAATGCACTAGCTGAGGCAACACCAAAGTTCCAACCACCACTATTACAAGCTTAATGCCCAAGGAAATAGATACATCAAAGCAAAACGAGTTTTTCCATTAGATATTCCCATGAAATTGATCGTATCAAGAGCTACCCAACAAAAAGAAAGGGATCGAGTGGATGTATATCATGGCGGAAACGTCATGAATTTTCAAGAAAAAAGACCTATAACATTTAACTCTTTTGCTACAAAGAGTTATTTTCTTTCCATGCATAAAATTATAAAAATAAATTCATGAGAGCATTCCAAAGTGCATTTAATTCTACAAATATTTCCATTTTAACAAATGAAGCTGCACCAAAGGCACACGTATGCATTTTCAATTTTCTTGTTCCACATTGTTTCTTTCTATTTTTCTTCGTTCCCTCATTGTGAACCATTCAAAGTGTTTCCCATGTGAAAGCATTAAGAAGCCAACATTATCTGCTATTTTTTTTGAATAAGTGCGAATATATATATATATAAAATGAAAAAAGAGTAATCCTGATCACAGGCAGATCAGGTAGACAAATGTAAGCCTGGAAATAATGTCAACAACCAAAACGAAGTGGTCACAAGCCGACCAAATGGCTGAATGGTTGGGGCCTCGTTAAAACCTTCCAAGGTAAAACTCACCCTTGTGGGAAAAACCCTTGGAAGGAAAAAGAGTACCCCCATGGAAAAAAGGCGCCTAAAATAGAAATCTGAAGCGGTGGCGCATTAAGTAACAAACCTATAGGTGGATTGGCCAACATAATCATCAGTGAGGTAGTGAAGAAGGTCGTGGGCGGGATGCCCCCACCGGGCGCCACTCTCCGTCCTCTTGCTCGGCATGTATACGCCACCTGATTGACTTCGCGAAAGATAAAAGATATGAGAGACTACAAGATCAATGCCTTTGAATAGATGCAAGGTTTGGCGCCAATGGCTAAGATGGCGCCATGGGACCTCCATCGTTCTCTTATCCAGCCGGAGTTCACCACATACATCGAATCGATTCGGCCAAAGTTGCGTCCATCCTTTTGCAAATGCGTAATGAATCGCCCATATTGCTGCAACCAATTCGACTTCAAATGCGTACCCTGAACCACGGTGATGGGCAAAGCATCCGCGAAAGAATCCTCTACAATTAGGAAGACACCGGAGGTCGTTAGATTGCCGGCGCCCGAAGCGCGCCATCCGTGTTAACCTTGATCCAACCCGGGAGGGGTTTTTGCTCGGACCTCCACAATCTTCGGAGCATGCCTAGCCCTTCCTGGGGACTCTTAAACCACGCAGGATAAAGAGGTCCTGTGCGATCATTATTCATGCATCCCGGTCCCAAAGATCTTTGATTCAACAATGAGTACTGTAGGTGAATGAGTGCCGCCTCCGGAGTCCATATTTTGTTGTGAAAAATCAGCTCATTATGGATGTGTCAAATAAGCCGGATGCGAGGATAATATAGCCACACGCCAAAGAAAAGCGACTGGTCACTAAAATGAAGAGACATAAGTCGTACCCAGCGATTCATTGAAACGTAAGTCCGGAAGGAGTGCTCGTGAAAGGCTTGGAAGATCCAACGCCATATATGCCCTGCAAATGCACAAGAAACAAATAAGTGATCAACCGATTCCCCCCCTGCAAAGAACACAAATCGAAGGGCCATATGAAACTTCCCCTAGCTCGTAAAGAATCCTGGATCGCCAATCGGTTGTGTATAGCCCTCCATGCCACCATCGATCTCCATTTCGGGATATCTTTGGGACCAAATCCAAGAACCCCATCGAATCGGGCGCGGGGCGTAAATAATTATAAGCCGTCTTGAGGTAACCGAACCATCCTCGAGTTCATCCAAACACGAGTATCCCAGGATGTAGGCGCAATTTGACGCGCACAATAGCTCGAACCAGCTCCAAATAAGCCTCCACAAAGGGGAGGTGAAGTGCCAGGATCCATCATAAAAATAATCGAGAGATACCTGCTTTGGAATAAATATCTATAATCCTCGGAATGCCAATTGCAGCCAAGAATGGAGTATCCCAACCAATTATCAATCCAAAATAATACCTCATAATTGGCTCCGGGATCCAACGAGCACCATCCAAGCAATCGAAATACGGGGTTTAATCCAGGCCAAATAGAAGAAGGAAGAAAGGACCTCCCGGATATCCCCATTTTTAGTAAAGTATCCGTTATCCGAGGGTCTGAAAATAACCGAGTCCGAGTTCGAGAACCTTCCAACCCAATTTCATTAAGAAAACCTTGTTAGCATGACCATGATCGATCGCACGCCCAATCCTCCCTCGCCCGGGCGTCGGCATGTATTCCGATTGACCACTACCTTTCCTTTAGAATTCACGCCCCCGTCCAAATGAAATTACGCATGGCTTTTTCCATTTGTTTTAGCGGCAGTGGCGATAACCGAGACCGATCCATCGCCGCCGCAATAAACCGACCAGGACCTCCTCCGCAATACAAAACAATAGGGGTGATAAAGGATCCCTTGTCGACTCCTCGGAACAGGAAAATAACCAATGGCGTCCCATTCATAGCACAGCGATATTCCGGACGCATCAAGAACAACCTCCACCAACGCACGAATGTCTCGAGAGAAACCAAACGGCGCAAGACATGTAGTAAAAAATCCCACCACAATGTGTCGAATGCCTTGCGAATATCGATTTTCGAGATCATATTCGAATGCGCGCCCCGTAAGACATTAAACCCTTCGGATACCATGGCAATACACTCATGAATTTGTCTACCCGGGATAAAACCAAACTGAGTCGGAGATAAATAATCAGCAATAATCGAACCCAAGCGCGTAGCCAATATCTTCGTGATAATCTTGAAAAGGAAGTTGCTCATGACAATCGGGCGGAAGTTTTCAATGACATTTGCATCCTTAGTCTTTGGGATGAGCGCCATGAAACTGGCAATCAATCCCAGAGGTAGTGACGAATTACTAAAGAACGAGCGAACAGCGTCTGTTCCCTCAGCAGAGATGACATCCCAGAAATGGCGGTAAAAAATCCCATTGAACCCATCAGGCCCCGAAGTTCTGCACCTCAGAATCCGAGGGAATGGCTGTTAGGATGGCATTATCCCGCGCCCCAACCATTGGAGTGAGTACCTGGTCGATTAGCGAGAAATCCGTGGTAGAGCTCCCGGTTTCCGCGAAGAGCTCCTCGTAAAATGAAATAATATGATTCCCAAGGACCGTAGCATCATTAGTGAAATTCCCTGCCACCATAAGCCCCTGAATCCCCGCGCGGCCCGTACGAATCTGGCTACGCAGATGAAAAAATATTGTGTTACGATCCCCATCCTTAAGCCAAGCAGTGCGGGCCTTTTGCTTAAGGAATTGATCGTGGATCGCAACGTCTGCGAAAGCTTCAACTGGGCGTCCAGCTCGCTATCCCGGAGAGAGGAGGTATAGCCCAAAGCCTCAATATCTGCCTGAATCTAACGAAGGTGCTCCATCGACTATCCACGCTGCGGTTAACATCCCCAAACACATCCCTGTTCCAATCTTTAATAACATGTCGCAACCGCTTGAGCTTCCTCATGACACGCAATAAAGGGTTGTGCGTGTCACATGGAGAGCCCCAAGAGGTTATAACCAAATCCCAGAATGAATCGTGGTGAACCCACAGACGCTGAAAATGAAACGGAACCGGACCCCTGGTAATGGCCGAAGAACAAGTAACCAAAATAGGGTGGTGATCAGATCCAATGCGAGGAAGAACTAAGCCCTTGACATCCTTCCAAAGTGCGAAAAAAGGGCAAGTAGCTGTGGCTCTGTCCAACTTAGCTGAAGTAAAGATAGAGGCCTTCGGGGAGAGCACCAAGTAAATAAATTCCCCGTCGTCGATACCGCAAACAAACTGGCGTCCTCTATGAAATCCCTGAAATCCTGGCACGAGGCTTGGGAAAGAGTATCATTGCGCGAGCGCTCATGATGCCCCAAAACCGCATTGAAATCCCCAACAAGCAACAGATCAGCCAGACCCAAATTCCGCAAATCCAGCCATAGCTCATGTCGTGCAATGTAATCACACAAACCATGTGTAAAGCCAACATGAAAAATCAAAGAACCAAATTAAACATGGAAAACAATACACTGGGTAGAAGGCCAGACCTGATTTAGAATTGTGATAGTGGAGTCGTGAAGTACCCAAATGTCTGGCCGCCCATTCACTCGAAAACTTTGTCCCGCAAGAGTCAAACCCAGGCTATGCCAATAAGAGTCGGAAATAGTCGAAAAGTCCACCTTAGGTTCGCAAATAGCCATAATGGAAGGCTTATGCTTATGACATAAAGCCTTAAGAACATTGCGAGATGCAACATTCCCGATCTCCCGGATGTTCGGAAGATGCAATTCATTGAGACGGTTGGGGAGTTGGCGTGATGATCGCAAGGTGAAAACAGCGTGTGGCGCGCAGCAGTCCGATGATTGGGGATGATCCACTTCATCGCATAGTCGCCCATTTTTGGAAGCCGCAAAGTTCATCTCGTGTGGTTCTGAACTTTCCGTTTCAATAGTAACGTCATGAGCAGGGGGCGACGGCCCCGACGTAATTTTCTGGAGAATTCGATCTTTAGCTGAATCCAAAGAGCTGTCCCAGAAGGCACGACTCAGAGCACTAATAGGCTTCCCCAAAGGATACTGTACTGTGATAGGCATAATTGTTGAGGCTGAGACGGTTCCCGTACTGGAAGTATTGGCCTTGGGCGATGACCCCTAGCTCGATACTCGGCGTGGTCGTCTGCGGGTTGCTGATCATGGGATTCGACTGAACCAAGAGCCTCGAAGGTGTTACCAAGATGGATTTCAGGAGGGCAAGTGACTATGGCACGAGGAGGAGATCCTACGCGCGTAGTCGAACCCGTATTTCCCATTGAGTCATCGACGGCCTTGCCCTTGTCCTGCTGAACAGGACGATAAACTCTACGAACCCTGGAACGCTCTCGCTGAGCTGAAATGTTGCGATTAGCAGGCTCCTGTGGCCGTCCCTGGGCCGGTGACGTGCGCCCATCCTTGTCCGTATTACCCACTGTGTTAAAATGACAAGAAGCTGTAGAGTGTCCCGTAACACTGCACGTCGAGCAAAATGCGGGTAGTTTTTCATAAGTGACGGAAACAAAAGAGCATTTGCGGTCGTTCAACCATAATGTGTTCCTCCAAAGGTTTGGAGAGGTCAATATCCACGAACCCGAACAAAATGGCCCAAAGAACCATCCAGGAGAACGCGATCAATCGCAATGGATTCCCAAGAGCAGTGGCAATCCCCATAATGTTATTGGGGTCCCAGTATTCCAGGCTGAGTTCAAAAATCCGCACCCAAACACTGGCTACTGAAGACTAAGCCTTATAAGGGTTGAAGTCAGGCACCCACGGAGATAGACGGATAGTACCAGGGTTAAACGTCCAATTGGTGCGTTGCTGAGCCCGAGAACGATCCTGCGCATTAAACAATTTGACACAAAAAAATCCCTTGCCCAGGGGAATTAATTTCCATTCATCCTTGATGCCCCATAATTTAGATAGGCGTTTATGCAAAAGCATAGTCGCCCATGGCTTGTTACCTTTTCCTAAAATAACCCTTCCAATTAATGAGTAGGAAAATTCAGCGAGACGTTGCTGGTAAACGTTATCATCAATGGTTACGGAATAGTAATCACCTTTTCGAACTGGTTTAGGGATAGGATTTTTACCAGGAACCACCTTTGAGAAAAAGCAGTTGGTATTACCGGGGCCTGAGTCGTGGAATCCATTTGGTTGATACCTACAACAATATTAGCAAAATAATATCCAAAATTAGGTTTAGCGTTAGGATTATAAGCCGAAGGTCGCAGGTTTGTTTCATGATCGGGTGACATTGAAGCCGGATTTCCATCATTCGGTTGCGCGTTCTTTGAACCTTGGGCATGCATAGTAGAATCCTTGTCGTGGTGAGTACTTGGGGCCTTTTGGGCAAAGGTAAAATTGCACGGTAAAAGAGGCGGTGACATTCTTTGATCTCCATGGGCAACAAAACCTTGATGCACCGAGTTTGAGGGTGTGGGAATCGTATCTTCGTCAATGGGAGACGCCCTCAAGGGATTGGAGGGGACCACTAATCCATTAAAGAAAGGAGCCACAAAGGAAGCATTGGTGGGGACCGCATTGAAATCAGATGTTGAGACATTCAAGGGCTTGGAGGGGGGCATTGATACATCAATTGAAGGAGCAATTAGCCAACATTATCTGCTATCAGAACTATCTAGATATTCTTGAACATTCTCCAGAATGCAGAGATATAATATAGCAATAAGGTCAAGGAATAACAACAAAAGGTGATATACTTACTGGAGCCAAAGATGGTATACTTTCATTCAAAAACTAAGTACAGAAAGGACCCTATCACAGATTAGTCATTTTCTTCTGCTAAGAAAGTGAAAAAGCAGCAGAAGATCATTGTTAGTGTCCTATTTTAAGTTTATTAAATTTATTTCCTATTTTTAGTCAATTGATTTATCGGCGGTTTTAAGTCGATTTGCTTTTGATTTTCTCACTTTTATCTTAGCATTATAGTACTATTTTTAAAGGCTTATTATAATGTGTCTCTAATCAGCCCCAAAAATAAGAAGATTGGTCCTTTCCGTGTCGCATGCGGATGATTAGAGATAATGCCTACCAGTTGATCATCGAGTTGATATGAACATTTACAATATCTTCAATGTTGCCGATATCTTCAAGTATTTCCCCCCGATTAGTTTCTTTGAAGCCACAAAACTCAAGGACTAGTTTTCTTCAAGTGGAGGTGAATAGGTGATTGATGCAGTACAAGATTTACTATTTAAGTTTTATTCAATTTATATCATATTTGAAGTCAATTTTGATATGTTTCTTGTTAAGTAAATTTGTTTTTTGATTTTTTCTATATTATTCTTAGGTTTACAAACACTATATATAGGCTTACTCTAATGGTTAGAATCACTTCAATATGGTTATCAAAATTATTCTCCAAGTCTCTTGTCCTATTCTGATTTACATTCACAATTTATTGGTTTTACATGATTAAGAATTTTCAAGTGATGTCACTTTGTTCAATTCTACTTGAGGTCATTTAATATGTAGTCCTATTATAGAGAAGTGAATGTAGATGTAGAACATCCCAATCTCCGTGTGGATTTGGATGAAGAATCTAGCACAAGGTATGTATCTATATTCCCGTGAATAAGGAAACAAAAGTTAACATCATAAGAGCAACCAAGAATGTCATAAAAAGAAAACGAACTATATCGGGGGAAGAAATTGCCAATTGTGTATGCGAGCCATATTATCATAGTTGATTTCAACAACCTTCTGCAAGCTAAAAACCCGAGATGGACTATGTTTTAATTACTCTATTGATACACCACATGAAGCAATTAAACACTCAACCACTGATTCACTAGGCAATTTGACACTATTTACGAACAAAAGTTCTGTTGGTTTTCCAGATAACTCTCTCAGAGATTGAAGAATAGCATCTCTAGATAATTGATTTGATTCTTACATGATAGTTGCAGTCATAGTAGGCATTATATGCTTAAGAAACCTTTTCCATGGTGAAAGCATACAATGTAAAAAGATGCAATAACTTATAAAGCAAGACTCTTCCGGTCAAATAAATTTCTTTTTTTATTCAAGTTGCTTGGCATATTTCAATTCCACAATCTAACCTTTCACTTTCCCTTCCGTATTCTTACTTCATTCCAAAATGTAAGGTCTCTCTTCCATGATAGGTAAGATTCTATGACCAAGTGCTACAATTTCTTAATTTTGGATCAATCATTTTCGCACTGAGGGTCATCTAATCGTTTCTTGGTTATTCTAAGTTAATTCCTGATGAAGAACTTAAGTTTAGGAGCCAGTGTTGTGTTCATGGAAGGATTCTTGATTGTGGAAAAAAGGAGGGTGCAGACTTTCTGGGAATAGATCTTACCTACTTATTGAAAACATTTAGAGAAATTATAAAATAAGAATCAAAATTTGACAAATCAAGAAATGACAACCATATATTTAGTTGATTTATATCCTTCTTCTGTTTTTTATCAATTTTGTTTTCTTCTTTTGGCATCAAATTGAATACAATATGGGAGGATCAATGCACAACCTCATATTATTAGACAAGTAAACCACTTTAAACCAAATTACTCATTCTACATCCAATTGAATCAATTTGTCACCCTTCAGGACATGATCATAAGAAAGTCAAGAATCCTAACATCAATTAAGATGATGGAAGAAAATTGTGGTACTAATAATTAATCGAAAAGGACAAGTTTATAAGCAAATTAAAAAAAAGCATTACAGAGATTGAATTTTATAGCCATCATTTGCATCCGATTAAAAAAAAAAAAGCAACTTACTTAGGAAACTCCAGATGGTTCAACCATGTACAATTGCGGCTTATCTCTATCATATATAATAACCTCCCAAAATCACTCCATATCTAAAAGGCCTTACCATTGCTTTCTTATCGGGACCTACAGGTTTTTCAGAGAAAAAGGATTATTTGACCTTTCTTTGTCAATGTGCAGAGTCCAAACGCCTTTCGACTGGGAGTTGGAATTTTAATTGACATTTTAGATATGTTTATATAAGATGGATAAATAATCAAATGAAAAACCAATAGCAAAAGATGAGTTTTCAAATTTTCCATGTTTTAAGTCTTAAGATACAATGAGCAACTAATAAAAGATAATACTTAAGGTCTAAAAAGCACAATTGAGCAGACTACACAAACTGTTACCGGTGCACATGAAAGTGTGATATCAGCATTTCAGTCGATGTGATTTTGTTTAAGCATTAAATAAGAGTAGATGTCTCATCAAGGTGTATGTCATAAATAATGACACTTCTATTGAATGACCAACATACCTGAGAAAAGTCCATATAGCCCATCCCTGTAAAGATGATCCCCCCACAGAATAAAGATGTGATCAATATTTTTCGCCTTCGCATCCTGTAAGAAACAGTTGAAACATCAAGGTTGACAATAAAATACCAACATTTAAGAATTGGATTTGAAAATAGCAAATGAGTTAATATCAAGTAAACTACTTTCGCTAAACTGTGAGGACTCATCTCAAATACCCATATAAATTGCCTAACAACATCCGATGTACCCTGGAACCACTGGTTTCAGTTCCTCCTTCCGTTTGAGTTGTCGGCAATACCTTGAACCAAATATACTTTTTAACATGAACAAAGTAAATCAGATTGATTGGCACAATTTTGTCTTGGTCCACCCATTGCAGACAATGTCGTTAGTTCAGATCAAATAACTGGGTACACCAAATTAAAATTTTATTCTGAATAAAATTTGTCCCGCTAAACATTTTTCACACCTTAAATGCATAACAAAGAGCTTTTTAAATGCAAATTGCAAACATAATGGGACAAATCAACAGATATGTCATAAGAAGCACAAGTGGCATAATCCACATCAACAAATACACCTAAATTAACTTTAAGATGGAGTTAATAACACAACACAACCAAAAATATTTAAAGTTCAATCAATGTAAGAAAGACCGGATGGAATTACCCACACCAAAATTTACTTATTTCAAAACTAAAAATAAAATTTCAAGAAATTATCAACTATCATAATCTCACGCTCAGAGTGATTTACCGATTTTGGGCTTCGGATGTATAAGTATACACCCCAAAAAATTAAATCAAACAACGAGAAAAAAAACACAAAGAAACAAATGACAAACTCTAGAAAATAGCATCGATGGGGAAACCTTTTTGGTGATTTGTCATCTTCAAGCAGGCCTCCTTATTCTCTCACATCGAACTCATTTCATAGGGGCCTAGAAGAACCAATTAAGGTCGATGTTTATGCAAGTATCCAAAGGCATTTAAGGTGTTAACCACCTCAATAGGATTCGCAAAAACGAAGGGTGTTAAGGCAATGGTTCAAGGACGAGAGTTGGTTTTGTGGTTGTCGTGGCCAGGAGACACGAGGTGGTACTAAAATTGCAAAACCAAAGACATAAAACAAGTGAGGGCTAGGGTTTTACCAGCGAATATTGATTTGGGGTTGAAATGATGGAGGTGGGGGATGGGATTTGTTGACGTGCGTTTTGGTCAACAAGCAAAAATATGTAAAAGATTTAACACGTGGAAATATAAGCGTGCGTAACGTGTGTTTATTTATGGCTAATTCTGCCTTTTTTTGCGTAATGCCGAGCCGAATTATTGGGGTCGGTCTTTCTTACAATCTTGCTTTTTACAAGCCTTTTTCCTCCTCCTTTTCCTCTTAAAATGAGGATTTTTATACCCCTCGAGTAAGTGGGTTTTCAACAGTCATCTTTGCACTAATCAACCATTAATCAGTAAAATAATTAAAGAGGGACATGTGTCCTTCTTTAATTGTGCATGTCAGCCAATTCTTGCCACTTGGTGACTCCTCTCTATAACTTTCTGACATGTGGCAGTTTCTGATACCAATAAAGCGTTAAGCATGGGCAGGTATGGGCAAATGGTTATTTTTATGAATATGTCGCGCATGCGTTTCCCGCCAAAATTTGTGCTCGGGGGGCTCGGGGGCTCGAGCTCGGCGATCATCTTTGTGGTTGGGCTCGGTAGCGGGCGAGCCAAATTCATGACGTGTGCAGCGCCTTTGTTTTCCTTCCTCGACTCGGGCGTCATCAAAGGCCCCCAAGTTTAATTCCGAGAGAAGAATTTGAAGTCGGAGTTAAACTTTAATGCTAATGATAAACATTTAATGGGAAAATGGATTTCTCAAAGGTTTTGTTCATTCCTGACATTTGTCGCGTAGTGATTAATGCCTGTAACGGCGCATTAATTGTGTTGCCATAATGACAGACACGTGGCATCTTGTGGTTGGACCAATCTTGCGCAGGAATCGAAAAGGTACGTCAGTTCTGTCAGCGGGCGTGGGGACGCGACGTTCTCTGACATGTTTGACGGCTTTTGAGTTTAAAAAGGCGCGTCTTTTTCGAATAAACGTTTCGTTTATCGAGGGAACTCCATCTATAAATACCCCTTTTTTCCTTCATCATTCACTTTTGCATCCATTACCCTTTGAGCTAGACTGATTGAAACCGAGCAGAAATTTCGGGTCGGCTTCCAAAGTTCAGAGACTTCAAACTTAGGTATTTTCTCGAAATATTCTCCTTTTACCTATAAAATGTCTTCTTTTGAGGATAGTAGGAGTCGTAGTTATAGCGTAGAGGTTGAAATCGAAGATCCCCCCTCTGAACCTTCTGTTTATTTCTCACCAGCACGGCGATCTCCGCCTTACAACCCGAGCATTATTCAGATATCTTCTCCAGATTCTTCTCGAGGTGGAACGTCTTTAGAGCGGACGCATACTATTTTTGATCCGACGCCAGTGACTGTTTTTAGAGAAGGAACGGTGTATCAGCCCGGCCTGGCACAAGAGAGTTCCGACGAAGAATCCCCGAGTCTTTGATTTTAGGCGATGTCGGCGGGGAAGAAGAAAATATGGACCCATCGGAGCCGGAGCGTGATAACGTGGAGCGGGTAGACGAACCCTCCGGAGATTCGAGGCCGGAGAGGCCTCAAGTGCCCATGGGCCATCGTAATGGCGACGGTCGGCAAGGAGGAGGCCCTCGTCTTCGTGTCGAACCTCGGTGGACGCCGAGTGATATAAACGATATCCCTAGCATGCTGATGATCCGGGAGGTAGAAGAGCTCCGGCGGAGGTATCGTATTCCAAGTGGCATCCATTTTTGGGTACCGGATGGCACAGAGGTTCCTCAGTACCCACCGGCGGGTTGCTTGGCCATATTTACCGCCAGCCTCCTATACGGGTTGCGATTTCCACTGCCGGCTTTCCTTACGCGGTGGTTTTGCAAGTGGGGCATGCATCCGACCCAGGTGCACCCTATTTCTTGGGGTAAGATCATCGGCCTCCTGGTGATGTTCCACCTAGAAAAATATCCTCGCCCCAAATTCAAAGAGATGAACGAGCTCTTTATCTCGCGAGCGACTCCTTCATCTCGGGATCACCCGTCCGAGTGGTATTACGTGCACTGGACTCGGGGTATCCGGACGGCTTGGTGGAAGGCCTCCTTCATCTTTGAAAGAGTGGAAGGATAAGTGGCTCTGGGTGAGCGGCGAGTGGCAGGCTCGCGTGGAGGATGGGGAAAGGGAAACTGTTCTTCATCCTCCATCGAATTTGTTTTTGGTTACAGTAAGTCTTATCTTTTCTCCTTTCTCTGCTTTTGCTGTTTATTGTTTCCTTTTATGATTGACTTTGCTTCTTTTTCATCTTTTTACCTTTACTGAGAACTTAGGGGCATCAAAGGGCCTCTGTCGGCCACTTTTATTCGAAGGTGGAAAACATCCAGGCCGGGGCATCGGGACAAAGGCGGATCGAGAGGTTGGCCATGAGGCCAATCGGCCGCGCCGGCTTGAGGCGAGGCTCGCTTCGCCCGACCCCCCGAGGGGGCGGCTCGGGACGAGGCAGCAGAGTGGGAGGGGGAGGTTGGGGGAGAGCCCCAGCAGAACCCTCCCGGTGATGTATGGCCCATCTCTCCGGGGGAGCAGCCGTCTAAAACGGAGCGAGCTGCGCCGTCTCCTGCAACGGCCAGTCCTGTGGGAAGATCGTTTGTGCCCGTTGGGCAAACGCAGACTCCAGAGCCGCCGAGTGCGGCTGCCGTTTGAGGTAAACATAGTATTTCTTACACTTCCTTTTGAAATGTTTTTTGTTTTCTTTTGACCTTTTAACGGTGGTTGCTTTTTGTAGGGCATGGCTTGGATTTGCGTGCATGCCTTTGCTGCGTGAGGAACACGGCCGCGCGGCGAACTCGGGCGACTACCGACCCAACGCGAGATGCGGAGGCGGCTCGGAGAAAGCGAGATATCCGGCGCAAACGCCCCCGCCTGATGGAGTGTTGGAGGCGGTGGAACCTCCCCTTCAAAGGAGAAGAGGAGGGATTGTGATGGAAGAGCACGGGCGCATCAAGGGGTTGGTCGGGGCCGGGAGCATCTCCGAAGCAGGCCCCGAGAAGGGGAGGTCCGCGAACTTTCTCGGATGACCTCGGCCGGGAAGGTCACTTCATCCCTCCAAATCGGGTGAGAGATGAATCTGCGAGGGAATGATTGGACTACGCCCTCGATGGTTTGTAGAGTTTGTCCGATGCGCCACGCCGACGGAGAAGCGGATCGAGAGTTTTCCGGGAGGCGGGTCGGGCCGCGATGAGTGTCCCGGCTCGTGCCTGGACAAAAGGCATCGAGCAGTGCGCTCGGAGGCGGTTTCGAGGAACAAATTCAAGTATGCCATGGGAATGTCGGGCGGATCATTGGGCTCATATGGCATGCGGGGAACTCGTGAGTGGAGAAAAATACGCCCGATCTAGAAAGGCGGCACGGGGACTGCGGGAGGCCTATGCTACCCTTCAAGGGGTACAAGAATCGTTAAAGACCCAAGCGGATGAGGCTACGGCTCGGGCCAACTCGAGAGAGAAAGCTGCTGCGAGGGGCCGAGGCGAGCAAGATCGGGCCGCAGGTGAAAAGGAGCTTAGGGCTAAGGTTGTCGAGCCGAACGCCGCCACGCCGGGCCGAGGAAATGGAGAGGCGTCTAGCCGATGTGCGCAGAGAGGCCGAAGAAACTACTCATCGGCAAATTGAGGAAGCTCGCACACAGGCCGTTGAAGCTTACAAGGACTCTGAGGAGTATGCATTTATGTTAACTGCGGACCCACGCGACCGGCCTCAAAGAAATTCTCGATTTGGTTAAGGCCGAGCGGATTTGTTGCTCGGCTTGGGAAGATCTGGCCCTCCTGGAGGCTGATCTCGATGCTCTTTGGCCGAACTTTGCCGAGGCCCCTAATGTTCAGGGCTCTCCTCCTCCGGACGTGGAAGAAGTCGCCTCCAGCGGTGCCGTTGAAATTCCGCCCCCTGCTTTCAGTCTTGATGCGTTGTTTGCCCCTTTTTATTTACAAGCTTTCATATGTACTCGTAGGTAGGTGACTTGGCCTCGTGCCTTGGGATGTAATGGGCTCCGGCCTTCCCTGTGTAAATACTTTTGTAGTAGAAATGAACTCTTCTTTCTATCACCTGTGTATTTGTTTTAAGCTTCTTGCATATGCTTGGCTCTTCTCCTTTTTGTAAGATTGTTGCCTGTCTTCTTTTTCCTTTTATATTCCCAAGTATGGGGCTCGGTTTCATTAGCTTCCGAATAAGGGACTTTACTTTCCTTAATTGATTCTCGTACTCGGTATATGAACCGATCTTTATTTTGTATTTGGTACTTGGTGTATAAACCAAGTCTTCATTTTGTGCTCGGTGTGTACATCGAGTCTTTGTTTTGAGCTCGGTGCGTAACCAAGTCTTTATTTTGTGCAGTGCGTAACCAAGTCTTTGTTTTGTGCTTGGTGCGCAACCAAGTCTTTGTTTTGTGCAGTGCGTAACCAAGTCTTTGTTTTGTGCTTAGCAGTGCGTAACCAAGTGTTTGTTTTGTGGTTGGTGCGTAACCAAGTCTTTGTTTTGTGCTTGTGCGTAACCAAGTCTTTGTTTTGTGCTTGGTGCGAACTTGAAGTCTTTGTTTTCTCGCTCGGTGCGTGACTAAGTCTTTGTTTTTAAGGATAGATCCGCTTGTGGGGCGGGTTGCCCTTTTTCAGCGTGCAAAGGGCGTACCGAGATGACTTTTTCGGCATTCGGCCACCGGAGGCGATTTTTCTTGTCCTCGCACACGAGCGAGGTGAGTAAAAGCTGCGTTTCCCTTTAGAGAGCTCACAAAATATCGGATGAAAGGATAATTCCTTGGAATCCTATCACGGATCATAAACCGAGATCTTTATTGATAGTACCATTTCGGGTATGCTACATTCCATGGATGCATAAATTTTTCTCCACTCAAATATTTCTAGCTGGTACGCCCACCGGATAAGACGTGGTGACCGAAATGGGCCCTCCCTGGTTGGCTTCAATGGGTGGGTTCAACACCGTTATCTTTTTCAACACAAGATCGCCGACCTGAAATCTCCTTTCCTTTACTTTCGAATTGTAGTACCTTTCACTCCTTTGTTTATACACGGCGTTTTTCATCTCAAGCCTTGCACCTTTTTCTTCGAGGAGTCTAGCTCGGCTCGAGCACGACCTCATTGCCGTCTTGAGAAAAATTTGCAGTCAAGGTAGGGGCTCCAATCTCAACGAGGAATCACCGCCTCGGTTCCATAAGCCAAAGAAAAAGGTGTTTCTCCGGTGGCCGCTCGATGCGTGGGTTCGTATGACCATAGTACACCGGGTAATTCCTCCGGCCAATTACCTTTAGACTCCTCCAATCTCACCTTCAAGGTATACTTGAGTATTTTATTAACGGCCTCAACTTGTCCATTCGTGGGGATGGTATGGAGTTGAGAAGTGGTTTTAATGTGGAAACCTTCACAAAAGTTTGAAACCTCGGTTATCGAATTGTTTCCCATTATCTCAGTAACAATCGAATGCGGTATCCCGAATCTACAGATAATGGACTTCCATACAAAACTCACAATCTTTTCCTCATCTATTTTCGCGAGGCTCCGCCTCGGCCCATTTTGTGAAATAATCCACCGCCACAATGGCATATTTGACGCCCCTTTGCCGGTGGGGAGTGGTCCGATAAGGTCCATTCCCATTTGGCAAACGGCCATGGGCTAAATACAGAGGTAAGTTGCTCAGGATGATATCGACTGGCGCGAATCTTTGGCACCTCTCGCATCTTTTGACGAGATCGGTTGCATCCTTTCTTAGGGATGGCCAGTAGTATCCTTGCCGTATTAATTTATAGGCTAATGTCTGGCCCCCGGCGTGGTTTCCGCATATCCCCTCGTGAACCTCTCGAAGTGCATAATCCGCATCTGTGTCGGAAAGAAGGCACGCAGCAGAGTGGACGGAGTATCCTCGTTTATACAGACGCCGTCCACTAGTGTAAACCAAGCCGCTTGAGTTCGTAGTGTTCGGCTTGACTTTGTTTTCGAGTTGAACTCCTTTTTATAAATCTTGAATGATTGGGGTCATCCAGGTCCGCTCGGCGGTTTCGATTGCATATATCTTCTTTGGCCAAGTGACGGGCAAACAGTTGTGTGAGCGGTGACATCTGCGATGGCATCCATCCCAGCTGGAACCGAGCCGAGCTAAGGCATCCGCCCGCATGTTCTCGGCTCGGGGCACATGTAAGACTTTTGTCTTAAAGTGTAACAATCTCTTCTTGACCAAGTCCAAATATTGTGCAATTTTTGCTCTTTAAGCCCGTACTCACCGTTGATTTGATGAACGACCGGTGAGAATCACTTTGTGTACCAATAGTTGTTTTAGGCCCATAGAAGCCGCCATATCTAGGCTGCGAGAAGTGCCTCGTATTCGGCCGTTGTTCGTTATGGGAATGAAATCGCACGGCCGAGCAAGTAGCATTTCGATTTGGATCGATTATCACGATTTCGCCCCCGCTCGGCCTGCGGTGGAGGAGCCAACGAATAATTTCCATTCTTGGTCTTCCATAACTTCCAATCGTATGAAAGGTGTGAATTCGGCCACGAAGTCGGCTAAAGCCTGTCCTTTTATTGCTGTACGTGGTTTGTATAGAATATCAAATTGACTGAGTTCGACGGCCCACTTGATCATCCACCAGAAGTATCGGGTCGGTGTAGTACTTGCTTGGGGGTAGTTCGTCAAGACTATAATCTTGTGCTCTAGAAAATATGGACGGAATTTCCGCACCGTGATGATTAATGAATAAGCCAACTTTTCCATTGGTGGATAGCGGAGCTCGGCGTCATGTAACGCTTGGCTGGTGTAATAGACCGGATGTTGAATAGAACCATCTAATCTGATTAACACCGAGCTGATGGCGTATTCGGATACCGCTGGTACAAATACAAGTCCTCCCTCGGGTAGGTTTTTGCAATATAGGAATTGAGGAAAGGTGTTGTTTGAGGATTCAAAGCGAGTCTCGCTTGCTCGGTCCACCCAAAATTTTTGCTCTTTTTTATAATTTTGAAAAAGGTTTGCACTTGTCTGTGGATCGCGAGACAAATCGGTTAAGGCGGCCAATCGGCTGTTAGACTTTGTGCCTTTTTCACAAATTGGGGGTTCTAGATCGATTATGGCTTTTATTTGGTGCGGGTTTGCTTGATTCCCCTTTGGCTGACCATATACCCCAAAAATTTACCCGAGCCGACCCCAAATGTACACTTTCTCGGGTTTAACATCATCTTGTACTCTCTTAAAACAGCAAACATTTTATTAAGATCGTTTAGATGATCAGATATATACAGTGATTTCACCAACATGTCATCTACATAGACTTCCATAGTACGACCTATCATTTTCTCAAACATCTTATTTACTAACCTTTGGTAGGTCGCACCAAGAGATTCTTGACCGAAGGGCATCATCTTGTATGTGATAAATTCCACGAGCAGAGAAGAATGATGTATTTTCTTTGTCATCTCGGTGCATTCGTATCTGGTTGTAACCGAGTATGCATCCATGAAGCTCATCACTCGTGTCTCGTGTAGTGGCATCTACCATATAGTCAATATTTGGTAATGGATAAGCATCCCTTGGGGCATGCCTTATTCAGTCGGTGAAATCCACGCACATGCACCATGGCCATTGCTTTTTTACCAAAACATGATTGGCAACCCATCGGGATAGAGAGCTTCCGGATAAATTAATTATCTAACAACTTGTTCACCTCGGCCTCAAGTCTTTGATTGTCTGTCGGGGGCCGAGTTTGCGCTTTTCCGGATAAGCTGGGCGGAACGTTAGATCAATATTGAGATGGTGGCATGCATGCTTAGGGTCAATTCGGGCATGTCGCATGAGTCCATGGGAAGACGTCAAGATTATTTCCCAAAAACTCAATCGGCTTGGTTCGATATGGTTCGGGAGATCATGACCAATACGTAGTTGGCCCTCGCTTGGCCTTCCGCGTTGATTGTATCAACTTTGTTCTCTTTGGTTTCGCCCATTTTCTTTTCTTGCTCGCCTCTCTTTGATCTGCGGGGGCAACTCATCTTGATGGCGGCTCGTTCTCTCGATTCGGCCGCCTTCTTCCATCATCGGTTCCTTCCCGGTCGACGACACTGGATTATCCTCTGAACAATCACCACTTTCCGCTCGGTCTCCTCCTTTGGCAGGGGATCGCCTTGCGTGGTTCCACTGGTTTCTCCTCGTTCCACCACGTTAATCTCCACCGGTCGGAGTTTGAGAGAGCATTCTCGTGACTCCCTTTGATTCTCTTTATGTATAGCCTCGCCATCGATGTTGGGAATTTTATACAAAAATGATATATTGAAACGGCTTTTTTATGATAAAGCAATGGCCTCCCAATGATAGCATTGTACTCGAATCGGCGTTGATTATTTTGAATGTTGTCATGATGGTCCTTTTATGCAACCCTTGTCCCATTTGGATGGGCAAATCAACTTCCCCGAGCGGGACTATTCTTCCTCCTCCAAAACCCAGAATGCTATCGTTGCATGGACGGATATAGCTATCGTCCACGTTCAATCTTCGAAAGGCTCGGACGTAAATGACTGATGAGTAGCTTCGAGTCGATCAAAATTCTATGGTGGAATACCCAAAATCGGTGCAAGTAATGACCGGAGGTCGAATGAGGGTGGACCACCTGGTCGGCATCCGCATCCGAGAACACAAAATGGCCGGTGGGTTGGCCTTCCTTGATTTCCGCCACCCGAACTTGCCTTTCGGCGTTGGCGACTGCCTAACATCGGCCTTTCTTTTTTCATTGGAGCGGCTATCCTCGGTTTGTGTTAGTATTGATTCGATTTACACTCATCATGAGGATCTCCCTACCCTGGTTCTTGGCGGTGGTGGCGGCAGGAGAGATTGGATTGGTTACGCGCTCGGGTTGACACCTTGAGCGATCTTGGTGGGGGGCGGTAGTTCATGAACGTATCTTTTAAGACCGCCTTGCCGAACAATCCGCATAATTTCTCTGATTAGATCTCGGCACTCATCGGTATCGTGACCTATTGATTTATGATAGGCACAATATCGACGTGAATCTAATTTTGTCGGCTCGACCTTCAAAGGCCGAGTGAGGAGGTAACAAATTTAGACCTTGTACTTCATTCCATATGGCTGATGGAGTGTGGGTCAAAGTACTCCTCAGCGCGGCAACTTCGGCTCGTACTTCTTGGCGAGCCTTAAATCCGGTGGCCGGGTTTTCCGAGAACGGTCTAAATCCCGACCCCGACCCAACTGCTGATTCCTTTCTTCCGTCCTTTCTCACGCCCCCTGGTCGGTACTCGGGGCGGTTACTGGCCATGGCTTCCTCCGCGCGAATATGGCGTTCCGCGCGGATCAGAAATTCTTGGTACGAGGTCGCCCCCGATTCATGGATAGAGTAGTTAAACCAAGTTTCGGGGGCAAGGCCAGCCATGGCTGCAATTAAAATGGCGTCATCCGACACCGGTTCCATCTCTCGAACTTGCTTATTGAACCGAGAGATATAGCTTTTCAGGGGCTCGTCCTTCCCTTGTTTGATGTTTACGAGGGAATCCTTAGGCGTAGCTCGGACTTTGGACGTTAAGAAATGCGTCGTAAAGGCGGAGGCCAGATCCCTCCATGCCCAAATGGATCCCTGTGGTAGGGTCCTAAACCAACGGTGGGCTCGGTCGCCCAGTCGCCGGGAAAGCCTGCGAGAGGATGGCATCGCTAGATCGCAGTTCTATCCATGCTAAGTACTTGTGGACGTGAGTAGTCGGTAATGGGGTCGCCAGGATTCCAGGGGAAAATGGCGACATAACAATTTGGTTAGTTCATTGCTTGGGGCGGTCTTCGAGATCGTTCGCCTTAGGACCGCCTTCCAATTCATTCAAAACGGCGCGAAGGCGGTGTATTTCTACATCCGTTCTGCCATATGATAGGGCCTTGGATCGATTGACCCTAAGTGCGCTCCCGCTCATCCGGAAACCCGAGTCGGGAACTTATCGATCGAGCCGGGCGAAAAGGATCAACTCGGTCGTCCGGCGAACATCGAGTGGGCATGGCGATGTCGTGTTGGCTCCGGTAGTGACTCCGCTACATGACTTTGCCCTTCCTCATCTTCTCGCGCCGCTTCTCGTCACGGCAGACACGTTGTTCATTACGGCGAATCGCTTCTTGGGCCGTCATGAGGAAGCCGGGAACTTGAGGATTGATATTAACATTTAGTTGTGGATTGAGTGGGTTAGTATTTACAAGGAGTGGAGGAGGTGCTTGAGAGTTTGTGGTAGCGAGAGTTTGTGATATGAGTTGGTTCATTTCTTTGTACAAAAGTTGGGTTGGTAATTAGGCGAGCGAAAGGAAATAAAGTAGTGCTCTTTGCTTACATGCGGAGCATATTTTGGCCATTAGTAGTCGGCGTTTGGTTGTTAGGGTGTTGTTCTTGATCAAACGAGCATTTCTGTTTGTTGACTCATTTTATTTATTACTTAAAAAGACAAACGTCAAACTTTACCTGGTTTTCACTTAACTCGCTTACATGCGGAACTCCGATCGACCAATACGGGCCCTCCTTTTCTAGCGCCAATTTGTTGGCGTGCGTTTTGGTCAACAAGCAAAAATATGTAAAAGATTTAACACGTGGAAATATAAGCGTGCGTAACGTGTGTTTATTTATGGCTAATTCTGCTTTTTTGCGTAATGCCGAGCCGAATTATTGGGGTCGGTCTTTCTTACAATCTTGCTTTTTACACGCCTTTTTCCTCCTCCTTTTTCTCTTAAAATGAGGATTTTTATACCCTCGAGTAAGTGGGTTTTCATGATCATCTTTGCACTAATCAACCATTAATCAAGTAAAATAATTAAAGAGGGACATGTGTCCTTCTTTAATTGTGCATGTCGACCAATTCTTGCCACTTGGTGACTCTCTCTATAACTTTTCGACATGTGGCGGTTCGATACCAATAAAGCGTTAAACATGGGCAGGTATGGGCAAATGGTTATTTTTATGAATATGTCACGCATGCGTTTCCGCCAAAATTTGTGCTCGGGGCTCGGGGCTCGGAGCTCGGCAGTCATGTTGTGGTTGGGCTCGGTAGCGGGCGAGCCTAATTCATGACGTGTCGCGCCAGACTATTACTGACGTCACCCGTAGGTCCCCCACTCGGACGTGTCTTTGGGATCGATGACGTGGATTAATTTCTTCGGCTCGGCTCGGCGTCATCGATTTATGGAGTGCGGAAAAGACGGAGGACCGGTGGTTGGCTAATTTGGAAGAGCAACAACGGGCAGTTGAAGAAATTTGATTTGAAGAACTCAGAGCAAAAAAAAAAAAAACACAGAGTGGAGAAATCGTTAGAAAAAGGTAAGGAAAAATAATTTTTTCAGATATTAAATTTTCTTTAATTCTTTGTTTATAGATAAATTGTGTAAAAAAAGGGCAAAATACATTCTTATTTTAAGTACTAAAGAACATATTTCAAACAGAAATATGGGCAAATTCGCGTTCGTTGATTATTTTTAAATATAAAGGAATTTTGCCACTAGTAAACATAGGTTACAAAATGCGTGGTCTCATCATTGATGTTAAAGAATAAATAGACATCATTTTTCCTCGAATAACCGTTGTTAAAACACAAGAGACAACATAATACTCACAAAAATGATGTCTTTTTGGTGATGTGTATTTGTATTTTTCTTGTAGTGTGTGTTTACAGCAGTGTAAAAATACAACAAAAAAGTGTTTGCAGTTGAATCAACGTCTTGGCTGCTTCCTTCTCCTTTCATCCTCTTCATATACCTTCCTCTTCCTGTCTTCTTCCCTTTTTCTCTTCTCTTAACTCCTCTTCTGATCCTGGTCTCTCCTCCTCCTCTCTTCATATTCTATCATTTGCCTAGCATTTTCTTCTTCTTGTCGCCTTGGAGCCTCATCATTACGCCTGGCAACTTCTATGTTCTCGTTCTCTAAGTCCCTTGATATAAGAGATCCTTTTCGAGGGGATTTACATACTGTATGTCCTTAGGTCTTCTTGGTGGAGTACCTCTGCCTCTTCCACCAGACACTCATTTTCCTCTTCCAGAGTCAGCTCCTCTGGGAGTGTACTGAACCGGCTGAGCCCTCAAAGTCTGTTGACTGCTCGGCTGAGTCAGCTACTTATTAGCTAATTGAACAACTTCTAAGCCCTTCTCCTAGTACTGTTCCCATGCCTTTTCAAGATTCATTCCCTTAAAATAGCCTTGGACTTGAGAGTTTTGAACTCCTCAGTGACCCGGCTCGATGCCTTCTTGAGGAACGGATCCTTCAGTTGAGTTTGAGAGCTTCACTGTTGGCGATCCAGGGAGCATCCCTGCTGCCGGACCTCCGGACTTTGATTTCAAATCTTCAATACAACCATGCTACCTATGATCAACTGCTTGTAATTCAGCTTCAATTGCAGCTCGCGATCTTTGAAGGACCAACTCAACTTTTTCATCAGCTGACATCCCCTTCGACAGCTGAGAGTGGAGAGAGCTGGTAGATGAGCCAACTTGAGATTATTCAACATAATGTTCAAGGGGTTGGGGGTCTTCTTTGATGATTCTTCCCCCTTACTTCCACTTCCGTTCCCTTTTTTGGCATCATCAATACTAACTGTAAGAGTTTGAGGATTATTCGTCAGAAGACGGTCATATTAATCATGAGTGACCGAGTGAGCTGCTCTCTGTTCTGATCGTGGAATCTTCATTTCTACCCTCATTTCCATCAATTCAGCATGAAGAGTGCTTTATGTATTTTGAAGATCCTATTTATATTGAAGTCTTAGCAGCACCAGGTCAGTCTTGTGCGTGCTCTCCAACCTATTGATGTTGTCTTGTCATCGGGCTTTGGAATTGAGCTTGCTCACCACATTAAACCACCAATTTTGCGATGACTGATTTGAAGTAGTTCACTTGCTCTCTTCGAAGTGCCTTTGTCTGCATGGTCCATTCTCGAATTCTCAAGACTGCTCCTCGGATGTCTCCTAAAATCATTGCATCATGGTTATCAATCCTTTGGTTGAGTGTAGCGAAGCTTTTCTAAATTGCCTCCATCTCAGCACACATGGCCTTGAAGGCTTTTCTGAAATCGGCTGCCTTTGGTGACTGATCTTCTGGTGGCACATAGTCAAAGTCAAAACCAAATCGAACCACCCTCAAATCATTTGGAGCCTTAAATTCTTTTGGATTTATATCAATTGTGTAATTGGCATGTTCTTCAACAGATTTTGTTTCCAGCGGAACTTCATCAACATATGGAAACATATCATCATACAGGCCAACAGGTAATGAGGAAGGTCCCACTCCTCCTTCGGGAGCCCTTCCCTCAGTTCCCTGGCTTCCAGCTCGGGGTGCCTCAGTTGTGTGAGATTCTTCGGCAGACGCAGCTGTGGGAGCCTACCGAGCTGATTGAGCCTCAGCTATCTCAACAACTTCGTTGACTCTAGTGTTTACTTCCTTTTGAGTTGTCGTGGCCTCAATCGCATTAGCAACATCACATCTGGTGATGTCACCAATGGGGGTGGGCCATCAACCAAAACAAACTTTGAAGAGGCAATTTTCTCATGGGCCTCTTTCAATTTTGCCACTTGTTCCATTTCAGTTGGGTCACTGGGGGTTTACTCGGCTTCATTTTCTGAGTCAAGAAAACGCAGTTGCACATTATCATCCAAGTCATGCAATGCGTGTATTTCTTCCAAATCAATTGATTTTGATATGGACATTGTTGGAACAGGCAATTTTCATTACTCTTGTGCAACACCCCTAGAAGTATCAACCTCCTAGGTCCTTCAACAACCTTAGCAACATCCAGGCTCGCCGCAAGGCCTTCAATGTTCCCTTCGCGGATCGACTGCATTGGGGTTTTGGATATTGGCATCCTTCGAGGTCTCAACCTCTTGGATTGTACTTTCATGACCAATAGTCTCAACTGCATTGGTAATTTGTCCATCTTGTGCCTCAGCTATTTGAGCAGCTCCATCGGCCTGCAGTGCAATTAGAATCTCAGCTAAGACAGCCTCAACTATCAAAGCGTCCTTAATCCCACTATGTTGTTCATATTGATTCTCACCTTCACCTCCTAACTTCATTTTATCAAAGTCTCCACATCCTCCTCCAAACTGGATGTATTGTGTTCAGTTTTCCACTTAGCTGGCTCACGCCCTAAATCACAATCAGTAGGGTCAACTGACACATGAGACTCTGTTGTGTTCCTTTGAGTGTTCATCCGTCTGGCCAATTATCTCAATAACTTCAACAGGTTATGGCTCAGTTAGGCTGCCCACTACATCTTCATCCCTAACATCATCGCCAGCCTCCCTAGACGGTCATTCTGAGTGAGCTGGTGAGGTTGTTGCTTTGATTCTTCTCACCGTTTCAAGAATGGCAGGGGTTGGAGAAATTTGGTTAGAAAATTCTCCAGGACCCCATAGCAACAATTGCTCATGCATCACTAGGGACTCATTTAAGGCATATTGCAGCTAAGCCTTCTCGACTGGATCGGCTCTCCAAAATCTCCACATCATTGTTGCTCGCACTTCCAGAGGCTTCTGGAGGGATGTTAGGATCGAAAAATGGACATACATGAGGCTCGAGAGCCTTAGCCTTTTCAGTGCCTTGGCATTCTCCTTGTCCTTCTTTTCATAAAAAAGAACATTGAATAAGCCCGAATCAAGAGCAATGCGGACATGGATATTGTCCCAAAATCCTAGGAGGTATTCCTCCTCATCGATCATCTCCGGCCATTTAAACTAAAACTGGCTGGTATTCAGCTTCCAAGCTCTCCATGTGCGCAACCTATCTTCAATTCTGGATATGCTAGGGATAATGGACGAACGTCATCATCATCATCGTCTTGCATAGACTTTTCAGTAGCCTTCTCTACCTCAGCAATAGTAGCATCAGTCAGAGGTATGACAGCGCAATCATATTTGATTGTATCAGTTGTGTCTTGTTCAGCTATACCTTTGATTGTATCAGTTGTGTCTTTTTCAAGAATAAATTCAAGGCGCATCAGTTGTGTCTTGTTTAGATGTATGTGGTGGGGCAGTTGATTGAGTTTCTTGAGCAGTGCTTTGTTCACCATAGCCATCCTTTGATTTTCACGCTCAACGACGCAATGACTTTCTCATTTTTAGATGTGGTGGATACTGACTAGCGCAATGACTTTATTGGCACCTTCAAAATCCTTCTCCTAGTTCTCCTCTCCAGAGAACTTCTAACTCTTTTTCTTGTTCCTCCGCCACAACAAGCGACTCCGCTTGCCGCCCGCTTCTTCCCGGTGGCCTACGGGCGTAGTTGTTCTCTTCTTTCTTACCACGGGGAGGGAGCTCGAACAAAGCTTTCGTTAGGGGGAGCGAGAAATAGTGTGTCTCCTCGGGAACAAGCTCACTGATTGATTCCCCCGAGAGGTAGATCTTCTTCGCATGAGCCTTCTTTTGGGCGCTTGAGAGATTGGCTTTGAGCATCCTCTTGTGGGCATGGAATGGTTTCCCATTGCGTAGAGGCACACCCTTCTTCTCCATCAAATGACCTAGAATCAGGCCATAACCAAGCAAGCCCACAAACTTGTCATCAACCACCTTCACATTGAGTATATTTTGGCACAACTTCCCATAAATGAACTTAGCCTAGTTCTCCTCTTTCTTCTCTATTATGGCTGCCATAACAATCAACTTAGTCTGAGAGAGCTGATTGAAGGAGCCAAACTTCATGTCTATGCATTTGGTCACCACATCCATGAGCTTGTGGTAGTCAACTTTCATCAACTTCTTCAAAGCTGAGTAGTTGGGCTTTTTAGCATTCTCTGGCTTGGTTATCTTCTTCCAAGCCGCAACCAAATCTACATCATTGCCAGTCAACTCTTTAAGACCACTAGTAGGAAGGAATAAATGCTCAGCCAACTTGAAGTCCTTTCCGTTCACAGATGAACGGATTTCATCATCGTGAACCGAGGAGTTAACATAGTGCATAGCCACTTCTTCTAGAAGTGTTTAGGACATCTCCATCGTGAGAAACTTCTTGAGACCAACTTTCTCAAGTTTCATCGCGATCTTCTCAGCAAGATCATTGCCAATGCCCTATTTTACAAGACCTTCAATGTAACACCCTACTTTTGAAATGCATTTTTTTAGCATTACAAATTTTAAAGAAAATGTGTAATATTTTTTAAAATAAATAGATAAACAAAAAGTATAGTGGAAGCAATAATAAGAAAATCTTAAGTCTTGAGAAATAATTATAGAGTATTTGCCAAAATTAAAAATTCATTCAAAATACTTTGAAACAAATTAAAAGATAGTACATCACAAATGTTCGATATTTGAAACGAAATCAATGTTCTTGAATTTGAAATAATTAAGAAGTGAAATCTTCGGCTATTCCCCCACATTTGCATCTCATCCGTCCATATAATCTGAAAAGAGTTTGAATTTAGGGGGTGAGCAATCACATACTCAATAGGGATAAAGATTGTCCAAGCTAAATACGAAAAATGCACAATTACAATAATTAACCTTTCCCATTTGCATAAGTTGAATAGCACGTAACTTTTCCCGTTGGCATAAGCCAAATAGAACATAACCTTTCCCGTAGGCACGAATGCCATATTATCCTTTCCCATGGCACGAGGCCAAAAATTTTCCTTTCCTGCAGCACGAATGCCATATTTTCCTTTCCCGTGGCACGAGGCCAAAAAATTTCCTTTCAAAGACGAAAGCCATATTTTTTTCCTTTCGTGCACGTAGCCCGAAATTTTCCTTTTAAATTGGCATGAACATACATCACATATATCGCGATGGAAAGCATATAAGTCATAATAAAATAATCATATCATATAACACATTGAAAGAATATAAATTACATAATTACGCATATCACATAACACATCGAGAACATATAATTCACATGATTGTTCATATCATGGAACACATTGAGAATGCATAATTCACATAATTGAACAGTTTAGGCATTTAACAAGGACAATGAATTATACACATAAAATGTGATGAGAATCCCTACCTCAATCAACAAAATAAAGTAGATGCACAAATTATTCGAATGTAGAAGTCCTAATTGTATGGTTCTTCATCACCTACAATATAAATTTAACATGATTTAGGGCTAAAAATTAAGTAGTAACTTCTAATTAAAATAATTTTACTTACAAAATAGTCTAGGGTTTTTTAATAGGTGAAAATTGACTAAAAATATAAATTTTGAGGTCTAATTGAAAGAAGTTAAAAGTAAATTTTAGTTTTGGACTAAGTTGAAAACTTGTTGGGTCAAATTGAAAAAATTCAGAAAGTCTAAATAAGTTGTAGGGGTTAATTTGAAATCCAAAAATTTAAATAAAAATCTGGATTAAATTGAAATTGCTTTGGAGTAAATTGAAAATAATCCAGAAACTTTGATTTGGGATAGGACTTAATTGAAAGTTTAGTGGGTTAAATAAAAAAAATAAAAATTTACAAATAAATCCAATTCTCTATCAAATTCCCAAAATTAGACCCAATCCCAAAACCCAACTTTTGTCCTCTGTTTCTCACAAATTGTACACACTCACACACACCTAAACACACACAGAGACAAAAATCTCTACACACAACATCACACATATACACACACACACACCACATCATCACACAAAAAGACACACACACACACACAATTACACACACAAAAACAAACTATCACACACACAAATACACACAAACTAACGCACACACATTCATCAGCACACACACACATGCTCATTTACACACATAAACACACACCATTAATGTGAGTTAAGTGTAAATATTTAACTATTGGAACGAAGAGTTTGATGAGAGAAATAAAAGAAATGTCTCTTTAAAGTTTTGCTGAAAACATGGAATAGTGGGCTAAAGTGGGTAAAATAGCATAAGGTAGGTGTAATGATAATTGAAATGATGGGCATTAGTGGGGATTGTCTAAAGCTAGCCCAATAATTGATAATTAAAATATAAAAAGTGTGTATGTGTGTGTATATATATATATATAAATATTCTCCTTATTATGATTATTAATAAAAGTAGAAATACAATAATTAAATAAGGTAAAATTATTACGAGTGTTACATCCTACCCCTCTTATAATAAAATTTCGTCCTAAAAATTTTAAGCTTGCTCTGTTGATCGAATAATTCGGGATACTTGGCTCGAATCTCAGCTTCATGTTCTCATGTCGCTTCTTCTTGACCATGTAGTCCACTGAACTTTGACTAAGGCGACATCTCTATTTCTCTACTTATGTATATTTTTTTTGTCAATGATAGCTATTGGGTATTCTTCGTAAGTAATGTCTCGATTGACTTCCAGTGCTCCATGATTGGCTACATGGCTTGGATCGTTGATATACTTCCTTAATATAGAAACATGAGATATTTTACGAACTGCAGGTAGCTCTAGCGATAACATTAGCATCAATCTATAAGCTTTATCTCCGATTGCTCCAATATTTTGAATGGTCCAATGACCCTAGGTCTCGATGTTCCCTTCTTGCCAAATTTTACTATTTATTTTGGTTGGTGCAATCTTTAATAAAACTTTATCTCCTATTTCAAACTGTAGGTCTTTCCTCCTCTCGATCCGCATAATATTTTTGCGGTCTTGGGCTATTTTTATTCTATCTTTAACTTTTTCAATAACATTGACCATATGCTCGACCAGCTCAAGACTCAAGACGACATTTTTCTTCTCGCCAACTTTGTCCCAATAGATAGGGCATCTACACTTTCTACTATACAGGGCTTCATATGGGGCCATTTCGATAGTCGCCTGATAGCTGTTGTTGAAAGAAAATTCCACAGAGGCAAATACTTCTCCCAATTATCATCATAAACAAAATACAACCTCTCAGTAAATCTTCTAAGATTTGAATGTTTCTTTCATATTATCCATTTGCTATGACATTAGCTTTACTAGGATGATAATGGATTTTATAATCATAATCCCTCACGAGTTCCAACTATCTTCTCTTTGACTCATATTCAACTCTTTTTGTGTGAAGAAATACTTCAAACTCTTGTGATCATTGTAAATTTCGTATTATCTCTGTATAATTAGTGACGTTATATCTTTAAGGGGTACATGACTGCTGCCAACTCAAAGTCGTGTGTAGGATAATTGAGCTCGTGACCTTTAGATATCTTGAAATATAACCAATCACCTTACCATTATACATTAAAACACACTCTAACCCTTCTTTTGAGGCATAATTGTAGATTACAAAAATCCTCTATAATATTAAGAATTATTAAAACCGATGTTGAGACTAGACGTCGTTTCATCTATTGGAAACTCCACTAGCACTTCTCAGCCCAAACGAACTTCTCACTTTTCCTTTCGAGTTGGGTCTTGATCGCTATTTTTAAAACCCTTTGATAAACCTTCTGTAATATCCAACAATGCCTAAGAAACTACACATTTCATTGGTGTTCGTAGGAGCCAACCATTTTCCTACATCTTCAACTTTTGACGGGTCGACTTTAATACCTTTCATCGTAACTACATGTCCCAAAAAGATTACTCAATCAAGCCAAAACTCACACTTCTTGAATTTTACGTACAATTTCTCTTGACGGAGAGTTTCCAACGCTACGTCGAGATGCTTCGCGTGTTGTTCAATATCCTTCGAGTACACCAATATGTCATCTATGAATACAATCACAAATTGATCCAAGTACGGATGAAAAATCCGATTCATCAAATCCATAAATACTGTCGGGGCATTACTAAGTCCAAAAGACATAACTGTGAACTCATAGTGCCCATATCGGGTCCTAAAAGTTGTCTTGGGTATATTTTCTTTCTTAACCTTCAGTTGATGATATTCAGACCTCAGATAAATCTTAGAAAATACACTTGCGCCATTCAATTGATAAAAAAGATCATCAGTCCTTGGCAATTGATATTTGTTCTTTTTGGTGAGCTTATTCAACCCTTTGTAGTATATAAACATTCTTATTGTCTCGTCTCTCTCTTTTTTTTAAAATATCTTGACCGTCCTTATTGTTGATATATCTCGGGGCACTCCACTCACTCGCTCTGAAAACTATTATGAATTTGTCTCCATTTAAGGGTCACAATATTATTTCTCTCTTAGTCTCTTATGACAGTTGAGGTTAGCCTTGTACTTATTCAACTAGTCTATTCCTAATATGACATCAAAATATTTAATCATAATCACATGCAAATCCGTTTCTAAACCATCCCCATCAAAATCAACTCCACATTATTAATCACTAGATCAATACTTATTATTATTGTGGACGAAAGGCTTATTTTTAGTATGTTACTAATAATGTAACACTTGGGGTTGGAATTTAGCTTATTTAAATGCATAACATCAATATCAAATAGTGCTAGAGTATGTGTATCGCCGACATCCCATTAATCTCTGGTTTGAGTTAAATGACGAGTTTGAATTATCTCTACGCGACAATATTATCTATGGTAAAATAAAATATCTAAGTTTAACTCTTCTCGCAGAATGATTGTACATGTGTTAGATTTTTCTAGCATTTTTAAACGTGCGGACCAATCTAATGTTATAAGCTAATCATATAAGTCGTTCAATTTTTTCATATATTATAAAGAAAATACACGTTATACTTCTACGGTTCATTATGAATTGATATTTCACATTGTTCTCTACGTCTAATGTGTCATGAAAGAAAATTTAGATCATGCAATGAATTAAGAAACACATATATAATTATAGCATGTCACATAAAATCCATATAAATTCTCATGATTCACATAAAGCACATTATAATTTCACAAAATTCGATGACATACAATTAAATAGATGTTACCTGGTTGGACGGAGCGCGATGGGGGATAACCATTTTCTTAAAATAGATAAATTGAAATTTGCAAGTCTACGAGGATTGTAGACCTGCTTTCGATACCATCTTGTAATGCCTACTTTTGAAATGCATTTTTAGCGTTACAAATTTTAAAAAAATGCGTAATTTTTTTAAATAAATAGATAGATGAAAAGTTTAGCGGAGCGATAATGAGAAAAACCTTAAGTCTTAGCAAATAATTATAGAGAATTTGCCAAAATTAAAAATCCATTCATAATACTTTGAAACAAATTAAAAGATACTACATCACAAATGTTCGAAATTTGAAACGAAATCAATGTTCTTGAATTTGAAATAATTTAGAAATGAAATCTTGGCTATTCCCCCACATTTGCAGCTCATCCGTCCATATAATCTGAAAAAGAGTTTGAATTTAGGGGTGAGTAATCACATACTCGGTAGGGATAAAGATTGTCCAAGCTAAATATGAAAAATGCACAATTACATAAATTAACACATAACCTTTACCATTTGCATAAGTTGAATAGCACATAACCTTTCCCGTAGGCACGAATGCCATATTTTCCTTTCCGTGCACGAGGCCAAAAATTTTCCTTTCCCATGGCACGAATGCCATATTTTCCTTTTTCACTAAGACGAAGACAAAATATTTCCTTTCCGTGGCACGAATGTCATCACGCCTACCCCTATCACTACTACTAGAAAATATATAAATAGTACAACTCAACCATCGATTTAAAACGTGTAATTTTTTTCTTTTTCATGTGTGAATTTAATAATAAACAACCACAAAATAAAACCTGGCACACCGCAACGAAGATTTTACCATTTTAAAGCAAAAGGAAGTCAACCCCTGCCAAGTAAACACGTTGACTACATATACATGCCCAACATAGTACTCGCCCAAAACATAAAGCGAGATGTCAACACATGCAAAACAAATCTATATTGTACTGTCCCAACATAGTCATCCGTGAGCGGGAGATAATATCCACCGAGAGGAAGGTCCCACCACGAGAATCGCTTGTGAGTTTCGAGATGATCCACCACACGATTACCTTTCCGATATATGTGAGAAACCATGAAGTTCATCGGGAAATAATAAAAGAGATTGACGCCATGGACCAACCAGCGCCAAGGATGGAACTAACTCGAGATCGAAAAAGGTCCATAACATAAGTGGAATCGAGACTCGCCAAAGGTTATTCCGCCCTTATGAAAATCATAAGAAATGGCGCTCATAGCTGCAACTAGTTCGGCCTCAAATACATAGCCCGTTCCACACTGCTCTACAAAACCACCGCAAAAAAAGCCACTGTAAATACGATAAACCCCCGCCGCCATAAGGCGCCCTAGAGCGCCTATTGCACATCCATCCGTATAACTTTAATCCAAGCCTGGGAGGGGAAGAGACAAGGCACAGGAATGATGCAAGGGGCCTTAGGGGGACGACCCTGAACCTTCAGCCTGTGGAGACAAAGTAAATCCTCGTGGGTATTCTGCATACATCCCTTGTACAAAGAAGCAGACTCTATAATCATCGCTCTCAACTGAACCGAGTCGCGTTTGTAGTCCATTTCTTGTCATTAAAAACAACGTCATTGCGAATGGACCATATAAGCCAAATGCAAGAAATGATCGCCACCTTCTAGAGAAAAGCAATCTGATCTGAAATTGAATTCCATTAACTGAACCAGAAATTCATTGAAACAATAAACATTGCGGGAAGCCACAACGAATGATGCAACAATCCAATCCCAGAGTGCTCCTGCAAAATCACAAGAAACAAAAGTGTGATCAATCGATTCCGAGTGAGAGAAACATAGGCAACAAACAAGAGGCCCGATAAATCCTGTGGACGGCAGGACGTCCATAACAGCCAGACGCTGTATATGGCCCGACTGCACCACAATCGTGCGCCTTTCGGAAATATGGGGACCATATCCACAATCCCCATTTAACGGTGGGAAGGACGATCGTAACAAAGCATATGCTGATTTTGAAGGTCACCGCCCCATCCGTATAATGAGTCCACACCCTTTTATCCAAAGAGTGCGGAGTAATTGGATAACGGACAATATCCCGGACAGCGAGTGTCTAAGTAAGCCTTCACAAATGACATAGTAAGATGCCAAGTGTTATCAAAAAAGAAGTCTGAAATAGGATTTGAAAGTTATCCTGGAATTCATGCGGAATACCAATCCGATCTGCAATAATGTATCCAAGCCAGTTGTGCATTGAACATTAATCGAAGAGTACGCCGCAGGATCCATCTCGAATCAATTTGGCAATCTACACGGTTGGCGCAATCCCGCCCAGATTGAGGAAGGCAAGAAAGAGCGTCGAATAGAACCGTTAGCCAACAAAAAACATCTAAGGAGAGTATCAAAAACCACGGAATCCGAGGTAAGAACTTTCCTACCCATTTTCATAAGAAAAGCTGAGTTTTTGTAATGATGGATCAAATGCCAAGATCACCGTCGTCATGGGAGTGCAATCGTGAGCCTAGTTAACCACCACAGAACCCTTCGGATTAACATCACCGGACCAAATAAAATTACGCATAGCCTTCTCTAACTGCTTGAGCATCGAGATAAGCCATTTGTAGAGATAAGCGTGTTGTGAACCAAGGAGCTAGCAATGATGGAATTAACTAAATATACATGCCCCGCTAGGGACAGGAGAAGAGCCTTTTCCATCGTTTAAATTTAACCATAATCTTATCAAACAAAGGCGCAACACACCGTGCTTAGGAGCACCCTTGAAGATTGGAACCCCAAGATATGTAGTTGGGAAGGAACCAATCGACAAACCCATAAATGTCGAATGCGATTTTTGATATGATGTGAAACCCGAGTACCAAAACTCACCTTGGATTTTGCGGATTGAACACCTGGCCGAAAGAGAAGCATAATGACCAAAGGTATCGAAGATAAGGCAAGCATTGACGAGAGGTTGCCGTACAAAGAATAACAATGTCATCCGCATAGAGCATGATGGATGGAAAAATGATATTACACGGAGCCACAAAAGGCGTGAGAAGATGGGATGAAACCAATCAAGAAATAAGTCTCCCAAGGACTTCTTCAGCGATGCAAAAGAGAAGAGGTGAAAGGGGATCACCCCTGACGCACCCTCTCGTGCATGGAAAATAACCAACAGGAGATCCATTAAGAAGAATCGAGATATGGGGCGATTTCAAAATCACCGAAATTCAATCCACAAACTTCTCCAAGAAACCAATTCTGTGCAACACATATAATGGAAAATCCCAATTGAGGGTGTCAAAAGCCTTACGGATATCAATTTTCATAATCATACTCTGTCATTCCGATTATGTAAAATGTTGAAACCCTCAAAACCAGAGCAATATAATCGTGAATGTGATAGCCCAGGATTAAACCAAATTGCGTAGGGGACAAAATGCTAACATTGACGGTGCATCCAAATTGAGTTAGCAGAATCTTTGTGATAATTTTGAAGATGAAATTGCTCATGACGATTGGTCCGAAATTAACCACAACATTCGCATCTTTACTTTTAGGGATGAGAACCATAAAGCTTGAATTGAGTCCGGTGGTAGGGATCCGTGACTGGAAGAAGTGGCGCATCGCAATTATAACATCGTAGAGATAATGTCCCAACAAAGGTCTTTGATAGAAGGAACCATTGAAACCATCCGGACCGGAGAACTATCTAAACCAAGATCATAAAGCGCATCTCGAATCTCGGCTTCCAGTGGCAAAGAAGTAAGGCACATGTTATCCACATTCAACACCACTTTGGATTAATAACTAGATCAATAGAAAAGAAATCCGAAATAGGATAATTGGGCGCCGTGAATAAATCCTCAAAGAAATGAATAGTGTGGCTATAGATTACAGACGGGTCCGTGCAAAGTGTACCATTGATCATCAGACCATGAATACCAGCCCAAGCGGCCTTAGTCTGACAAAAACGGTGAAAAAAAAAGAAGTGTTTGCGGGTCTCCATCAACCAACCAAGCAGCCCGTGATTTACGGCATAATAATTGATCCGGAGAAGAAGCGCTGTGTGTAATACCCAAACCCTTCACTTACTCACCTGGCCAATATGATTCATGCATCATATGTTGTTTATGTGCTACTTACATTGATGTTGGCCTTTGCATAATTTATTTCATTCCATAGGGCATGATTTGTTTCATAATTTTGAAGCTCTCATATAGTACTAGTTGCACTAAGTTAAGTAGTGAACCAAATAATATATATATATATATATATATATATAGTTGTGAGAGATGCTACTAGATTACACGTGGTAACATAAGAAGTTTGGGAGTTATAAAGTTACACGTGGTAAATTTTGGGGTGAAATAATATGTAATAATACATAAAAGAGAGTCGGATATTAAGGTATAACTTTATCAATAATATACGAATATTATTAAGGTATAACTTTATATGACAATTGCAAGTGATATTTGGGTACGAAGATATATAATATACAAATATATCAATAATATATATATATATATAATACATAAAAGAGAGTCGGATATTAAGGTATAACTATTGTGACAATTGCAAGTGATATTGTAATAATCTATATAACTTATATATATAATATAAATAATGAGTTCAATACTAATTATATATATATATTGATCTTGTATTACGTGATAAGTCGATCACTTGTTTATAGAATTAGTCAAAGTACTTATATAATATAGTATTTTTGGTTATATCAATATATTGTAAACTAGTTCACATAAATGTAATTACTAATATGCCAATACCTAGTCTACACCTATATATATAGCTAAACCGTGTGCATGTGTGTAATAAAACATGGAATTTATATGTGTCTCGTATATATATATATATATATATATATGAATCCTTAAGTTATGAATCGCCTAATTCATATAACAAAATATGAATTTTTAAAAGTTGACACTTATCAAATCGGTAATCGCCTTAGAAGACTTATTATTAAATCAAAACACACATGTTTTTTTTTTTTGATAAAATGATCAAATATATAAAAATGAAAAGATGGTGTTGCTTACAAGCCAAGCAGCTAGCATAAACCAAAAACGAAACGTCACAATGTTCCAAAAGATCGAGAGTACAAAAGAGTCTCAAAAAACTGCTTACAAGCCAAGCAGATAGCCAAAATTGGGGCCTCGTTAAAACCTATCAAAGTAAAACCCATAGGGAAAAACCTTTGATAGGAAAAAGAGTACCCCAAAACTATGCAAATCGAAATGAAATCTGTCCGCTACTGTCTTCATGTAACTCTGTGACAATCGACTCCGGAATCGTGTGCGACCAATCCAATGGGGCGTCCATCTTAGAAAGTTTATCCGCTACTTTGTTGCCCTCTCTGTAGATATGTGAGACCCTGAACTCCATGTGAGAGATATAGTAAAGAGTCATCCTCCATCTGGCTAAGAACTTCCATGGTACTTGAAGAGATCTTGCTTCCAGCAACCCGCAAACGTACCTGATCCATCCTCGCTTAAACGCCCGCTCAATTGCCGTCATCGCTGCAATTAACTCTGATTCAAAAGCATAACCTCTACCAACATTATGAATAAAACACCGTGAAAAATTCTACGCAATTTCGAAATATACCCGCCGCCATACATCCGCCGGTGCTCCCCCCCACGCACATCCATCCGTATTCACCTTCATCCATCTTGGTAATGGAGGATACCATCTAACGCTTGATCACGGTGGTGGTTTTGGCCTTCCCGCACGATAGCCTTCTTAGCGTAGAAGATCGTATACCGAGTTGGACATATAGTTGCCATCTTTGGTCACGATTCCACGATGAACGTCCTAACCAAGATGATAGCGATCTTGTGATGGGGCCTAACATCCCCGAATATCCACTCGTTGCATGCATTCCAAATAACCCAAATAGTCAAAATGATGGTCGCTTTCCATAGAGAAGCAAGTCATGGACTGAATCTCTATTGAATAGCCCAAACGTAAAGATGATTCACTCCTCCATTAAGCGGCAATTGCACCTCGAAAGTGTCTTGAATCCATTTCCAAATCGCCAATGCGAATCTACATCGTGTGAATAAATGATCAATCGACTCGAATCGGCGTAGCATAAAGAAAAGAAGCTGTGGGACCACAAAAGAGAATGCATTTGCATTTGTATTACATGGTTCATTAAGCATGCATGATTTTCGCTTGCATTGTAGGTGAGTTTGGTGATCTTTGGATTTCATGAGTTTACGCGGGCAGTCGTTGGATCTCCTACAAGGGTTATTGAGGACAATGTACATGGACGACGACTGTTGGGCTATGTTGATGGGTCACCTTTCTTTTTAGTCTTGTATTATATTTTGGTTTAGGGTTGTACCCTCTTTTGAAAACTCGATGTAAATATGTACATGTAAATAGTTTGGGTGATGTGGGTTATGAGTTTGGTCATATGGATGTCTCGTTGTACTTAATAAAGGATTTGTTACCTCTTACGCTTGTGGATACGTGTTGTCATTTTCTTACAGGTAAAGTGATCTTGCTTGTTCGTTGTTAAAATGTCATAGGAAAAAAATGTGTACTGGTATACAGGTACATTGTCAAATTTCACTTTTTATATTGTTTAGTAATGTAGTATTAGGGGTGGGCGTCACATCTCACATGGTATTTGAAGGGATGCCAATAAATTGTCTTATGGTATCCAAATGATGGAGGATTCAAGCTAGTAGGCTACTCGGACTCGGACTATCTTTGGATGTAGAGTGGACATGAAGAGTACATCAGTACTTGTCAAAATGCTTGGAAATAGATTAGTTTCTTGTTTCGTAAAGAAACAAAACTCAATAGCTACATCCACAAAGCAAAGTACATAGCTACGGGCAACTATTGTGCCCAAGTTCTTTGGATAAGGCAACAACCGAGAGACTAAGATATTCAAGAAAAAGAGATTCTAATTATGTGTGATAATACAAGTGCGATTACAAATACTTAATCGTATTGCATTCGGAAGAGTCAAAGAAGAGAGAAATTAAACTTTTTCACCAAGTGAAACAACCAAGACGGAAATCGGCTATATCGAGAAAGTCGCGACTATGTGATCATCATGTGAATAGAGATGAGAGTTAAGTCACTTTTGGAAGATAACCGAGTTATATATGATATAAGTGACAAAACGCAGTTATTTTTTGTGAGCACGAATGTTTTTGGGCATTACGTCGGCGTAATTATGGTGTCGAGGATAAAACATGTACACATTTAGCCTATGATTGGATATAAATCTTTCTTTGCATTTAATGCGGGAAATTAATGCGGTTTGAAATGTTTAATCTTGACCGTTGATTTTGATCAACCTTTTCAAATTCAAAAAACCTTCCCCTCACGTCCCTTATTTACCAAAATTAAATTTTCTCTTTCCTCACAAAACACTAACTTTCTCAAGCAAGCCAAAGTTTGTGAAACCCTAGTTCTCAAAGCGTTAGTTTTACAAGTTTTTCACCGATCATCTTTGTAAAATGGCACCCAAATACGATTTTGTTCGGGTGGCTAAGAAGATCCACTCGGCTCTACGGCGGACTTGAAGGTGTAGGTCCCAAGGAGTGCGGTGTAAGGTTTAGAAGGGGAGGTTGAATAAACCTTACCGATTTTCACTTTTTAGTCCTTTTAAAATATTTGACATAGTTGACTCCAATCGGCTAAGTCCTTGGGGACAACTAGGTTGACTATCTTCAAACAAAGTTACCCACTCAACAAACTTGACTAAGTTGATAGTATAAATTACATACGTCCTAACACTTAACTTTTTGATGATTTGGTTTTTAACAGGGAAGAATTAACAACTTTTGTTAAATTTAAGCACGTTTTTAACACTTGTTTTAACACTTGTTATTATCGTTGGACTTATTACTATATCGAGTAATATCCTTGATTTCCTTCCAACGGATCAATGTCAATTGTCTTGACTTTGATTTCCGCTTTACCCCTCGACTTGTGTCTCTGCTCAATCATATGGGAATGACTCTGTTGTCACTTCAACTATTACACTTGGCTTCTTTATTGACTTGACTGACACTTCCTTATCCTTCACCGAGTTGTTCCTCGATCGTGTCTCCTTTAGTCGAGTTTTTGCCTTCCATCTTGACCATAATCACCGACACACAACGGAGTCTTCACTCTTATCTTGATTGACTTCTTGTATTCTTCGACATAGCGACTTTACTCAGCTCTTTCGATCTATCTATTACAACATAGAAATACAAGGAAATGGGGTGCCAACTTCCTATTTTACATTTTACATGGTATCATCAAAATCTAACAAATAAATTTCCTAACAATTTCCCCCTTTTGATGATGCCAAAACTGAAATAAAATAAACAACAAACACAAGCGGTGCAAGAAGAAAAAGAATGTATGCTTTGAATAATCAATATTATTGATCATAGCATTCTTGTCCTTTATAAAAAGGCTGTTTACAAAATGTATCAAAGCTTATACAAATATTGCGAGAACAACATGTATCAAAGCTAAGTTACAGCGATATCGGAGCGATTACAAAGAAGGTATCGAGCTAACAACTAACATACGAGAATACTTACATCCGTGTATTTACAATAAAATAAAATACCTAAAGGGGTAGTAGCCGTCTTCAACCCCTTGGTTGCTTCCTTTTTCTCTCTTCATCTTGACTCTCCTCTGTCCTCATCTACTCTTCTCCTCTTCCGTTCTTCTTCATCCCTCTTCTTCTTCTCATAGGCATGCCTTGCAAAAAGTAGGGTCATCCTTACGTTGCCTTTCCTCCCATTATCGATTTAGCCTTTCGTTCTTAGCTTATTGCCTTCTTACAACTTTAGCATTCTTGCGTTCACTGACTTCCAAATTAACAAGATGATCATATCCAGCCCAATAGTTTAATCCCTTCTTTTGTGGATTAATATACTTTATGTCCGAGGTTTTGGTGCGGTTGATAGCCTCCGCCTCTTCTACTTCCACCGATCTTCCCCTTCATCTTCCCGACTCGGCTCCTCCTCTAGGAGTGTCTTTGTCTTGGAGCTTTTGCTTTTCCAGTGAGTGCTTGCTAACTCTGTTGCACTTGATTTGTATTACATACATCGAGACCTTTCTCCCAAGACATGTCCCAGGCTTGCGGTAGAGTCATATTTTGGAAGTAACCTTCCGCCTCTACGGTTTGAAACTCCTCTAGTGATCAGGCTCGGACCCAAAGATCGTGCATATCAATGTCTTTTGGGGCTTGACCGCAGGAAATCTTTTTCTTTGGAGGACCATCATATTGCATTCTCATATTCTCGAATACGCGAGAATGCTTCTCATCCACCTTTTTGAACTCGGTTTCGATGGCTTTTCTTGATTCTTTAACTTTGCCATTTCAGCTTTACTTTCCCATGATAGCTCTTTGATAACTTCCGAGAAGTGAAGTTGTTATCTCTCCTTCGAGGAGTCCGGGCAAACATAAGCTTCAAAGGGGGTTTTCGAGCTTCCTTCCCCCTTGGCCGGTACTTTATTCTTTTTCACCTTATGACTCCCTTTCCATTCCTTTGATTCCTTCAAGGCCTCTTCTACAAAAGCATCCAAATCATTGGATGAACTTATTTTAAGTCAAAAAGAGTGTGGATATAAGACGGACATAGGATTCAATTCTTTTGTGCATAGTCGGACTCTAGAGTGATTTTGGAAAAAGGATCCTCAAGTAATGAGGAATTCAAAAGTACAAAACACCATATATTGCACCAACAACCACACCAAAACACAATCACAATCATAATAGCCTTGGTTATAAGGAAAAAGAAAGAAGTCAGGTCCATCAACAAACTCCAAATAGAAAATTCAGACGGGTCCTTCAGAAACTCCAAATAGAAAATACTCTGTAAAAGCCAAACAGAGCTACCAAAAACCCCAGATATTTCATCAAAGAAATACATATGATGGGAATGGTAGAAACTATCCAAACCAAGTTGATTGGAATAACCATGTGAAATATCAAAGACTTATGGTATACAAGCCAAAATGGCAAAGACCTCAACCTCAAAGAAAGGTCATTCCCAAGGCAAAGGAGCTATCAAAGACACAAATGTACCCATGCACAACACCGAGAAATTCAACAACTACCCCAAGAAAGCAATTGCTAAAACAAAACACAGGCATACAGACAAAAGAGACAAATGTATGATTCTAAAACCCCAAGCAATTTGCTAATGTGCATTATTACTATGGAACCGATAGATGAAAACATCTTAGAGTCGATCATTTGGCTATAGGTTGGTTGGAACATCTTATAGCACTTACCTTCAACTGTTAAGCATCAGCCAACTCTGTGTCAAAGGCTACAATGTTGGATTCAACATGGGGATATGCTAGACCAAGGATGCTGAATCTAATGAGATAGTGCTGCAAGGAACAAGAGAAAAGAACATGTATGTAGTGGATTGGTCTACTTATACACCAATTACATGTCTGCTTTAGCAAAGAGTACAACCGACTTAAGTTGGTACGTGGCATAAGAAGCTGAGTCACCTGAATTTCAAGACAATCAACAAGCTTTCAAGGAGTCATCTTGTAGAAGATTGCCTGACTCCGTGTACAAGAAAGAGAGTACATGTGATGCATGCCAGATGGGAAAGCAAATCAAATCATCTTTCAAGGATAAGCCAAGTCCTTCTTCAACAAGGATATTGCATACGCATATGGATTTATTTGGTCTGTTGAGCCAACTAGCATTAGTGGAAAGAAATACACCTTAGTGGTGGTGGATGACTATTCAAGATATACATGGACAATCTTCATGTGTAAAAAGAAAGAAACACTGAGAAGTTGCCTCGGTGATGAGAAAAGTTCAAAATGAGAAGAGTTAAACCATTATAAAGATAAGATTTGACAGAGGAACCGAGTTTGCCAATGGGATTATAACTCATTATTGTGTTGAAAATGGCATTGCTCATGATTTATCGGCAGCAAGGACTCCACATAAAAATGGAGTAGTGAAAGAAGAAACAGAACCCTCAAGGAACCCGCAAGGACAATGTTATGGCCGGATTGCCTAAGAGATTTCGGGTTTGAAGCCATAAAATGTTGGATATTTCAAGATCTTGGGATGTAAGTGCTTCTTCCACAACAATGGCAAGGATAATTTGAAGGCTTTTGATGCTAAGGGTGATGAAGGTATCTTTTGGGATACTCGGTGAGAGTAAAGCCTATAGAGTGCTAAACAAGAGGACTATGGCCACGAGAAGAGCCCATTCATGTGGTATTTAATGAGCCAAATGTGAATGGAGAAGACATAGATGAATTAGCTTAGAAGTAGAATCAACCAACTATGCGAAGAGTCCTTATGTTGAAGCGGATGTAAGAGCACTCAACTCAAGATGATGAAATAGCCGAATCTCAAAGACAGTTGGAATGTCTCAAATTGAATGATGATGAAGAAGTTGTTAAAGACAACTTAAGCGCAAGATGGCTAAATCCAATGAGACTTACTCCAACGGATGTGAGATGGCGAGAGACCATCCAACTGAGTTAATCATTGGAGATGTTAGAGATGGCATAAGAACCAGGTCGAGCCCAACATGAAGCTATGTTCACTTGTTTTTATTTCCCGGATAGAGCCTAAAGATGTTGCTCAAGCATTGCACATTGGATTCGGGCCATGCAAGAAGCTAGATAATCAGTTTGAAAGAACAAAGTATGGGAATTGGTTCAAAGACCTACTCACCAAAATGTCATTGGTACTAAGTGGGTATTCGGGAACAAGGCGAATGATGAATGATCTGTTGTCGAGAAGCAAAGCAAGAAGCCAAAGGGTATTGCCAATAGAAATGTATAGATTTTGATGAAACCTTTGCTCATGTTATTTACCAGACTGGAAGCAATAAGGATGTTTCTTGCTTATCTTTGCACATAAGAACTTCACTTTGTATATCAAATGGATGTGAAAAGTGCATTTCTAAATGGATTATTAGAGGAAGAATTCTATATTGAACAACTTCCAGGTATTGAGCGAGAAAACTATTGGAGATAAGGTCTACAAGCTCAAAAAGACATTGTATGGATTGAAACAAGGACCAAGAACATGGTATGATACATTGTCTCGATTTCTAATTGACAATTGATTCACCAAAGGCAAGTTTTACATAACACTCTTGAGATTCAAGATGGAGAGAGTATCCGCTTGTTCAAATATATGTTGAGGATATCATTTTTGAATCCACAAACAAAGAGGCTGTGTGACAAGTTCTCAAACCTCATGCAAGGCAAGTTTGACATTAGCATGATGGGAGAGCCGACTTTCTTCTTAGGACTTCAAGCAAATGAAGGATGGAACCTTAATAAATCAAACCAAGTATACCAAAGATTTGATGAAGAAATTTGACTTCAAAGAGAAATCATCGTGAAGATTCCTATGAACACATTAGCCAAGATGGACATGGATGCGGATGGCAAAACGTTGATTAAACTAGATATAGAGCCCTTATTGGATCATTGCTCTATTTAACGGCAAAGCGTGCCGACATCACCTTTTGTTTTTAGAGTAAAAACGATAATATTATATAAACTTTAATGAGGAGCCTCCTCAAACATCCGATCCAAAATGTGTTGAGGCATACCACCTCGGACCGACTCGGCGACTCTAAGGAAAAGGCATGTCGCGCCAACGGATGCGCCCGCAAAATTACGATCTCTTGACCCAACAAAAGGAAAAGGAATTAAAACTACAAACTAAGGACTTGATATCATCAACGGTATTTCCTAGATAAGAGAAATCCGTCGAATTGACCAAAAGGGCTTGACAGAGTCGCAGATTATCCATCTTAATAATCACCTTATGCACTCCCGCTGCTAATGCAATAGCAATCCCCTCCTTGCATGTCGTCGCTTCAACAATTATAATGTCCATCTCCTCCGGCATCCGTCGAGACACACTAGCAATTGCAATTCCTTTGTGATATCGGACAACAGCCCCAATGCCTATCCCTTGACCAATCATGATGGAAGCATCAGAGTTCACCTTGAACCTGCCTTGGGGTGGTGGTTCCCATTTGTCAACAGCTCTCCGGCGTGGAGACATATTCGGACGGGCAGCACATAATGCAGTGTGCTCATTTAACCTCTTACAGGCCAGCTCGATACACCCATGATGGTCCATAGCTTTGTTTTGGAAGGTCAACATATTCCTACCGTACCAAGCACTCCAAAGTAGCATAACAAAGATTTCGTGAGATTCGTAAGGAATTCGCAAGGCCGGACATCACCTTTGTTGTAGGTGTATGAGCCGGATTTCAATCGCACCAAAAGAGAGTCACATGATGCAACTAAGAGAATCCTAAGATATTTGAAGGGATGCCACGAAATTAGGCCATGGTATCCAAAGGAAGAAGAATTCAAGTTGGTAGGATACTCAAACTTAGACTATGCCGAATGCGAGTTTACGAAGGAAGAGTACATCGGTACTTGTCAAATACTTGGAAATAGATTAGTTTCTTGGTTAAGAAGAAATAAAATTCAATAGCTTCATCCATGATTGAAGAAGAGTACATAGCTGCGGGCAATTGTTGTTGTGCCAAGTCTTATGGATGAGACAAAGAAATTTCTCGAGAGATTATGATATTGAAGAAAGAGAGATTCCAATTATGTGTGATAACACTAGTGCTATTGCAATCACTCGAGAATCCGTGTTGCACTCAAGAACAAAGCACATTGATGTCGAGATATATCATTTTACAAGAGATCACGTTGAAATGAAAAACATCACTTTAGAATATATCTCAAGCGATAAGCGAGTTAGTCGACATATTCACAAATCCCTTATGTGAATCGAGATTTGAGGAGCTTAAAAATGAGCAAGGGTTAATTGGTGAGTTAGGACACTCGAGAAGACTCAATCAAAGAAAGTCAAAAGAAGAGAGAATGAAAAATGAGCAAGTTTCACATTTGAGCCAAGTGAAATAGCCTAGATGGGAAATCGGTTGTATCGAGTTAATCGACAACCGAGTGATCCAATGTGAAAAGAAAAGCAGAGTTAAGTCACTTTTGGATATAAGTTGAGTTATTTATGAGCTAAGTGACAAAACGATCGTTTTTGTGGAGCGGGAATGTTTTTAAGGAATACGTCGGCGTAATTATGTTTGTCGAACAAAAGTTGCACAGATTGAGCCTATGATTGGATATAAATGTTGTTACATTTAATGTGGGGAAATTAATGTTGTTTCAAAGGTTAAATCATGGTATCGATTTTGATCAAGTTTTTCAAATTCAAAACCATCCTTCCAAGTCCGATATAAGCCAAAAACACATTTTCTCCCACCTCACAAAAACTCTATCGTCTTCAAAAAGCAAGGATTTTTCTCTTTGTGAAAGCAAAAACCATACTCTCTAAAAATCGAGATCCTACGCTATTTTCATCGTTTATCTTCTTCAAAAATGGAACCTACATATGATTTCATAAAGATGTCCGAGAAGATCCACGGATCCACGGTGGATTTCAAAGGACCTAGTGAAGAAAATCACCGAGAAACTCGAGAAGTCTTGTTTGAAGGACTTTCTCACCGTGGAGTTCTCTCACACATATTTGGAAGAAGTCGCGATGTTCTATGTCAACGCGGAAGTGCATAATGATGAGATTCGCATATGTCCATAGCAAGGCCATGAAGATCACTTTGTTGTTGTCCTTGTTGAGCATTGCAAGTTGGCTTCTTAAGTCTTGAAAGAGATCAAGAAGAATGTCAACATTGTTGCGGCCGAAGGAGATAGCCAAGCCTGAAGTCAGTTGCGAAGGTCAGTTTATCTGACCAAGAAAAATTTGATCAAAGATGATTACAACAAGTGATGGACATTGTGTCCAAATGCGTAGATATGAAGTTCGAAAGCTTTAACGAGTTGTCTCGGACTAAGGTTGGTGGTGATGGCGCTATCGTAGAAAGAGAAGAAAAACAATCGGGCTGAATTTGTTTTTAGTCGAATCTGTCAAAATGTGATCAACATGACCATCAAGGAGGATGGAACTTTTGGATGCTCGTTGGGGTATGGCCTGGTCATGGAAAGCCATTCCATGCGAACAAGAAAATGTTCTAGGCAAATCTTTCCGGAGCTCGGAGGAAGGCGCATGCAAGGAAAGTGAAACGAGTGAGGTGAGTCGGTGACCCCCATCAAGACTCACCGCAGCTCCGCTCGGCTCTCTCTCTCCCAAGCCTATTTAGAAGAAGAGAGTTGTGGCGCTAAACAAGCACTCGCCCCTGCCTGACCAAGTCAAGAAGGCTCATGCACCGCAATCGAGCCTAAAGCACTCGCCCGCAGTAAGCCTAAAGCCCTTGCCCAATAGCCGGGATCAAGAAGGATACCTCTAAGCCTTCTCCGATCGTGAAGAAGAAGCAGTCGACTTTTCCTGTAAGCCACCGCGGCGAAAAAAGAAAAGGATGGTGGAGCGAAGCCACCATTGAAGAAGCTAAAGAGGATGTTGTTCCTCTTGTAAGAACAAGAGAAGAAGACTTTTGAGGAAGTCCGAGCTTGAAAAAAGCCGAGTCCTCCGCCACCGAGCAGAAGCCCGAGAAAGAGGCGATGATGCTCAAGAAGAGTAGTCTCAAGAGCAGGATGGTGGAGATGTAGCCACCATGGATGCCCAAAAATCTGGCGATGTCAATCGGCCAGAGTGTATAAGACCCACCGCCCAAGGGACAATTGTGGAAAAGCAAGGAGTTGAGACAGGTACATTGCCCAAAGATAGAGATGTCCACTCCCCTCGGTGATACAAATGAACCGAGGAGGATAATGCTCCAGCTACGATTCGGGAAGAAGGAGATGATGATGATTTAATAATGATTTCTCCTGTTTATCATGACATTGATCCAGATTGAGGGAATGGAGAAATTGGAAGTTGGATTATTCTCGACAAAAATTTGAGCACCTGGTATATTGAAGAAGAAGAGGAGCTCTTACGCTTCCTAGGAAATGTCTCTATCCACTATGCCCTCAATGAAGAAGTGCGTATGGAAGCCCTCCGTGGCATCAAGGAAGATGAGAAAGAAAAAGCTTTGGAGAAGATCAAAGCTCTTGAAAAATCAAAGATGTGCATGTTCTTTGGAGGTCATGAGCATCACATGGAATCGACTAACAACATCGACCTAGAAGATATTGATCTATTTGAAGCGATTGAGAAGGTCGAGTTCGATAGGTCATCTAAGAATCAAAAGCCATGCACGAACAACAAATGAAAGAGGGTTTGGGAGAATCTTCTAAACTCTCTCCCATCTCCGACCCCTTGGATGTGGCGTAGAAGGTAGGCTGCGGACATTGCCGCAACCACATCCCTTGTGCAATTTGAAAGTAACCCCACAATCTCTAACTTAGGGGTGAGCCGAGGAGGAACATGCTCCACTTGCGCCTATTCGGGAGGAGGAGGACAACCTCAAAATGTTGTCTCCCGCCTACCCCGACATACAAGAATGACTTAGGATCCGGAGGCTTTGGAGCGGAGCTATGCCAAACAACAATTCGAGGCCTCGAATTTGTAGAAGAGGAAGAAGAGCTTGAGCTTCCGGGAAGCATCTCAATTAGCTCCGCTCTTAACCCCGATCTGTGCACAACCATCCTTTATGAAAATAAGTATGAAGAGAAGTGAAAGCCATTGAGAAGGCAAAGGTGTTAAAGAGTCGAAGCGACCTCATTCATGTGCCTTCACGAGATGCACCTTAATTTTCCTTGGAACCGGTGACAAAGCAGCAGCGATAGTGACATTGAAGAAATTGATCCCGTTGTCGCAGCGAGAAAGCCGAGTTCCGGTAAGAAATAAGAGAATCCAAGGAGATGTACGAGCAACAATTGAATAGGGGCCCTCGGGGAGTCTCCATCCGCCATGATTACCCCTAGCCCCCGACATAATAGAAATGGTGAGAAATATTCAGGCTACTACATCTTCTGTGCACTAGGAGGATAACAATTCGGGAAGATGGCGATGAAGCTAAGGAAGGTGATGAAGCGGGCACCTTAGCCAAGCGACTCCTGTAGAAGGTGTTGAGATATTGTCGTAGAATTTGAACACTCATTTGGACAAAACAGTAGGGGAAAACTTGAACCACCACGGCTAGGTCGGAGGAGGTTGTGGGAGACCAACCACAAAAAGAGTTAGGAGGCGATGGTGAGAATATTACAGTTCATTTAAAAGCTTAGCGAGTTTACCTTGTTAATTTAAGAATCGGGGTTTTCCATGGGATTTGGAGAAATAGAAATTGATAGTGATATTTTTACAGGTTGTCGGACATCTAAGGATAGGGAGTAGAGACATTTTAACTAATCTTCAATAGGATAACCAAAGGTGAATAGAGGTAAGTGAAAATCCATCCGCAACTACAATGCATGAACATAGTATTTCTGTCTTATTGATACTAAATGCAATTCTTGTATCTTGATGGATGCTTTATGGAAACCTTCATGTTCATATGTTGTTTGGTCGATATTGGAGTGTGATGATTATTGTTTCATTGAGCATGTCATTCATTGGCATTTGAACGTGCATGCAAACATGTGAGAATTGTTGAGATGAGGCATGCGACCACGGTAACTATCTTTGAAAAGAAAAGATTTTGGTTGGCCACTTGCTAGTGCACCGAGGCATGCTTTTATGATATATTTTAGGGTGCGTGTGTGTTACTCCTAGGAGGATCATAAGGGTTGACAGGGGGTGTGCCTCGATGGTCACGAGGCGGACCACTTGATTGTATCCTTATTGACACGTCGTGGGGAAAACTCCTGGGGATCATTGGGGAAGAAGGGGTGGACCTCGGGTGGTCTGGGTGATGGCCTAGGCGGTGTCAATATGATTATGGCCATGTGATTATTGATATTGTGTTGAGCTCTTTCCGGTGCATAAGAGCGGGTGAGTCAAGGGCCCTATGTAAAGAAATGATTATAAATAATATATTTCATTGCATTCTCGTGCACTTCTAGTAAAATATCTTAGAATGCATTTGTATTTGTATTACATGGTTCATTAAGCATGCATGGTTTTCATCATGGGCATTAGCTCACGTAGTTCATGCATTGTAGGTGAGTTTGGTGATCTTGGATTTCATGAGCTTCTTGGGCGGTCACAGAGCTCCCTTGGTTATTGAGGACAATGTACATGGATGACGACCTATTGGGCTATGTTGATGGGTCACCTTTCTTTTTAGTCTTGTATTATATTTTGGTTTAGGGTTGTACCCTCTTTTGAAAACTCGATGTAAATATGTACATGTAAATAGTCAAGGTGATGTGGGTTATGAGTTTGGTCATATGGATGTTGTATTTAATACTTGGATTTGTTACCTTTTTCGCTTGTGGATACGTGTTGTCATTTTCTTAAGGTAAAGTGATCTTGCTTGTTCGTTGTTAAAATGTCACAAAAAAAAAAATGTGTACGGTATACGGTACGTTGTCAAATTTCACTTTTTATATTGTTTAGTAATGTAGTAATAGGGGTGGGCGTCACAACTGATTTAGAGAGTTTTGGGCTTCAAGCTCTTCCCGACGGGCAATACTATGCCCTAAAATCTCAATGTCCGATTGAATTTGTCTTAAATTCTCTAACTTATCATCCACCTCACGATTGACATCCCCAAAGACCTCTGTATTCCAAGAGCGAAGCATTGGGTGCAACCTTTTCACTTAATCATCAAGCGAATCAAAGGGTTAGAGGCTGCACAATTCGAATCCCAAGAAGAAGTAATAATCGATTAAAAACCCGGATGTTTAGTCCACATACGTTGATAACGAAATGGAGACAAACCCTTATAAGCGATTGTCGCATAAGATAATAAAAAGAGGGTGATGGTCCGAGCAAGTGCGAGGAAAGACAAAGACTTCGACCTTTTGCCAAAGATTAAGAAACCGTGGACTGGCAATACTACTATCAAGTCGAGCTTGAATGAGAGTCCGATTAGGACGCGTGTTGCACCAAGTAAAGAATTTACCAAGCGTGGGAATGGCCATCACACCCGCATTATAAAAGAAATCCCGAAAATCTTGGCAAGAAGCCGAGAGGCCATCCCATGTCCCGAACGCTCATGATTCCCGAGAATGGCATTGAAATCCCCCAATAAGACCATATCATCAATACCCAAATGACAATATCTCGACCAAAGTTGTCTACGAGTCACATGATCGCAGATAGCATGTACAAACCCCACATAAAAGATGTTATTAGAAAATTGAGCCTTGAGAACAATGCATTGATCATAAATAAGAACTTGTTGATGCACCGTGATGTCCGAACGCTGAAGATCCAAATATCCGACATCCCCCCGAAGCACGGAAGTTCTCGAGCCACAAACTATAAACCAAGATGGCACAATAAGAATCGAAATAGTATGCAAGTCCACTTTAGGTTTGGCGATAGCAACCAAAGAAGGCTTATGATGTTGACATAATTTCTTAAGTATATTGCGAGAAGCAATATTTCCAATCCCGAATGTTCCGATGCAATTCATTGAAAAGGAGTGGGTGAGGAAATCCGGGTAGAATCTCTAGAATGGGTGGGCGCAGAGGCATCAATCCCACAAATATTGTCGTCATCCACATAATATGTCCATCATTTACGAGTAGCCCTGTTCAAATTGTCAGTCCCTTTTCATCCTCTTGGATCTCTAATTGATGTACAATAGGCACATTACCCCACGTGAATCGATCAAGTAATCTTTGTTTGGCATCCACCAATTTAGCATGTATAGCCCTATACAACGGGTGAATGGGTTTATCCAAGGTATCTTGCACCGTGATAGGTTTAGTATGAATATCGAAGTATAGAACGATTGTTCCCTGCGAAGAACTAGCAGTTTAGGGACAGACGGAAGCGGGAAGCCATGGGTGGAGGCACATCATCGAGGTATGCATATTAGGGTCCTCGAGAATCCAAAGAAAAAGAATTTTCCGAGAAATACCCGAGAAAGCGGACGATAGCACAAGAAGGAGATCCTGGTCTCATTGTCAACGACGTGTCGCCCACTAAGTTGTCAACGGCGTTGCCCTTGCCCTTGTCCATGGGATTATGTCTTTCGGACGATAAACCTGGCGAACTTGTGAGCGACCACGTTGAGAAGTGGGCGTCCATGCGGTTCCTTAAAATTGGTATTGTTACCTAACCTTCGACAAGTCGCGGCCGAATGTCCCGTAATACCACATGTGCCACGAGAATAAAGGGAGTTTTTCATAACCAACGAAGCAAATGAGCGGTGACCCCTTCGTTTAACCATAATGTGATCCTGAAGTGGTTTAGCCAAGTCCACATCCACCAAAACACAAACAAAGTGGCCAAGAGAACCATCCAAAGACCATTCATTAACTTGTAATGGGGTACCAATGGCCATAGCCAAGCCCATAATGTAGATTGGGTCCCTACTTGATGCTCAACTCAAATATTCGAACCCAAACACTCGTCGTCGATGTATTAACCTTGTATGTGTTGAAATCCAGAACCCAAGGCGGTAAACGAATGGAACCAGCATTTATAGACCAAGTCACTCGAACTTGAGCGTGGGAACGATCACATGCATTTGTAAATTTAACACGTAAATACCCCTTTCCCAGTGGTATTAATTTCAAGTCATTTTTAACTCCCCATAACTCGAAAGCCTTTTTTGAAGAGGCATAATGGGCCAAGGTTTAGAACCTTTGCCGAGAATTACGCGACCAATTAAAGCATACTTAAATTCAAATGAGGCATTTTTTTAAATAAAGATCGAAATTATAATTAAAGAAAAGAAAAATCCTGGTCACAAGCCACCAGGTAGCGCAATGTTTGGGGCCTCGTTAAGAACCGACCAAGGTAAAACCCACCCTTGTGGGGAAAACCCTTAGTAGGAAAAGAGTACCCCGTGAGAAAACCATACATCCAAAAGAGAAAACCATACGTCCAAAACATAAGTGCGGAGATGACAATACTATCTAACAAATCTATATTGTGCTCATCCAACATAGTCCTCCGTGATAAGGAGATAATATCCATCGGAGGAAGGTCCCACTAGGTGGAATCGCATGTGAGTTTGTAGTGATGATCCGCCACACGATTACCTTTCCCGATATATGTTTTTTGAATAAGTGCGAATTATATATAAAAAATGAAAAAGAGTAATCCTCGATCACAGGTAGATCGAGGTAACCAAATGAAAGCCTGGAAATAATGTCAACAACCAAACCGAAGTGGTCACAAGCCGACCAAATGGTGAACGGTTGGGGCCTCGTTAAAACCTTCCAAGGTAAAACCCACCCTTGTGGGAAAAACCCTTGGAAGGAAAAAGAGTACCCCAGGAAAAAGGCGCATTAAAAAGAAACCTGAAGCGGTGGCGCATTAAGTAACAAACCTATAGTTGGATTGGCCAAAATAATCATCGGTGAGGTAGCGAAGAAGGTGCTCAGGCGGAACGCCCACGTGTGCCACTCTCGTCTTCTTGCTTAGCATGTCCGCCACCCGTGCCTTCGCGAAAGATATGAGAGACTACAAGATCAATGCCACAGAGCGAGATGCAAGGTTTGGCGCCAATAGCTAAGATGGCGCCATGGGACCTCCATCGTTCTCTTCTCTAGCGAGTTCACCACATACATCGAATCCGATTCGGCCAAAGTTGCATCCACCATTTGCAAATGCGTATTGAATCGCCCACATTGCCGCAACCAATTCAGCTTCAAATGCGTACCCTAAACCACAATGATGATGGACAAAGCATCCGCGAAAGAATCTTCTACAATTAGGAAGACACCGGAGGTGTTAGGATTGCCGGGCGCCCTGAAGCGCGCCATCCGTGTTAACCTTGATCCAACCCGGGAGGGGTTTTTGCCATGGACCTCCACAATCTTCGGAGCATGCCTAGCCCTTCCAGGGAACTCTTAAACCACGCAGATAAAGAGGTCCCGCTAATCGTTATTCATGCATCCCGGTCCAAAAAGGCCGATTCAACAATGAGTACTGTAGGTGAATGAGCGCGCTCCTGAGTCCAGACTTTGTTGTGGAAAATCAGCTCATTATGGATGTGCCAAATAAGCGGATGCGAGGATAATATTGCCACACGCCAAAGGAAAGCGACTGGTCACTAAAATGAAGAGACATAAGCCGTACCCAGCGATTCATTGAAACCGTAAGCCTGGGGGGTTCACGTGAAAGGCTTGGAAGATCCAATGCCATATATGCCCTGCAAAAGCACAAGAAACAAATAAGTGATCAACCGATTCCCCCGATTCCTGTAAAGAACACAAACCGAAGGGCCAATAAAACTTCCCCTAGCTCGTAAAGAATCCGGATCGCCAATCGTTGTGTATAGCCCTCCATGCCACTACCGATCTCCGTTCCAAGGATATCTTTGGACAAATCCAAGAACCCCATCTAAGCTGGCAGGGGGGGGCGTAAATAATTAGAAGCCGTCTTGAGGTAACCGAACCATCCTCTCGAGTTCATCCAAACACGAGTATCCGGGATGTAGGCGCAATTAGGATGCGCACAATAGCTCGAACTGACTCCAAATAAGCCTCCACAAAAGGGAGGGTGAAGTGCCGGATCCATCATAAAAATAATCGAGATACGCTTGGAATAAATATCTATAATCCTCCGGAATGCCAAGTCACAAGAATGGAGTATCCCAACCAATTATCAATCCAAAATAATACCTCGGAATTGGCGCCGGGATCCAACGAGCACCATCCAAGCAATCGAAATATAGGGTTTAATCAGCCCCAAATAGAAGAAGGAATAAAGGACCTCAGGATATCCCCATTTCTAGTAAAGTACCATTGTCCGAGAGTCACGAAGACCACCGAGTCCGAGTTGTAACCTTCCGGCCCAATTTCATTAAGAAAGCCTTGTTAGCAGATATGATCGATCGCACGCCCAATCCTCCCTCCTCGCCCGGGCGTGCAACATGTATTCGATTGACCACTACATTTCCTTTAGAATTCCGTCCCCCGTCAAATGAAATTACGCATGGCTTTTTCCATTTGTTTTAGCAGCGTGGTAGGCCATTTATAAATCATCATGGTGTGCATGAAATAACTAGTTATCACGAGTTAACAAGGCAAACCCTACCAAAGAAGGGAGAGAGATAAGCCTTTCCATTGTCGGAACTTAAGGATTATCTTGTCAAAGATAGTGTAAATTTGCGACCTTTGGAGCTCCTTGAAGATTGGAGCGCCCAAGTAGGTGGTGGGGAACGCCCGGATGAATCCCTAGAATGTGTTGCACCCTCCCACGGACATAATGCGAAACCCACGTCCCAAAATAGACCTTGGATTTACGTGGACTAAACACTTGACCGAGATATCCGCATAATGAGAAAGAATCGAAGCAAGACTCGGGCATTAGATGAAGACGCCCGCACATGATGACAATATCGTCCGCGTATAAAATGGATGATGGAAAGACAATACTCCTTGGCGCCGTGAAGGCAGATAACCGGGACTGATCCATCGCTGCTGCAATAAACCGACCCAAGACCTCCTCCGCAATACAAAACAATAGGGGTGATAAAGGATCCCTTGTCTCGACTCCTCCGGGAACAGGGGAAAATAACCAACCGGTGTCCCATTCAACAACACTGATATTCTGGATGACCGGAGAACCACCTCCACCCAGCGCACGAACGTCTCGGAGAAACCGAAATGGTGCAAGACATGTAGTAAAAAATCCCACCTCAATGTGTCGAATGCCTTGCGAATATCGATTTTCAGTATCATATTCGAATCCGTACGTCCCTGTAAGACATTGAACCCTTCAGATACCATGGCAATACACTCATGAATTTGTCTACCCGGGATAAAACCAAACTGAGTCGGAGATAAATAATCGGCAATAATCGAACCCAAGCGCGTAGCCAATATCTTCGTGAGAATCTTGAAAAGAAAGTTGCTCATGACAATCAAACGGAAGTTTTCAATGACATTTGCAACCTTAGTCTTTGGGATGAGCGCCATGAAACTAGCATTCAATCCAAGAGGTAGTGACGAATTACTAAAGAAAGAGCGAACTGCGTCATTACCTCACAGAGATGACATCCGAAAATGGCGGTAAAATATCCCATTGAACCCATCGGCCCCGGAGAAGCTATCGAGTCCATATCAAACACCGCTGATGCACATCCGAATCAGGAATGGAATGGTTAAGCGCAATGTCCGCGCCCCAACCATTAGGGTGAGCACTGGTCGACTAGCGAGAAATCCATGGTAGAGCTCCGGTATCCGCAAAGAGCTCCTCGTAAAATGAAATAATATGATTCCCAAGGACCGTAGCATCATCGGTGAAATTCCCTGCCACCATAAGTCCTCTGAATCCCCGCACGGCGTCACGAATGCTACGCCGATGAAAAAATGTTGTGTTACGATCCCCATCCTTAAGCCAGGCTGTGCGGGCCTTTTGCTTAAGGAATTCAGACTGTGACTGCAACGTCTGCGAAAGCTTCAACTGGGCGTCCAACTCGCTATCCCGGAGAGAGGAGGTATAGCCCAAAGCCTCAATATATCTGCTGAATTTGACGAAGAAGCTCCATCTTGCTCTCCACGCTGCGATTAACATCCCCAAACACATCCCTGTTCCAATCTTTAATAACATATCGCAACCGCTTGAGCTTCCTCATGACACGCAATAAGGGGTTGTGCGTGTCACATGGAGCGCCCCAAGAGGTTGTAACCAAATCCCGGAATGAATCGTGTTGAACCCACATACGCGAAAACGAAACGAACCAGGACCCCCCGCTAATGGTCAAAGAACATGAAACCAAAATAGGGTGGTGATCCGAGCCAAAGCGAGGAAGAACTAAACCCTTTACGTCCAAAGCGCAAAAAATGGACAAGTAGCGAGGGCTCGTCCAACCGCTGAAGTAAAGATAGAGGCCTACGGGGTGAGCACCAAGTGCCTCGAAAACTTTGACCCGCCCGAACCAAACCCGGACTATGCCGGTCATTTGAATTGGATATGGTTGAAATGTCCACCTTAGGTTCACAAATAGCCAAAATTGAAGGCTTATGCTTTTGACATAAAGCCTTAAGAACATTGTGAGATGCAACATTCCCAATCCCGGATGTTCGGAAGATGCAATTCATTGAGGCGGTGGGGGGGTGGCGCCCGTGACGATCGCACGGTAAAAACAGCGTGTGGTGCATAGCGAGTCGGCGGTTGAGTATGACTCGCTTCATCTGCGCGTAGTCTGCCCATCTCTTGGTAGCGGCAAAATTCATCTCGTGTGGTTCTCGAACTCTCCGCTTCAATAGTAACGTCATGAGTTGGGGGCGACGGTCCCGATGTAACTTTTCGGATCATTCTATCTTTAGCCGCATCCAAGGAGTTGTCCCGGAAGGCACGACTAAAGCACGATAGGCTTCCCCAAAGGATCTTTGAACCATAATGGGCATAATGTGAGAGACCATTCCGTATTGGAAGTATTGACCTTGGGAGACGATTCCCTAGCCGGATAATCTCTTTAGTTCTTTGCTCCCGGGGTCCATGAATCAAGAGCCTCAAGGTATTAGCAAGATGAATGTCTGAAGAGCAAGTGACTATAGCGCGAGGTGGAGATCCTGCTGCGCATAGCCGAAGTTCCCATTGAGTCATCGACGACCTTGCCCTTGTCTGCTGAACAGGACGGTAAACCTTACGAACTCGGAGCGGCCTCGCCGCACCGATTCCGACGAGTATCCGGGGCCCTTGATCGTCCCGGGGCGAGACGACGCCCTTCCACGGGCGTATTTCTGCATTGTTAAGATGACAGGAAGGCGTTGAATGTCCCGTAACACTACACCTTGAACAAAAGCGAGGGAGTTTTTCATAACCGATGGAAACAAAGAGCACTTGCCCGTGCGTTCAACCATAATGTGTTCCACCAATGGCTTGGAAAGATCAATATCCACGAACACGAACAAAATGACCCAAAGATCCATCCAGAACGCCGATCGATCAGTAATGGGTTCCCAAGAAATTGGCGATCCCCATGATGTTCCGGGTCCCGATATTCAGCATCGAGTTCAACAATACGTACCCAAACGCTGCCATGAAGTTTGGACCTTATACGGTTGAAGTCCGGCACCCACGGGGAGAGACGTATAGTTCATTTTCGAGCGCCCAATTTATCCGAACTCCGAGCTCGAGCACGGTCCTGCGCATTAGAAAACTTAACACAAAAAAATCCCTTACCTGTGGGGATTAGTTTCAATCAGTTTTAATGCCCCATAATTGAGATAGGCGTTTATGCAAAGGCATTGTCGCCCATGGTTTGTTGCCTTAACCCAAAATCACCCTTCCAATTAGGGAATACGAGAATTCAATGCGAGACGTTGTTGATACACATTATCATCTATAGTAATTGAGTAATAATCACCTTTTCTAATCGGCTTAGGGATAGAGTTGGATTTCCCGAAACCACATGTGAAAAGGATTCAAGTTACCTTGTGCTTGTGGGAGTAGAATCCAAGTCGTGGTGTGTACGAAACAACTTTAGCAAAAGAGTTGCCAAAATTGGATTGATTATTGGAATAATGAGCCGATTGTCGCAGATTCGATTCATATATAGAGGTCATTGGGGTAGATATTCTAGCAATCGAGGTGGAAATGAAAGGTGCTAGAGGTTGGGATCTCGTGCGGGGACGGGACAAGCGGCCCATGGGTCATCACCCCCATGGGGGGGACGCTTGGAGGAAGAAGCGACCCTTTGCCCCCAAAAGTTGGCACAAAGGCGGTCCCCCATGGTAGGCAACACCCATGGGGGGGAAGGGAAGATGTCCCCCAAAATAACCACTGCAAGTGGTGGTTTGGATGTGGCCCCATGGCATCTTTCCCATTTGCAACGGCAACAACATTATGTGGAGGGACCACATGAGCATTAGCATCAAGACCCATGGGCATGCGTGAGGGATGTTGGGCATTGGGGCGCCATGTGCATTAGCATCAAGACCCGTGGGCGTGCGTGAAGGATCTTGGGCGTTGGAAGGGGCGCACATGCAAACATGGAGGGGACCAATCCGTCCTTGGGCGACGTTGAAGGTCTTTGTGGCGTACGAGGTTGTTGTCAGTATGCAAAGGAGGGTCAAAATTGGACGTGTACCCATGCCAATGGGGCTCGACATGGTAGCAAACGGAGAAGTCGACCGGAGAGAAGAAACGGTGGGCGTGAGTGCGACGGAGAAGCGATACACACACCGATGGTGAAATCATAAAGAGAGATTGACGCCATTGACCAAGCATACGCCACACGGGATGGAACCAACCCGAGATTGAAAAAGGTCCACAACATAAGTGGAATCGGACTCGACCAAAGGTTAGTCCATCCCTTATTAAAATCATAAGAAATGGCGCTTATCGCCGCAACTAATTCGGCTTCAAATGCATAGCTTTGTTCCACACCGCTCCACAAAACCACTGCGAAAAAAGCCCGATAAGTACGATAAACCCCGCCGCCATAAGACGCCCGCAACTCATGTTGTGCATCCATCCAAATTGACTTTAACCCAACCAGGAAGGGGAAGAGACCAAGGCGTGGAATGATGCGAGGGGCTTAGGTGGACGGCCGGAACCTTCGACTGTGGAGACAAAATAAATCCTCCTCGGGTATTCTCGCATATACCCCTTGTCCAAAGAAGCCGACTCAATAATCATCGATCTCAACCGAACCAGTCGCATCGGTAGTCAATTTTGTCATTAAAAACAACGTCATTGCGGATGTGCCATAAAAGCCAAATGCGGTGAAACGATCGCCACCTTCCGGAGAAAAGTAATATGACATGAATTTAAATTCCATTAATCGAACAGAAATTTATTGAAACTATAAACGTTGTGGAAAGCCACATCCAATGATGCAACAATCCAATCCCAGTGCTCTGCGAAATCACAAGAAACAAAAATGTGATCAATCGATTCCTAGTGAGAATAACATAGGCAACAAGCGGTAGGGCGATAAATCCTCTATGACGGCGGACGTCCATAACAGCCAAACGTCCGTAAATAGCCCGCAAAACCACAACCATGCACTTTTTGGGAATGTAAGGGGACCGGATCCACGATCCCCATTTAATGACTAGAAAGGACAATTGTAAGAAGGCATAAGCGATTTAGAGGTCACCGTCCCATCCATAGAATGAGTCCACACCCTTTTATCCACCGAGTGCGGTGTAATCGAGCAATAGACAATATCCCAAACAATGTCTAAGTAAGCCTCCACAAATGACATAGTAAGATGCCAAGTGTTATCGAAAAAGAAGTCCGAAATAGGATTTTGAAGGTTATCCGAAATTCATGCGGAATACCAATCCGATCTACAATAATGTACCCAAGCCGCTTGTTATCTGTCCAAAAATTAATCGAAGAGTGCGCCCGAGGATCCATCTCGAATCAGTTTGGCAATCCTCCACGATTGGACGCAACCCCGCCGCATTGAATAAGGCAAGAAGGAGCGCCTCACGTAAACCGTTAGCAAGCAAAAAAGGTCTACGGAGAGTAGCAAAAACAACGGAATCCGAGGTAAGAACTTTCCAACCTACTTTCATAATAAAAGCCCGGTTTGCAGAATGATGGGTGAACGCAAGTCCTCCCTCGATCTTAGGAGTGCAACAAATGAGCCCAATTAACCACCATAGAACCCTTCTAATTAACATCACCCGACCAAATAAAATTGCGATCGTAAAATTCTTATCGCGGGCGTACGGTGTCAAGTTTTTGTATAGTTTGAAAGTGGGGTTATCGTCTCCACTGAGGGGATTGTTATAGAATTTTATACTATGTACTATAATTAAAATAGCTTAATTCTATCTAGAAACGAAAAAGAGATGAGTGTTTATTAAACTAAAAATCAAACTAAAATTAAACTAACAATTGGTTGGACAAATAATCAAACACTTAAAAGATGAATTTTAGAGGGTGATTCACCTAGTTATCCCATATGTTCTCAATCCAGTTCATTAATCACAAGTTATTAATCGATAAGCCAATATTACTCTAGGTTATCACTTCCTCTCTCGAGTGCCAAGTGATTCTAGGTTCTAATTACGATTTCGATATCTCTATAAAAATCATAAATTAAACCCTAATACGCTCGATGAATATTCTATCACGAGGCTTCAAAGATTCATAAACCTCTCGGTTCTATGAAACACTATGTTGTGTTATTCTATGGCCGGGCGTTCAATTACCTCTCTCGAGTGTCAAATCAAACACGCCAAATAATCTAAACTATTGATCAGATTCGATGCAATCAAATCAAATAGCACAAATAGATTAATTAACATGCGAATTTAAGAACGGAAATCAAAACATAGGTTCAAACGTAAGTTACATCAATCCCCTAAAAGATGTGTTTAGCTCATAATGGATGTACAAAAACTCATAAAGAAATAATTATACATCTCAAGAATTGACAAAGAAAAGCAAAGAAAGAATTTAGAAGAGAAGAGAAGGAATTCTCTCTGTGTCCGGATAAATACCTTCAATTACCGTTCGAACCCTAGCTTTGTGTCTTTTGCCTTGCGTTGTGCTAAAAATAATGTCCGACCTCTACATTACGTACGCCCCCTTGGTGTATTTATAGGTCAAAGCCCTCAAAATAACGTCAAAAAAGCCCTCAAAATGGCCCAACGTTCAGCCGGTGCCATGACGCTGCACCCTCCATCACACTTTGCAGCCGCTGGCCGAGTGTGCTGTATTGCCGTTGGCATTCCGCAACACGCCTGGATGAGCTGCAGCAGCGCATCGAACATCCTCTCCTCGTTGCACGTCGGGCGTTGCAACCACCTTGCTTCTCGGACTACTGGCAGCGCTTCACCGGATTTTGTCTTTGTATGATTTTCGACCCCCCGTGGCACGGGGTTTTAGCTTCTGCGGCGCTCGTCTGTGAACATTATTTTTGCGCTTTTCAACTTCTAAAATGCGATTTTCACCTTCCAAACACGTTTTTCATCGTTCTTGATCAATTTCGGCTACTAAGAATAGTCGACTCACAGACGACAACCAATGACATAAATTCGACTCGACGACACTAAAATACCCGAAAACAATGCAAAATCCTAGTCTAGAATACTCAATACATTGGTATAAAACCAACTTAACAAATACCCCAAACTTAGATGTTTGCTTGTCCTCAAGCAATTCGGACTCTAAAAATCAACAAACATGATGGAAACAAATATAAAGACGATCGACTCAACAGACTAACCGCAAAACTTCACAACCAAACTCATTCATCAAATTTCGTTTCACTATCAATCAAGCACGTGTTTTCACAATGTGATCTTAAATGTGGAATGTTCATGCCAACTCCGTTTTCATTATCCGGATAGATTCGCGCAATCAAGTGTTTTCAAGCGACCCACTTTCTCGAATATAAAGATGAGGTGCTTACCGGATTCCATAGGCTTGTCTTTCACGCTAATCTCCACTAATGTAGGCTAATGTAACACAAGGATTAATAGGACTTTCAAAGCTTGTAATGTGGGCTTAGGGTAAGGTATGAAATATAGGATTAAGTGGCTCAAATCACCCAAACACACAATTATCACTTGAATCATCAATTAGCAACTACCCTTCACTTTTGACATCCTCAATGTTTATGAACCTTCAATCCCGCTGATTTTTCTCATTTTTTTCACTTTCTTTTTTGGAACCCCAAACTTATTCTATTGCATGCTTTACACATGGGGTTTCATCTTTTCTTTTTCGGGCAACTTCATGAAATTAAACACATACCCTTCCCACCATACCCTACTCAACCTTCAACATTTTTTCTATACTTTGTGTGTATAAGTGATGGATAATTAGGATTTTCACATTTAGGCTCGGGTATTATATTGGTTGCCAAAGAAACGGGTTTATAAGGCTCAAAAGTGGGACACTAGGGAAAATATAATACAAAGGTAGGCATTTTAGCCTCTAGCTTGTTCAAAGATGGTCTAAATCACTTCCTTAGTGTTACTTCACCTAGGATTTCCCTCGACTAGTGATCGACAAGTTCTAGAATCCGGTGGGATCATACAAGAAACTCTCAATCGCATAAATCATCCTCAAATAAATCAATGAGACATAAGCACATAGATGGAATTTATGGAAAGAAGAATTGATCACACTCAAACACATGCTCTTTTGACCGTTCAACTCATATTCAACAAATTAACTTAGTCATGTAGTTTCATAGTTTTACAAATGACCCGACTCGACTCGGAGTCTTTTTTTTTTCGTTCTCTTTTTTTGACTCAAGACTCGACTCGATGAATAGAAACAGATTGCACCCCCAAACTTAAAACGACATTGTCCCCAATGGATAGGTGGGAAAAAGTACTTTCCTGGTAGCCAGGAGCGAAGGCTCCTTATCAAAGTCATGGGGTCCTACTCATACATGAGGTGTCTCGTATAAGCTCACTATGCATCCTAGCACACGAGCCGAGTGGGTTTTGTATGCCTACGAGGTGTGGTCTTGTTCCTCCCCTTCGCCTTAGCCCGGTCTTTTTTGGTTTCGCATCTTTGTAACCTAGCAAGGTAGACAAGAAAACAAAACTCATGGAGCCACGGAATTCGGTTATGGATAAGAAATCGAAAATTAAAGTACACGTACATAATGCACCCAAGTGGAAAAATGTAGTGCCATGTCAAGATGATAAGCATAGATATTCAAGATAGCACTAAAGGCGATGTGAAAGCGTAATTGGGGCATTTAATCAAACACCTCGTATGCATGAGTTTTGGAAAAGATGGTATATGCAATGAATAACTCAATTAAATCCCCAAAATTCAACACCAACCAAAGTCTAGCATGAACAACCAATCCATAATCCATAAATCAACTAGAATTATCCCTAGCACTACTACAATCCAATCACACAAAAATCACAAGATGGGGTGGGGTTTGGAAGTTGCAAACTTATCAAATAATGAGTGGAGGAGATGAAGATGGTGTGTGTGGTGTTAGAGTGTTCCTTTGTGAAGATGGAGTGGGATATGTGGGATTTTGGATGAAAAAATATGGTGTGCTGTGGTGTGCCAATGCCAAGAGACATATTATGTTGCTTTAGAACAAATGAGGCCCATGGAACTGTTTTAAAAAATATTGTGGGTGGCGGGCATCCCGGTCTTTGCAGCGTGGAAGGAAAACTTCCCCTGTACAAGGCTGCGGGCGCTGACTGCAGCACCCCCTAGGCCGGGCGTTGCGGCGGGCCTACCTGGGCCGCATGGTTAAGAAGGTTTTTTTGGCATCTTTTATTTTCATTTTATCAATGCGTTTAGCTCGCCGCAAACACAAGGGGTTAGGAAATGGTGCAACTGGCTACTCCTAAAAATGCAAAACTAGAAAAACAAAAACAACTAATAAACTATATTAATACTACGAAAGCAATAAAAGGGGCTTGGGTTTGCCTCCCAAGAAGCGCTAAGTTTCTGATCTTGACCGGACTTTGTCGATTATCCTCAAGTTGGGGGCTCCGATAGGCACGTTATCCACGTTTCCCTTAGATATTTCCCAACCTCCAATGTCTTGACTATATTCCCAAACATCGATTACCATCATTTGATTCAAATTTTAGCCTTTGTTGATTGGATGGATGGTGAATACGATTTTCCTCTTATTGACCCTTGAGAGTTAGCTCCCCATTTCTACATCAATCAAAGCCCTTGTTGTAGCTAAAAACGGCCGCCCAGAGATTATAGGTATTTTCTTGTCCTCATTCATATCCAACACTACAAAATCCATGGGAAAAACGAATTTGTCAATTCTTGCCAACATGTCTTCAATGATTCCCAAGGATAGGCGATGGATCGATCAACAAAGCGCAACGTGATGTTGGATGGTTTCACCTCCCCAAGTCCAAGCTTTGTCACATCAGAGAGAGATATAAGATTCACACTGGACCCAAGATCACAAAGTGGTTTCTCAAAGAAAACTCCTCGATAGTATAAGGAATAGTGAAACTCCTTGGATCCTTCATTTTCTAAGGTAGTTTACTTTGCACTATAGCACTACTTTCCTCTGTCAAATAGACAGTCTCAAACTCCTCCAACTTTATTTTCTTGGATTCCACCGATTTCGCATAAATAGGCAATTTTTCGGGGTAGGCTGGATTTTCGCTTCCTTTTTTACATAAATTGCATTGCGATGCTCTCTCGGATTAACTCAGTACGCTTCGAAATTTTCCTTTATCTTTGCGATGAATTCACTATTGTCGCCAACCGACCCATTTGTGTCTCGATCGACCTAATATGCGTCTCCATTGTGCTCATCTTAGTACTCGGACTATCAATCTGCGCATCACTTCGCTCATCCGATTCTGGTCTCTCCGATGAATGAGCCGAGTATCTCCTCTAGCGGCCGCTTCTTTTCACCTCCGAGTGCATTAGAACTCGGATAGGTTGGGATAACCCGGATGTGGGTTCAATACATTCTTGTTGTTGCTATAAGAGAGATTCTCATGATTGAAAAGTCCCGGGTGATAGTGAGTTGGTAATGGGTTACCTCTATTATTAAAATCCCGATTATTCACATAATTGACTTGCTCGGCCGTGAGTGGCGGCTGCGTTAATGGCTACGGGTGGAATCATGGCTTGTTGCGATGTGTCGCCATTATTCATGATTGTTAATTGCTTTGTCGACTAGATTTGAACCGCCAAAGCGACATTGTATCAAGCTCAAGAATATCGGCATGGCCCTAACCTCTTTGAGGGCCATTGATAACTATTTGTGGCCATTTTTGCAAGCGAGAAATAAGGCCTCGATCGGAGTTTTAGCCATCAATGTACCTCCTGTTGCCGCATCTAGTATCGTCCTCGTATGCCCATTCAACCCATTGTAAAAATCTTGAACCTCTCGTCACCGCATAGCCATGTTGTGGGCACCTCCGCAATAGATCTTTAAATCAATCCCAAACATCATATAACGGCTCAAAACCAATTTGGAATTGGGCTATCTCGCTCTTCGGTTGGAGTGTCTTTGGGAGGGAAGAATTTTGCACAAAATTTTTGAGTCAGATCATCCCAGCTCGTAATACTCCCAGAGACGAACGTCTGTAACCACTATGTCGGCCTTATCCCGGAGTGAAAATGGGAAAAGCCTCAATCGAATGGCCTCATCAGTCACACCATTCATCTTGATGGTATCACAAATTTCCAAGAATGTGGCCATATGTGTATTCGGATTATCCACCAGGCTCCCCCAAACTGATTATGTTGAACCATGCTTATGAGGCCCGGTTTCAATTCGAAATTATTCGCATTAATGGGTTGGTGCAGAATTCTGGAGTAATTCTGGTTCACGGTCGGCCGGACGTAATTCCAGATTGCCCTTTCTGGTGCCTCACGCTGTGGTGGCACATTCACAACCCAATTCCAGCATTCTCATTTTACCTGTCTTCTGTCATTGCTCGATTCTCTGCTCGCTTTGTTGCTCTGATTGCTTGAAGTGTCCTTTCAATCTCTAGATCAAAAGGAAGCAAATTAATATCCTTAGAATCTCGCATAAACAGACAAGTCAATGAGAAACACGAAATTGTAATTCCTAAACTAATCTAGATTAGGATTAAAACTACTTGGTAATAGTATTAGCGTATAATAGGATAAAACAATCCCCAGCAACGGCGCCAAAAACTTGATCGAGAAATTCTTACCGCAAGCGTACGGTGTCAAGTTTTAGTATAGTTTGAAAGTGGGTTATCGTATCCACAGGATTCTTATAAAATTTTATACTAAGTACTATAATTAAAATAACTTAATTATATCTAGAAATCGAAAAGAGATGAGTGTTTATTAAACTAAAAATCAAACTAAAATTAAACTAACAATTGGTTTAGACAAATAATCAAACACTTAAAAGATAATTCGATGCAATCAAATCAAACACGCCAAACAATCTAAACTATTGGTCGATAATTCAGATGCAATCAAATCATATAGCAAAAATAGATTAATTAACATGCAAATTTCATAAATCGGAAATCAAAAAATAGGTTCAAACGTAAGTTACATCAATCCCCTAAAAATATTGTTTTAGCTCATAATGGATGTACAAAAACTCATAAAGAAATAATTATACATCTCAAGAATTGACAAAGAAAAGCAAAGAAAGAATTTAGAAGAGAAGAGAAGGAATTCTCTCTGTGTCCGGATGATAAGTGCCTTCAATTGCCGCCCGAACCCTAGCTGCGTCTTGCTTTGACCTCGAAATCACGTCAAAAAGCCCATGAAATAAAATGGCCCAGCGTTCAGCCCGTGTCGCGTCTTTGCAACCCTCCATCCATCACTGCGGCACAAGGCCGAGTATGCATGTTTTGTCCGCTAGCGTCAACGCGCCCTGGATTACCTTGCGGCGCATCGAACATCCTCTCATGTTGCACGTAGGGCGCTGCAGCCCTTGCTTCTAGCATCGCGCGGGCGCTCGTCCGTGAACATTATTTTTGCGTTTTTCAACTTCTAATATGCGATTTCCACCTTCCAAACACGTTTTTCATCATTCTTGATCAATTTCGGCTACCAAGATTAGTCGACTCATAGACGACAACCAATGACATAAATTTGACTCAAACGACACCAAAATACCCTAAAACAACGCAAAATCCTAGTCTAGAATAATCAATATATTTGTATAAAACCAACCTAACAATTACACAAACCTTTTCTAACTGTTTGAGCATCGAGTGGTCATTGGTAGATAAGCATGCTATGAACCAAGGAGTGGCAATGATGGAATTAACCTAACATACACGACTGCCAAGGAAAGAGAAGAGCCTTTCCATTGTTTAAATTTAACCATAATCTTATCAAACAAAATGCAACATGCCATGCTTAGGAACACCTTCAAGATTGGAACCCCAAGATATGTAGTTAGGAAGGAACCAATCGACAAACCCATCACTATCTGGATGCGGTTTGTGATATCTTCTCTGAAACTTGAGTACCAAAAACACCTTTGATTTTGCGGGGTTAAACACATGGCTTGAAAGAGAAGCATAATGACCGAGGGTATCAAAAATATGGCGAGCATTGACAGAGGTCGCCGCACAAAGAATAACAATGCCATCCACAGATCATGGTGGATGGAAAGATGATATTACGCGGAGCCACAAAAGGCGTGAGAAGATGGGATGACACCATCGAGAAACATGTCTCCTAGGACTTCTTCGCGATGCAAAGAGAAGAGGTGAAAGGGGATCACCCTGCGACGCCCCTCTCGTGCATGAAAAATAACCAACCGGAGATCCATTAAGGAGAATCGAGATACGGGCCGAGTTCAAAATCACCGAAATCAATCCACAAACCTCTCCGAGAAACCAAATCTGCACAACTCGTATAAGAGAAAATCCCAACCGAGAGTGTCAAACGCTTACGGATACCAATTTTCAAAATCATATTACTTTCATTCCGATTATGTAAAATGTTGAAGCCCTTGAAACCGAGCAATACAATCATTAATGTGATGGCCCGGGATAAAATGCGATCGAAAATGCATCCAAATCGAGTAGACAAAATCTTTGTGATAATTTTGAAGATGAATTTGCTCATGACGATGGTCTGCGAAATTATCCACAACAAGCCATGATCTTTACTTTTAGGGATGAGAACCATAAAAGTTGAATTGAGTCGATTGGCAGGGGATCTAGACTAGAAAAAGTGGCGCACAACAATGATAACATCGAAGAGATAATATCCCAACGGTGTTGGTAGAAGGAACCATCGAAACCATCTTGACCCGGAGAACTATCTAAATCAAGATCAAAAAGCGCATCTCGAACCTCAACTTCCAACGGCAGAGAGGTTCGCACGTGTTTTCCACATCCAACACCACCGGATTAATAAGCTCGGATTAATAGAAGAGAAATCCGGAATAGGGCGAAGAGGCGCCGTGAACAAATCCTCAAAGAAGTGAATAATGTGACTACGGATAATAGCGGGTCCGTGCAAAGATTACCATTAATCATCGATCGTGAATACGGCGGCCTTAGTCCCGACAACAACGCTGAAAAAATGAAGTGTTACGGTCTCCATCAACCAACCAAGCGGCCCGAGATTTACGGCGAAAAAAATTTAGGCCCCGGAGAAAAGCACTCGATTTAGAGAATTATGGGCTTCAAGCTCTGGTCCCGACAGGCGATATTAAAATCCAAAGTCTCAATGTCCGACTAAATCTGTCTCAGTTTCTCTAACTTATCATCCACCTCACAATTGACATCCTCAAAGACCTCGTATTCCAAGAACGGAGCATTGGGCGCAACCTTTACTAATCATCAATCGAATCAAAGGGTTAGAGCGAGCCAAGACAAGTCGAGTGCAAGAAGAAGCAATAATAGACCGAAAACCCAGATGTTTAGTCCACATACGTTGAAAATGAAATGGCGACGGAACCTTATAAGCAAAGGTCACACAAGATAGTAAAAGAGGATGATGGTCCGAGCAATCTGAGTAAGGACAAATACTTGACGACCTCTGCTTAGATTAAGAAATCTTGGCAAGAAGCCAGGAAGCCACCCCATGTCCTATACGCTCATGATTCCGAGAACATCATTGAAATCCCCAAGAAACAATATCATCGATACCAGGTCAACAATATCCTACCAAAGCCGTCTACAAATCACATGATCGCATATAGCATGGACAAACCCGCATGAAAGATGTATTAGCAAATTGAGCCTTGAGAACAATGCATTGATCGAGAGATAAGAAACGTTGAAGAACCGTGACGTCCGAACGCTCAAGATCCAGATATCCAACCCCTCCGAAGCACAAAAGTCCCGAGCCACAAACCGCAAACCAAGTCACGGCCCAATAAGCATCGAAAGCAAGACACATGTCCACTTTAGGTTCGACAATAGCAACCAAAGAAGGCTTATGATGTTGACATAGTTTCTTAAGTATATTGAGAGAAGCAATATTCCCAATTCCTGGATATTCCCAAAGATGCAATTCATTGAGAATGAGTGGGTGAGGGAAGCCGAAGTAGAAACTCGGAATGGGTAGGCGCTTGAAGCATCAACCCCTAAATATTGTCGTCATTTGGATAGTCTACCCATCATTTCTCGACGGGCACTGTTTAAATTGTCGAGTCCCCTTTTCATCATCTTAGATCTACTGATTGATGAACAACCGCATATGACCTGCGTGAATCGATCAGTAGTAATCGTTGTTTGGCATCCACAGACGGCACGATAGCTCTATACAATAGATTTAATTGGTTTCTCCAACGGATATTGAACCGTGATAGGTTGTTTATGAATATCGAGGTGGAGAACATTTGCTCACTTCAAGAACCGGCGGTTTAGGGAAAGATGTATGGGAAGCCATGGTGGAGGCACATATTCAAGGGTATGCATGTCGAGTCCATGAGAATCCAATGCGAAAAAGCATTACCAAACTAATACTAGAGGAAAGCGTGACAAGAGCACAAGAAGGAGATCCGGTTGTATAGTCAAGGCCGTATCAACCCGAGTTATCAACGGCTCCTTGCCCTTGTCTGGGGCTGAATGATAAACTTGACGAACTCGAACGACAGCGTTGAGAAGGGGTAAATGCGTGAGGGTCCTTGAAATTAACATTGTTTTCGAACCATCGACAAGTCGAAGTTTGAATGTCCCATAATACCACAAATGCCCAGAATAACGGAAGTTTTTCATACCCAATAGAAGCAAACGAAAGAAATGACCCGATGTTCAACCATAATGTGATCTTGAAGAGGCTTAGCCAAATCAACATCCACCAAAACTCGGACAAAATGTCCGAGAGACACATCCAAAGACCTTTCATCAACTCAAAAGGGGTGCAATGGCCTTAGCCAATCCCATAATGTAGCTTGGATCCTAGACTTTCGATACTCAACTCAAATATTCGACTCAAACACTAGCCGTCGATGTATTCACCTTGTAGGGGTTGAAATCGGAACCCAAGGGGATAAACGAATGGTTCCGGATTGAGAGACCAAGCTACCCGAGCTTGGGCATGTGAACGATCATAGCATTGGAAAATCTAAACACGAAATAACATTTTCCCAATGGTATTTGTTTCCAATGATTTTTAACTCCCCATAATTCAACAAGTCTTTTGTGAATTGGCATAATAGGCCAAGGTTTCAACCTTTGCGAGAATAACACGACCAATTAAAGCGTACTTAAATCGGCAAGTCGTTGTTGATACACATTTTCATCCATAACAACAGAGTAATATTCACCTTTTTAATGGGCTTAAGGATTGGGTTAGAATAACCAAAAACAATTTTAACAAAAGATGTGGGATTACCCGAGGCCTCATGGGGGGATGCGGTGTTAGAGGAATTACGAGAAACCATTTTTGCAAAAGTAGAATCCACACGCGTGTAAGTATTTGGCCCATTATGAGGCGAATGTTGCAAGTTGCGTGTAATTGGGGATGAGCAATGGAGGAAACGCGTGATCACCATGGCGAGAAGAATTGCCAGGGCCAAGATTTCCATGCATAGAATATCCTATAGAAATGAGGTCTGTCATTACGGGGAATTTGAAAAAACCTCGGAAGAGATAACACCATTGTCCCGGGGCCATCATCCCCGGGGGGGAGGCAAGAAGCGAAGAAAGGGTTGCCTCCTAGACGGGCCCCCTGTCAAGGAGTTCATGGGGGCCAGCCCCTCGATGGTTAAAAGATTCAACAAGTTCTTCAACAAGAACTATAAAATAAACAAGGGTAAATCCTCCAGAGACATTCAAACTCCCTCCAAGTCAATGGAAGATAGGCCACCCAAGAGAGCCGAGCATCAAAAAGTTGAATATCGTAGAGCCGATAACCCAAGAACTAAAGTGATGATCAAAGAGCCGAGAACCCGTGTTGGGCGTAGACAACCAGGTCACTATGCCATTGATTTGTCCATATCATGTAGTCAATAAATACATGAATGAAGAAGAAAGAAGAGTCTTCGAGAAAGAAGACAAGAAAAAAAAGGCCATATTGGGCCGCAGACTCGCCGAGACATCTAAGTCAAAATGGCTAAAGAACAAGATCAACTGACCAAGAAGATGAGGTACACTCTAACTCATCTCACTCATTCTAGTGATAGTGATTGTGACACACACTTCACCACCCACCGATCTTTATGATTCATTGAGGCAAAATGATGAAAGATTTTGAGCACATTAAATCCTCACACACACTATTAAATGAGAAAAAGCCAGCTCAAAAGCCAAAACTCACACGGTGACTAAGGAGCCGAGTACTCTAAGTCACATAGGCGATGAGAACAAAGAGTCAAGGCTGAAAATGATCTCAAAAATGTGATTGCTTCATTCACAAAGGCATCTAAATCATTGGATGACCTTATTATGAGCAAAAAGAGTGTGGAGATAAGACATGCATATGATTCAATTCCTTTGTGCACAGTCAAACTCCCCGAGTGATCTTGGAAAAAGGATCTTCAAGTAATGAAGCATCAAAAACCCAAGACACCAAATGTTGCACCCACACTCACTCCAAAGCACAACCACAAACAAACCGGTCTTGGATATAAAGGAAAAGAAAACCGATTGAGTATCTTCGAGAGGACAGTGAGAAGAAATTCACAGAGTTCCTCAAAGAAACTCCAAATAGGAAGTACTCGTGAAGAATAAACAGAGCTACCAAAACCTCGAGAAGTTTTATCAAAGGAACACATATGATGGGAATGATAGAAATTACCCTAGCCAAGCCGATTGGAATAATGTGAAATATCAACAAAGATCTATGGAATACAAGCCTAATGGCAAAGACCTAGACCTCAAAGAAAGGTCATTCCAAAGGCAAAAGAGCTATCATCAAGCACACATATGCACCCAAGCACTACACTGGAAACATCACAATTACCCAAAGAAGGCAATTGCTAAAACACACACACAGTATTATACTGAGACAAAAGAGAGTTGTATGAACCTAAAGCCCCCAAGAAATTTGCCAAAGTGAGTTATGATTATGGCAATAAAGATAGACGGCAACCTCTTAAAGTCGATCATTTGGCTATAAGTTGGTTGGATCATCTTACAACACTAACCACTCGGGACCCAGGCAAGTATGGGTACCTAAAAACGATTTCCTTGATTGCGGAGTTCAAGGCAGTGAGTGCCAAGGAACCTGGTACATGGATAATGGTTGTTCCGACACATACGACAGAAACAAGAAAAATCTGTCCAAATTCAAGGAGTTTAGAGGCGCAAAAGTCATATTTGGAGGAAATGAAGCTCCAAGGAAATAAGAGGCATTGGATCCATCAAGAAAAATGGATTAGAAATCACAGATGTTGCATATGTTGAAGGCCTAAACTTCAACTGTTAAGCATTAGCCAACTCGTGACAAGGGCTATAATGTTGGATTCAATATGGGAGTGTGCCAAATCAAAGACATCTGAATCAAATCTAGATTATTGTTCAAAATTTTCCATCTTTATTCGGTGCGGTACTTAGTGGTATCGAGCCACTAAGTGGTTCGAAGGAAGATTAGAAGCCGCTTGATCCGGACGAGTAAAGGGTCTTAAATATCCAGAGGTAAATGTCCTCTTCTAGTGAAGTTTATATCATTCCTTTTATAGATTATAATTATTTTAACGAAACAAATTATTTGAAAAATCTTAAGTTAAAAATTTTAATGCTTTCAAAGAATATATTGCTATCTATAAAAATCAACTTGACCACGAAGAACTTAACCCTAATTATAGAGAATTTCAGAAGACTCTTTAATTGTTGCTAGAGATACTCTAGATTGTTATAAAAGGCAAGTTAGTTTATTATTAGTTTAAAAAAATTCTAGTTTGCTTATTGATATATTGGTTCTTTTAACAATTTGTCGCGTTAACTGGAGATTTTTTCATTTGTTACCTGGTTTAAGGGGTTTGTTAGAGAATTTGGTTGTAAGTCGTTGACCGTTAAAAGGATCAAGTTATGAATAGGTTAGCTAGAGTTTTATCAACTAGATATAATAATGATTTTGATCTAAATAATAAAAATAAAGAAATTATTATAAATGAAAATCTAGATCATAATCTAGATAATTGGAATATTGACTTATCCGACTTCAAAAATATATAAAAGCTCTAGAAGTTTTATTAGGAAAACGGATTATATTGTCAAAACTATTGACAATCGGTTCCTTTATCCAAGGATACGAGTTCATTTAAATTATTTTCGAGAAAAGCTTATAGCAATACATAGAGAGAAATATAAATTTCTTCATATAGGAATGATACAAGTTGCATTAAAACCCGCAACAAGATTAGGACTTAATAAATGCGCTATAGTTGTTGTAAGAGACAAAAGGCATAATAAATTTCATGATTCCTTATTAGGAATAGTTGAATCCATTTATGCGATGGACCAATTTATTTTTCATGTTTTCCAAATTTCTGATCTCTTTGCATGATCCTCATTTAGGACATCTTTGTTTGTTTGGATATTAAATCGATGGGTTTAATATGAAACCTGGCGCTCAAAATGATATTCTTATATTCAGAATTTGTTATAAAGTTATGAATACCACAATGCCTGGTATGAGAAATGTATCTATTAAAAATAATAATTCAACAACTATGTTTATAACTAATATTGCTAAAAGTAATGTTGTTATTCCAAAATTAATTTCATGGGATCGGTAAAACTTCCGAAAAATGGATATTAGAAGAAGCTAACGATCCTATTAAACAAGAAAATAATAAAATAGAAGAAATAATTGAATACACAGATGGAGATGTAGAGATTCGATTTTCTAAAGATAGAATTGCTCGCCTTAATTTAGGTTCTACTTCTAAAAAAAGAAGGAATATTAGCAAGTAGAAATTCTACTTCTTGAGTTCCTTTGTCAAAATTTGAAAGGGAAGAAGTTTTATTAAAAACAACGATAGATGGGGTTTCACAACTTGAGAATATAAAGTTGAAATACCTTCATTAGGTCGTAACTCTCCTACTCCATCCGATATAGGATATGATGAAGATACAAGTACTTTTGGAATACATACTCCAAATAGATAAATAATAAATCTAGAAGAATCATTTGGATCTTCGGATACAATTCAACAAGTTGAAATTGAATTTCCTTTTATAGGAAATTTAAGAGAATTATTTTATTCTAAAAACATGATGTAAGAAGAAAATGGTTTTATATGAAATCGAGAAAAGAGCCAAAATATATTATTTCGTAATTATAGGAAATTTTTAAAAAAGTGGGAGAAGATATGGATTTCTTTGAATTTTTAGAAAACTTTTATAAATATTTTAAGAAAAAGATTTCCCCAACTTTTTTAATGATGTTACTATATGTAACATAAATTTAAGTTATCGAATTTTATTACAAAAACAGGAAAAATTGTTCGTAGTATGCATCCTCCAGAATTGAATCTTTCTATAAAAGCGATAATAAATCGGAAGTTCTGACTACTTATAGAAAAGGAGAAAAGGAAACAAATAATCGAATTGAAGCCGTTATAGAACAAAATAATTTTACAAATTTAACTTTAAAAATTATAGGAAAACAATTAATTAGAATTGAACAAAATATTAATAAAATATATCTCAAGAAGTTATAACTTTACCAAACAAAAATGCAAAGTGGTCAACACCTGAAAAGATTTTATTTAAACCATTACCCTCGGAAAAATTAGATATGAAAATATCTAATGAAAAGCAGTAAACTTACGATATGTTAGAAGAAATAATGAAGAGATTACAATCTCTTGGTATTAAAGACAAAAATGTTGTTCCTAAAGATATAGCTCTATTACGGAGAAGATGGAATTATGATTGAATTAGAAAAAGTTCAAAATCTTGATAAAATTGACAAATTACAATCTATGTTTGAAGAACAAGAGAGAACCTTATGAAATGAATAAAGTCACTTATAAAAGTGGTGAACCATCATCTTATAGAAAACTTTATTATCATAGGCCAACTCAATGGATTTATTATTTGAAGAACAAAATGAATTTAATTTTATATCTTTTGAAGGAAATTCTATTAGCGAATGGAATATTGATGGTTATTCGAATATCAAATTCAAACTAAATTGCAAAGATATGACAATGTATGCTTGGCATGTCTCCTAAAAGGAAATCAAGATGTAATTATTGCTAAAGCAATTATTCAAGGTTTCTGAGGCCATTTAAAGGTTGGTGGGATTTTCATTTAAGTGATGAAGCTAAAACACATATATTAAGCTGAGTAAAAATTGAGAATAACACTCAAATATCAGATTGTGTTAATACACTTATTTACACTATTGCTACACATTTTATTGGAGCAACATCCTTACTGATTTGATAAGACTCAAGAACAACTTATGAATTTAAAATGTTATAATCTATCTCAATTTAAATGGTACAAAGATGTTTTCTTCTCTAAAGTTTTTACGAGAGAAGATAGTCAGCAAGAATTCTGGAAAGAAAAATTCTTATCAGGATTACCTCATTTCTTTGCAGAAAGAGTTAAAACTCGTATTAAACAGAAAAATCAAGGAATAATTCCTTATCATCTTTATACCAATGGTGATTTAGCCTCGAAATAATAGCGGAAGGAATTTGCTTATGTAATGAAATAAAATTACATAAACAAATTCAAAAGGAAAAAGATATTTGGAAAAATGATAATCGGAGATTTTTGTGAACAAATTGGGTTATCTCCTATAAAAGAAATACAAAGAAAAAGAAATAGAAATACCCATCCTAAGAAAAGGTTTTTAGAAAGAGGAATGATCGTGAAGAACATTATGATGTTCTAGCAAAAGAATATTCGAAATCAAAAAAGAAATCAACATTCTAAAAAAAGGAAAACAAAAGAAAATTCCAATATGTTGGAAATGTCATGCTCAGGACATTATGCTAATAAATGCAAAATGAAAAAGAAAATAAATAGTCTTGATATTGATGAAGATCTTAAAAATTCTCTTAAAAAACTTCTTATAGAAGAATCGATCCTAAAAGAAAACTTTGAATTATCTGTTATTAGTAAATTAATTCTGGAAAAAGACGAAGATGAGGATCAAGAAACTAATACTAATAGTGAAAGTCATAGTGATGATAATGACAATTGTGAAGGCAATTGTGATTATTATAAAGCCTTATATTTGTTCTTACTAAAGAAGAAAACTTTATCCTTGATCTTATTGATAAAATTTGAGGATCCGAGAAGAAAAAGAAGGAATTGCTTAAACAATACTTAGAGTCTTATAAGATTAAAGAAAAGGATAAAGGGTTAAAATTGAAAGGCCCACAAACATATAATCTTAAAGATATATTAAACAGAGTTAAAACCTCTAATGTTTCAAAATCTTCAAGAAAGTGCGAATCTACAATTTACGAATTAAGACATGAAGTAAAAATTCTTAAAGAAGAGTTACAAGAATTAAAATTACGAATCTCTCTTTTGGAAACAAAAGTGAGAATGATAATTAAAGTGATAATGAAATCACTACTAATGATTTATTGCAACCGAAGAGTTAAATTCTCTAACTTTTGTTAATATGATAGATCATGTTATTACTCATAAATGGTATACTAAAATTACTATTGTAGTTCATAAAGAATATTATTTTAATGCTATTGCAATGATTGACTGGCGAGATCTTAATTGTATTAATGAAGGACTTGTTCCTTCTAGGTATTTTTCGAAAACTACGAGAAATTTTAAATCTTTGCAGATCGAAGAAAACTTTTAGTAAAATATAAGTTGCAAAATACATCATTTGTAATAATGGAATCATGTCTTGAAATGCCATTTATAATGGTAAAAACCTTTCACATGATGTTATACTTGGGAATCCATTTTTACACATGCTTTACCCTATTAAAGATATTTCAATAGAAGGGATTACAAGCATTATTGATGGACAAGAATTAAAATTCTCTTTTATTACACAACCTCATTATCATGAGATAGATACAATTTCAAAAATTATAAAAAGAAAAGAAAGTTTCTTAAATTCTTTATCTCAAGAAATTAATTATAAAAATTTAGAAGAAAAAATTTCTTCTCCACATATACAAAAAGAATACATGAACTTAAAGATCATATTGAAAGAACTATTTGTTCGATATATCGAATGCCTTTTGGGATAGAAAGAAGCATATAGTTTCACTTCCCTATGAACGACTTTAAAGAAAGTCGAGATACCTACTAAAGCTCGACCTATTGCTATGGGTCCTAGATATTTAGAGATATGTAAAAAGGAAATTGAAGAGTTATTACTCAAAATATTAATAAGACCCTCTAAAAGTCCTTGGAGTTGTCCTACATTTTATGTTGAAAATCTTTGCATAACTTGAAAGAGGAGTACCTAGACTAGTTATTAACTATAAGCCTTTAAACAAAGTCTTACGATGGATTAGATATCCAATTCCAAATAAAAAGATCTTTTAAATAGACTTTATTATGCTAAAATCATGTCAAAATTTGACATGAAATCTGATTTTGGCAAATTCAAAATCAAGAAAAAGATAAATATAAAACAACATTTACGAGTCCCCTTTGGGCATTACGAATGGAATGTAATGCCTTTTGGACTTAAAAATGCTCCTTCGGATTTCAAAAAATAATGAATAATATATTTAATGCTTATTCGGCCTTTACAATTGTGTATATTGATGATGTTTTAATATTTTGAGAATCAATAGATCAACATTTTAAACATTTGAACATTTTTATAAATGTTGTTACAAAAAACATGACTAGTTGTATCGCCAAAAAGATTAAGCTCTTCCAAACAGAAATTAAATTTCTTGGACATATAATTAAAGAAGGAACTATTTTTTCTATAGATAGAGCTATAATCTTTCTTTGAAAAATTTCCAAATGAAATCAAAGACAAAAATCGATTTGCAAAGATTTCTTGGAAGTTTAAACTATATAGCGAGAATTTTATAAGGATCTAGCTTATGATGCTAAACCTTCATTTGAAAGGTTAAAGAAAAATCCTCAGTTTGGACTACACAACATACGAATGCGATTATTAAAATAAAAGCAAAAATTAAAGAAATTCTTTGTTTGGCTATTGCTCATCCCGATGCTTTTAAAATTGTTGAAACAGATGCATCGGATATTGGATATGGAGGAATTTTAAAACAAAGACTTAACAATAAGGAATCTTTAGTGATTTACTTGAGTGCAGGAGAGGACCAAGAGTAAATTACTCTGATAAAAAAGGAAATATTGGCTATTGTATTATGTATACAAAAGTTTGAAAGTGATTTGTTAAATCAAAAATTCTTATTAAGAATAGATTGTAAATCGCTAAAGAAATATTACAAAAAGATGTAAAAAATATAGCATCAAAACAAATATTTGCTCGTTGAGCAAAGGCTATATTATCGTGTTTGATTTTGATATTGAGTTTATTAAAGGATCTAGTAATTCTTTACGATTTCTTAACTCGTGAATTTTGCGGGGAAAAATGAATAAGAGTAAAGGAAAAGAAAAGGCTTAGGGAAGTAATACTCCTAACAAGACCAGACTTATATATCGCTTTTGAAAAAAGTGAAAAGCAATTAAGAGAAGAAGCATTAAAAAATAATGAAACCAACCCAAAAAGAAGCCTAATGAAAAATGTCCCTCCAAACTCTCTATAGCCGACTTTGAACAATGCCCGTTGACCAGCCATTTTCCGGCCACTCCAACGCCCGGATTCATACCCGAAAATGTAATTCCCCCTCAGCCGACCTCAACCACGCTCACAAGACCGGAAACTTGAGTGCCCAAACGTCGTCCATTTTGGCGGCAAAACCGAGATTCGCGCACATTTTTAGGCGAAAATTTCGAACCTTCACCGGCGCCAATTCCGACCACCAAAATGGACGTGCCACCCCAGGTTTTGCTCGCCTCCTCATGGGCTTTCATGCCCAGTCATCAATTTGGACTTCCGATTCGTCTCCGGCTCTGATCGACGCTCTTCCAAAAACCCCAAACTTTCAATCAATCTCTAATTCCGACCCCAATAAGTATCCAATCCCAAAATTGACTCTACCATCTTCTAATTCACTCCAAGGCGCACAAATCCCACCCCCAAATCGACCAAATTGTGCCCCGAATCAAAAACCCAAATTGGGGATCCAGAAAATCAATTTTCGGACTTTGGGACGCCCGATTGACCACCAAAACGGCCGATTTGGACTTTGTCAAAGAAGGAAATATTGCTCAAGAGGTTGAAACGAGTGGACGTAGCCCATCCAATTATAGTGACGCCACCGCTCCGGCAGATCACTATTCATCGCCGGCCGGGCCCACACGCATCCGTATGCTGCCACAACTTCTTCTTTTTCTCCATTTTCATTTTCCTTTGCTCTCATTCAACCCCGGGTACTTGCTTACATCCGAATCGGCCCACAAATTTCTATTCGTCCGACATCACTAATGTGTTGGGACTCGTTCGAGAATCGGTTTATCTCGGTGTGCAACAAACTCCCGCCTCCACTCCTAAATATCCTACACAACGAGTCGATCACGGGTCCAAGGTCACATGATTATCATCTGCATGCCAATATGGTCTCAGCAACTCTTCCACACATGGCGTTCATGACGTTCATCCTCCGATCATCCACAAGTCCACGCATACTTGCAACATTCGGCTCCTGCGGGCCAAACTCATACCACGTGTGGAAACAACTTTGCGCAAATGGTTTCGGTAAATCCTCGACACCGCATCTCCTCGGCATGGCCCAGGTAACCCTCCATCTTTTGCTAAAATTGTTTCTGGTCCCTCTAATCATATCCCCAGAGCCCGTTAAAAGGTGAATATTATTACGTGGTTATGGATGAAAATGTTTATCAACAACGACTTGCTGAATTTCGATATGCTTTAATTGGTCGTGTTATGCTCAAGAAAGGTAATAAACCGTGGCCAATTATGCCTCTTCATGTGACTTTGAATTATGGGGGCGTTAAAAATGATTGGAAGTTGATACCGTTGGGTAAAGGTTATACGTGTTAAATTTAACAACACTTCCGATCGTTCTGTGCTCAAGCGCGGGCTACTTGGTCTCTCAATCCTGGTTCCATCCGTTTATCTCCCTGGGTTCCGATTTCAACCCCTACAAGGTTAATACTTGACGCCTTCCGTATGGGTGAGAATATTTGAGTTGAGTATCGAATATTGGGACCCCGTTACATTATGGGATTGGCAAGGCCATTGGCACCCCGGTTCGGGTTGATGAAGCGGTCTCTGGATGGTTCTCTTGGACATTTTGTCCGCGTTTTGGTTGATGTGGACCTTACTAAACCTCTTGAGGATCATATTATGGTTGAAAGAAAGTCGGTCATTTTCGCTTCGTTTTTTATCGGGTATGAAAAGCTTCCTTTATTTTGTGGAACCTGTGGTATTACGGGACATTGGTGCGTCTTGCGGGCGATTTAGAAATAATGTCAATTTGCGGGAGCCACGGGGCGACCACTCCTCAACGTGGTCGCTCCCGAACTCGTCGAGGTTTATCGTCCGACGATAACCCATCGGATAAAGGGCAAGAGCGTGGATAACTTAGTGGATAATACGACTTTGTCTATGCGCCTGGCTCCTCTTCTTGTGCCATCGTTACCATTTCCTCGGATATTACCTGGATAATACTTTTCCGCTTTGGACTCGAGGATCCCCGATTCATACCGGATGATATGCCACCTCCGGTGGTTAACGCACATCTGTCCCCAAACCACCGGTTCTTCGCGGTGACCAATCATTCTCCGCCTCGATATTCATCATAGGCCTATCACGGGTGAGTACCCATTGGAAAAACCCATTTGTCCGTTGTATAGGGCTATCCGTGCTCATCTGTTGATGCCAAACATAGGTTACTTCAATCGGTAACGAGGGTAACAAACCAAATTGTTCATCAATTGGAGATTGAGGATGATGAACATGGATCTAAAAATTTAAACAAGGCTGCCCGAGAAATGTTGGGCTGATTATGTGGATGATGATAATATTTATGGGGTTGATACATCCGCGCCCACACACTCCGGATCTCCTACCGGATCACCTCACACGATCCTTCCCAATGAATTGCTTCTATTGGAACATTCGGGATGGTAACATTGCTTCGCGCAATATTCTTAAGAAGCTATGTAATAATCACAAACCTTCTTTGGTTGCTATTGCGAGAACCTAAAGTTGACTTGCATTCTATCTCGATTCTTATTGGGCGGTCTTGGTTTTACGGTTTGTGGCTCGGAGAACTTTCGGATATCGGGAAGTCGGATATCCGGATCTTGACGGTCGGATATAACGATTCTTGGAGTCTTTATTTGACCAATGTATTATTCTTAAGGTCCAATTCTCCAATTACATCTTTCATGTGGGGTTTGTTCATGCTATATGCAATCACGTGATTAAGTAGACAACTTTGGTCGATATTATTTCACGGGTTGTGATGATCCGGTTTTGATGGGGGACTTTAATGCTATTCTCGGGAACCATGAGCGTCTGGTCGGGGGTCACCTTGATAGCGTCTTGCCAGGATTTTCGGGATTTTTTTGACAATGCGGGGTTGATGGCTATCCCCACGATAAGCAACTTCTTTACTTGGTGCAAAGACGCGTCCTCATCAAAGTCTCATTCAAGCTCGGCTTGACCGTGTTATAGCTAGCCCTAGGTTTGTTAATCTTTGGAGAGGACTAAGACTTTTGTTCTCCCTCGCACTTCTCGGACCATCATCCTCTTTTGCTTTTGTGTGAGACTTCGGCTCATAAGGGCCCATCTCCACCGTTTTCCACGTATGTGACTAAACATCCTGGTTTTGATCGGTTGTTACTTCTTGGGAATCAAATTGCGCGATCACTAACCCTTTGATTCGATTGATGATAAAATTGAAAAGATTGCGCCCTGTGCTTCGTTCTTGGAATTGAGAGGTTTTGGGGATGTCAATCGTGGGGTGGATGATAAATTAGAAAAGTTGAGACAGTTGATCAAATCCCAGGACATCGAGACTTTGGGGTATAGTATAGCCCGTCAGGACTGGAGCTTGAAGCCCAAAATTTGCTTAATCGGCGTTGCTTCTACAATCCGAATTTCTTCGAGAAATCTCGGGCGCTTAGTTGGTTGATGGAGACCGCAACACTTTTTTTTCCACCGTTGTTGTCGGACTAAGGCGTCGCTCGGGCTGGTATTCGCGTCCCGATGATCAATGGTACGCTTTCCACGGACCCGTCCCTCATCCATAGTCACATTATCCAGTTCTTCGGGACTTATTCACGGCGCCTATTGGTCCTATTCCGGATTTTTCTTCTATTGATCGAGTTATTAATCCGGTGGTGATGGATGTGGAGAACAATTGCTTAACCTCTTTACCTATGGATTTAGAGATTCGAGATGCGGTTTTTGATCTTGGTATTGTAGTTCCCAGGCCCGGATGGATTTAATGGCTCTTTCTATCGAGTTGTTGGGATATTATATCTAATGACGTCATTATCTGCTTTGTGCGCCACTTCTTCCGATCGGTTTCTCCGAGATGGACTCAATTCCGACTTTATGGTTCTCATTCCTAAAAGCAAAGATGCGAATCTTTTGTTGATAATTTCAGGCCCATTGTCATGAGCAACTTTATCTTCAAAATTATCACTAAAATATTGGCTACTCGTTTGCCCGTATCGTTAGAGCGTATTTTGTCTCCTACACAATTTGGTTTTATTCCGGTCGTCACATTCATGATTGTATTGCTCGATCTCGGAAGGCTTTAACATTCTTCATAATCGGAGTGATGATAACATGATCACGAAAATCGATATCCGTAAGGCCTTTGACACTCTCACCTAGGACTTTCTTTTATTATTCTGGAGATTTGGCTTCTCACGAGAAATTTGTTGCGTGGATATCTGTCATTTTGAACTCGGCCCATATCTCGGTTCTTCTTAATGGCTCTCGATCGGATACTTTGCTTGCACAAGAGGGGTGCGTCGGTGTCATCCCATCTTCAAGCCTTTCATGGCTCCACGTAATATTGTGTTTCCGTCCTCCATGCTTTATGCGAGATGATATTGTCATCCTTTGTGCGGCAACCTCACGGCAATGCACGTTATATTTTTGATACTCTTGGTCATTATGCCTCTCTTTCGGCCAGGTGTTCAATCTGTCAAATCGAAGGTGTTTTTGATCGGGGTCTCGCATTATATTAGACATCGCATTCGGACGATCATGGGCTTATCGGTTGGATCATTTCCTACTAATTATCTTGGGGTTCCTATATTCAAGGTGCCCCCAAACATGGTGTGTTGCGGCCTTTGTTTGATAAGATTATGGTTAAGTTTAAGCGTTGAAAGGTTCTTCTCTCTCTCTTTGGCGGTCGTATCCGCTTGGTTAACTCTATTATTGCCGCTCCTTGGTTCACAAAGTATGCTCATTTACAAATAGCCTATCGCTACCGCTTAAGCGTTAGAGAAAGCTATGCGTAACTTCATTTAATTTGGTGATATTAATCGAAGGGTTCTGTCGTAGTTAATTGGACGCGTTGTTGCTCTCCTAAGAACGAGGGCGGTCTTGGCGTCGATCCTCATTTATGCAAACCGAGCCTTTATTATGAAGATGGGCTGGAAACTTCTCACATCGGATTCCATTGTCTTTGATACTCTCCGTCGCTAGTTTTTATGGACAATGGTTCTATTAGCGCTCATTCTTGCCTTCTTCTATCTCGGGCGGGGCTGCCCAACTATGGAGGATTGTCAAACTGATTCGAGATGGATTCGGGGCTCACTCTTCGGTTAATTTTTGGGATAATAAGCGGCACGCTCGTCATTGCGGATCGGATTGGCATCCCGCATGAATTTCGGGCTAACTTTCGTAATCCCATATCGGACTTCTTTTTTGATAACAAATGGCATCTCACTATGTCGTTTGTGGAGGCTTACTTGGATATTGTTCGGGATATTGTTCGTTGTCCGATTGCTCCGATTCTTTGGATAAACGAGTGTGGACTCGCTCGTGGATGGGACGGTGACTCTAAGTCAGCATATGCATTTATTCGATCGCCCTTTCCTTCGTTAAATGGGGATCTTGGATACGGTCCTCCTACATTCAGAGCGCGCGCGGTTGTGGTCCGGCGGGCGATATTCGGACGTCAGCGATCATGGATGTTCACCACCCCAAAGGATTTATCGGTCCCATCGCTTGTCGCTGTCTCGTAACTCTCATTCGGAATCGATCGATCACATTTTTGTTTCTTGCAATTTTGCAGGAGCTCTTTGGGACTGGATTGCGGGTTCATTTGCGGTGGCTTTTAAGAACGTCTATAGCTTCAACGGATTTATGGCTCATTTAATGGAATTTCATTTCGGTGCGCGATCGCTTTTCTCTGGAGGGTGGCGATTGTTTCTTGCATATGGCTTATTTGGCACATCGAAATGACGTGATCTTTAATCACAAACATTGGACTACGATTGCGGCGCTTGTTCGGTTGAGAGCCATGATTATTGAGTTCGCTTCGCTTGATAAAGGGTGCATGCGAGAATACCCGGGGAGGATCTTCTTTGTCTACACCGGTGAAGGTTAGTGGACGCCTCCTAAGGCCCCTCGCATTATCCGGTGCCTTGGTTTCTTCCCTTCCTGCTGGATTAAAGTCAACGTAGATGGTAGTGCTATCGAGCTCCAGGTCGTATCACGGCGCAGCATTTTCCGTACCTATCGAGGATTTTTCGTGGGTGTTTCGTGGAGCTTGATGTGGAACGGGCTTTGCTTTTGGCCGAATCAAGTTCTTTGCCATGACCGCAATCTCCTATGCTTTTCGCAAGGGTTGGACTAATATTTGGCTAGAATCGGACTCTACATATGTTGTTGGCCTTCTTAGATCTCGCATGGCTCCATCCCGTGGCGCCGCTTAATCAATGGCGTTATTCTCTCTTCTCGCTTTCCCGGATGTATGTTGTGGTTTCTCACATCTATCGAGAAGGTAACCGTGTTGCGGACCATCTCAGCAAGTTCACGTGTGACTCCTCTTGGTGGGATGCCCCCAATGGATATTATCTCTCTTCTGAGATGACTATGACGGACGTACGATTTACGTATAGATTTGTTAGTTAATTTGTACTATGTTGTTTTGGTTTGGTTGTATGGCTTTCACTTTTTCTCACTGGGTACTCTTTTCCTACTAAGGGTTTCCCCACAAGGGTGGGTTTTACCTTGGTAGGTTTTTAACGAGCCCCAAACATTGGGCTACTGGTGGCTTGTGACCAGGATTTTTCATTTCTTTCTATTATATTTCGATTCTTATTAAAAAAAGAAGCATTAAAAAATGTTTCGAAGAAGAAAAACTTAGACAAGATGCATATGATTTAGCAAAGAAAATCGCAACAACCAAAGAATATGTTTATCCCTATATACCAATAACAACATTCGGATATATCCGGTTGAGAAAAATATTCTCATCTTTCATCGGAAGAAATTACTTATTTCTATTTAAAAAATTTTGTTGATCCCAATTATTTTCCAAAAATTTTGTTTATTATTAAGAAATATTACTTAATTACAGGATCGTTATATTTGATTCCACTACAAGATCGGGGGTGAATGGGCTTATTCTAAAGCTTTTATTAATAAAGTTATTACCCTTAACAATGGGATGGTGATTTATATAGATTTAAAGATATTTCACAGAAACAAAAATTCTCATCTTAAAAGATTTTATTTTAACTATTTTGATTATATTCAAGCTTGGGACGTGGCTTTTTGTTATGGAAATAGACAAAAGAAGCATAGTTGGTTTATACAATTTAAAGAACAACAAGTTCTCAATTTTCCAAATGGGTTTATTGTTTGGTTTTCAAATTGGGGATTATATCCTATTATCTTGCCAAATAAAATTAGAATTATTTTTGAGGACTTTGTTAAAACAAATCCATCTCTTAAGAATCCGGGACTTATGTTTGAGTTCTTTATCAGGTGCCTTGGATTGTTAAATGGGATGTAGTCATCTCTTATAGGAGTTTGCAAAAACTAGGATTAAACTTTGATAATAGTCCATATATTGGAAGAAGAATTCTCACAAAATGGTGGGATAAATATGAATTTTTCAAAGAATCAATTTTTTCTATCAAGGGGATTATTAATCTCGAACCACCTAAGATTACTCCTTCTCCCGAGAAAAAGAAAGACTTATCAAGTACTTAAAGAATTTTTATTTTGGAACTTCAAAGAAAGATTTGAAAAAGGACCTAAAAGATCAACTAAGGAGCTTAGAGACAAGTTCAAGAGGAAGAAGATGATCTAATGAGTCAAGGACTGATTATTCGGACCCTATGCAAGATTCTCAAAATCCTTATCCACCACCGAAAGGAATTAACTTTTAAAAGAAAGGAATCGCCAATAGTAATCAACCCGACAAAGCGGTGAAGATAAGGATTATACCAACCGAGCAAAGGAGAACTATTTTCTTTTATAAAGAAACAATTATTGTATCTTTCTTGTATCACTTTTATTAAAGTTTAAAATATGTTTTGTTGTTATCCGATAGAGCTTGCCTATTTAAAGGGAAGATGCCTTAGTTTCGAGGCATCGCTTTGTTTAGCACAAATATAGCATTGTATTACCACTCTCGTTGTACTCTCTCTTTTTGTAATATAATAAAATAAACTATGGTTCAATCAAACATTTCCGCTTCGCTTATCTCTATCTAGATTATTGTTCAAAATTTTCCATCTTTATCTGATGCGGTACCTAGTGGTATCGAGCCACTAAGTGGTTCTCGAAGGAAGATTAGAAGACCAACCTTTAAGTTGCCTCGTAAAACTTGAATAATTGCTTTAGCAATAATTACATCTTGATTTCCTTTTAGGAGACATGCGAAGCATACATTGTCATATCTTTGCAATTTAGTTTGAATTTGATATTCGAATAACCATCAATATTCCACTCGCTAATAGAATTTCCTTCAAAAGATATAAAATTAAATTCATTTTGTTCTTCAAATAATAAATCCATTCGAGTTGGCCTATGATAATAAGGTTTTCTATAAGATGATGGTTCGCCACTTTTATAAGTGACTTTATTTATTTCATAAGGTTCTCTCTCTTGTAGGTTTGGTCCCACCTTTGAAACCTTCATTCCTCCTCAAATACAAAGACACATCTTCGTACTGCAGCAAGAGCTTGTCCCCAAAGAACGTGTACCGCAAACCAACGGCGCCCAACACCTTCCCTCATTGTCCTTGCCTCACGCGGCACTGTGATCCCCTCGCAAGGACAGGTTGTTGGTTCCTTTGGGGGCGGCGACTTCTCCCCATGCCTTTTGTCCGCCATGGGGGACCCGACCCTTGTGCCTTCTCTTGGGGGCGGCCGCACCACCATCTCAGCCGCCCCTCCCGGTGGGATTGATGTCCCCCAAATTTCGGGCTGCCGTCCACCATCCACATGGTCCTCCTCTCACGGGCCCACATCCTATTTCGATTCCAAGAATGCGCAACAAAATGTTGGATATCTTGCTCAACGTCTTCCGATTATGAAACGAACTGCGTCATTGGCTCATAATCCAACCGCTAACCCCAATTTTGGATACTCTTTTGCTAAAATAGTTGCGGTACCAATCATCGGATCCTGGCCTCGGGCCCGGGTAATGCAAATTTGTTTTCCACGGTGGTTTTAGTAAAAGTCAGTCTATTCCAAAACTAGTTCGAAAAAGGTGATTACTATTCCGTCACAATTGATGATAATGCTTACCAACAACGTCTCGCTGAATTTTCCTACTCTTTAATTGGACGGGTTCTTTTGGGAAAAGGTAACAAGCCATGGGCGACTATACTTTTGCATAAACGCCTATCGAGTTATGGGTATTAAGAATGACCGGAAGTTAATTCCCTTGGGAAAAGGATTTTTGTGTCAAATTGTTTAGTGCAGGATCAATCTCGGTCAGCAAGAACACACTACTTGGACGCTCAACCCTGGTACTATACGTCTATCTCTATGGGTGCGGACTTCAACCCTTATAAGGTTCAAACCTCGGTGGCCAGCGTTTGGGTGCGCATTTTTGAACTCGGTTTGGAATCTCGAGACCCCAACAACATAATGGAATCGCCGATTGCTCTTGGAAATCCTTTAGCTGATTGAGCGGCTATCCTAGATGGTTCTTTGGGTCATTTCGTTCGAGTTCGTGGACGTCGATCACTCTAAGCCATTGGAAGAACATATCATGGTAGAACGACCTTTGGCAAGTGCACTTTTATTTCGTCACTTATGAAAAACTCCCTCGGTTTTGCTCGAAGTGTGGTGTTAGGACATTCTATAGTTTTTGTCGTTTTAACAAAGAGGGTAATCCGGCTGACGGAAGGCGTGCTTCACCGGCCTGGGGCCGCTCACGGGTGCGGCTACTCGTCATAACTCATGACAGCGCGGGCGATCCGGGGTTCGTAAGGTTTATCGTCTGTTCGGCAGACAAGGGCAAGGCGTCGTTGATAACTCAATGGAAAATACGGGATCGGCTATGCGCACGGGTTCTGCGCCTCGCGAAATAGTCACTTGATCTTCGGACATCCATCTTGGTAACACCTTTGAGGCTCAGGTTGATCGGCTCCCAGGATCACCATCCCACAGATCATCAAGCCGAATACCCAGTCATGGAATCATCTCCCAAGGCTAACACATCCAAAGACGGAACGGTCTCCACGATATGCTTATTACGGTTCAATATACTTTGGGGGAAGCATATTCATGCTTAGAGTCGTGCTTTCCGAGACAACTCCTTGGACCCGTGAAAGACAATATTCTCCCAAGTTACATTAGGCCGTCACCCCTTGTTCATGCGATTTTGCTATCGAACCAGGAGAGTTGAGAACCACACGAGATGAACTTTGTTGCTTCCAAAAGATGGGCGATTACGCAGATGAAGTGGGTCACAATCGTCGTCGAGAATCCGCTACGCACCACACGCTGTTTTTTTGCGTGCGATCGTCATGGGCGCCTCCCCTCCGCCATCTCAATGAATTGCATCTTTTGGAATATCCGGGATTGGGAACATTTCATCTCGAGAATGTTCTTAAGGCTTTATGTCACAAACATAAACCCTCTATCTTAGCCATTTGCGAACCTAAGGTGGACATCTCATCGATTGCGGACTCGGTTTGTGGCTCGAGTTTTTGGGTGAATGGACGCCGGATATCGGGTGCTATTCGACACTAACATCTTAGTCCATAATCGGTGTTGTCTTCTTCTCAATGTCTTATTTTGCAGATTCGGTTTGGTTCTTTGATCTTTCATGTTGGTTTTGTTCATGGTTCGTGTGATCATGTGGCCGGCGTGCCCTTTGGCTGGATTTGAGGAATTTGGGTCTTGCGATCTTCGCTCATTGGAGACTTCAACGTTGTCTTTGGTCACCATGGCGCTCGGGCGTGGTAGTTTATCCCAGGCCTCTTGTTAGGAATTCGGGGATTTCTTGGAGGATTCGGGGTTATTTGCGGTCCCGACTACGGGGAATACATTTACGTGGTGCTCCTCCCGTAGACCTCTATCTCTTCTTCGAGGCCAAGCTAGATGGAGCCCTAGCAAATGGTCATTTGTTCTACTTTTGGCATGTTGTCAAGAGCTTAGTCCTTCCGCATTGGCTCCGATCACCACCCCATTTTGGTTTCTGTTCTTTTTCCATGAATAGAGGCCCGTCTCTATTTCCTTTTCACCGCATGTGGATTCAGCACGATTCTTTCGGGATGTGGTCGCGACCCTGGGCTATCCCGTGCGCCGCGCAACCCTATGCAGCGTCATGTGGAAACTCAAGAGGTTGCGACAGATGATTAAGGTTTGGAATAAGGAGGTTTTGGGGATGTCAATCGTCAGGTGGATCATCGGATGGAAAAGGGTCCGTCGATTCATGCAGATATTGAATCCGACGGTTTCACCAAGGCTCGCAGGATATGGAGTTGGAGGCGCAGACTGCGTTGTGCGGCACATTGCTCATGCAGTTAGAATTCCTTGGCAGAAATCACGATCGGATTGGTTAAAGGACGGGATCGTAACATAGCATTTTCCATCGTCGATGTTAGATTTGAAATGGACGCTCACGGATACAAGGTTTGATGGTTGATGGTAGTTATACGGAGAGGACCGGTGGCACTTGGGAATCACATTATCTCCTTCTATATGGACCTCCTCGCGGATACGGGGCAAACCACTATGGACTACACTATGGTCGATCACCCTATTTCTCCGATAGTTAGCATGGTTGATAATGCGCTTTTGATCGTTATTCCTTCATAATCCGAAGTGAAGAGGCGGCATTTGATATGGGTTTGGGACAGTGCCCCAGGCCCCAGATGGTTTCAGTGGGAGATTTTATCATCATTTTTGGGATATCATTTCGACGAGGTGGTGGCCGCCATCCGGTATTTTTTCGTCTTTCTTCCCGACAGTCTGAATGCGAGTTTTATGGCACTCATCCCAAAAACCATGGAAGCTAATGCGGTGGAAGACTTTAGACTCGATCGTGATGAGTAATTTCCTTTTTAAGATTATTACCAAGATCTCAGCACGCGGATCAGGATCGATCATCTCTTATAACTTGTCGCCTACCCAGTTTGGCTTTATCCCGGCGAGATACACGATCAGTATTTGCGTTGGTCTTGGAGGGGTTTACAGTCGCAATGATGCCAATATGATCTTAAAGATTGACATCCGAAGGCATTTGATACGATTAATGGGGCTTCTTGATTGAGTGTTACGTCGCTTTGGTTTCTACGAAGTGTTCATACACTGGATTGAGATCATCCTTGATCTTCCAAAATCTCGGTCCTTACGAATGGGTGGCAGTGGGTTATTTCTCTTGCTTTGAGGGGTTCGATTGTGGGGATCCATTATCTCCTCTCGCTATTTTGCATCGCGGAGGACGTTGAGTAGTTTGGTCGAGGACGTGGTCAATAGGAATCTATTCGGCCTTTTGGGCGCCTAATCGGTGGTTTTCCCTCGTCCATTATGTATGAGATGATATTATGATTATGTGGAGCATGATTATGTGTGGGGCATCCTCGGCGAGTGCACGTGCTATTATTCGATGCTTAACCTCTACGCTTGAGACATGTCGGGTCAGATTTTCAATCTAATATATCTAAAGCTTATTTTGAGGCCGGGTTTCTAATCTTGTGCGACGTCGTATTGACGATTCTTGGAATGCATATGGGCTCATTCCCTCACGGTCTAATTAGGCACCCCCATCTTCAAGGGTGCATCCAAAGTGGCCACTGCAATCCATTTTCGACAAGATTATTTTCAAGTTCGGAAGGTGGAAAGGTTATGTTGCCTATTGTTGGCCGCATGTGTTTGGTGAATTCGGTGATTACCATCTCCTTTGTGCACACGATGATGGTACACAAGTGGCCCCGAACTTTGCTATGAAAAATGGAAAAGGCTATGCGTAATTTCATATGGATGGCAATGTGAACTCGAAAGGATCTGTGGTGGTTAACTGGAGTCGTTCTTTGTATGCCCGGGCGGAAAGCGATTTAAGGCCCGGTCTATTGTGGTCGCCAACAATGCTTTCCTTATGAAGTTGGGATGGAAGATTATGACTTCAAACTCTTTGATTTTTGAATAAATTCAAGTATATATTAAAAATGAAAATAAAGTACTTATGATCACAGGCTGATCAGGTAACCAAAAGAAAGCACGGAAATAATGTCAAAAAACCAAACGAAATGGTCACAAGCCGACCAAATGGTTGAATGGTTGGGGCCTCGTTAAAACCTTCCAAGGTAAAACCCACCCTTGTAGGAAAACCCTTGGAAGGAAAAAGAGTACCCCGGAAAAATAGGCGCCTAAAATGGAAAAAGAATCCAGAAACGATGGCGCACTAATTAACAAACCTATAGTTTGATTGGCCAACATAATCATCGGTGAGGTAGTGGAGGAGCTCGAGGAGGCGGACGCCCCACCATGTGCCGCATTCTATCTTCTTGCTCAGCATGTCCGCAACCCGATTGCCTTCTGAAAAATATACGACAAGATCAATACCTCTAAGCATGTAGGGTTTGGCGCCAAGAAGCGAGGTGGCGCCATGGGACCTCCATTGTTCTCTTCTCCGGCGGAGTTTACCACATACATTGAATCCGAGTCCGGCCCAAAGTTGCGACCAGCCTTTCGCAAAGGCATATTGAATCGCCCACATTGCTGCAACCAATTCAGCTTCAAACGCGTATCACGAACTACAATGATGGACAAAGCATCCTCAAAAGAAACCTCTGATTACGGGAAGACTCCGGAAGGCGTGAGGCTGCCCGCCCCGAAGCGCTGCCATCCGTGTTAACCTTGATCCAACCGGGAGAGGTTTATGCCACTTACCTCCATAATCCTCGAGTCCGTATGGCGGTCCAGAACCCGCAGCGCGCAAGATGAATAGATCTTGTTGATTGTTGTTCATGCATCCCCAATCCAAAGATGATGATTCGACAATGAGAACTCCGTAGTTGAATGATCGCCGCCTCGATGTCTAGGATTTGTTGTTAAAAATGAGCTCGTTGCGGATATGTCATATAAGCGGATGCGAGAAAGAATCACCACACGCCAAAGGAAAGCCACCTGGTCCTTTGAAATGAAAAGACATTAACCGCACAAGAAGCTCGTTGGCGTAAGTCCGAAAGGGTGAACTTGGAAAGCATGGAAAATCCAAATATATTACCTACAAAAGCACAATAGACAAATAAGTGATCAAGCGATTCTTCCGATTCCCTACAAAGAACACAAACCGAAGGGCCAGTAAAACTTCCCTAGCTCGTAGAGAATCCCTGGACCGTCGGTTGTGTATGGCCCTCCATGCTACCACCGATCTCCGTTCGGGATATCCGCAACCAAATCCAAGAACCCCATTTAATGCCGGGCGCGATGGCGAATATGATCGTAAGCCCCCTTCGAGGTAATCAAACCATCCTCCGAGTTCAATCATACACGTGTATCCGGGACTCTGCAGTGCGATAGGGACGCGCACGATGGCCTGGACCAGCTCCATATAAAGTACCCCAACCAGATTTATCAATCCAGAATAAAACCCCGGGGTGGCTCCACGGGATCCAACGAGCATCATCCAAGCAATCGAGAAATGCGGGGTTTAATCGGCCCAAATTGAAGAAGGAATAAAGGATCGTCGAATCTCCCCATTTCTTGTAAAGTACCATTCCGAGGGTTAAGAAGACCACAGAGTCCGAGTTCAAAACCTTCCAACCTAATTTCATCAAGAAAGTAGTATTTGCAGCCACAATAGATCGCACGCCCATCCCCCTCTGCTCAGGCGTGCAACACTTTTCCCAATGACCACCACCTTCTATTTGGAACCGACATCCCCTGTCCAAATGAAATTACGCATGGCTCTTTCCATATGCTTGAGCAGCGTATGCGGCCATTTATAGACCATCATGGTGTGCACGAACGAACTAGTAATGGCCAAGTTAACTAGGAAAACTCTACCAAGCAAAGGAAAGAGACGAACCTTTCCATCTTCGAATTTGAGAATTATCTAGTCAAAAACCTAGGGTGAAGATCCGCAACCTTAGGGAGTGCCCTTAAAGATTGGAGCGCCTAAGTACACCGTGAGGGAACGCCCCTGGATGGATCCCCAAAATGTGTTACACCCTCCCACGGACATATGATGACACCTTCGAACCAAAGTAGACATTGGGTTTCGTGGATTAAACACGACCGAGATATCCGCATAATGAGTAAGAATCGAAGAAGAAAGACCGGGCATTGGAAAACGACGCCCCACACATGATGAAAATATTCTCCATATATAGAATGGACGATGGAAAGATAATGTCCTTGGCGCCTTCAAGCGCGGCAATAACCGAGATCGATCCACCGCTGCGCTTTAATAAACCGACCCAAGACCTCATCCGCAATACAAAACAATAAGGGTGATAAAGGATCCCCTTGTCTCGACTCCTCCGAAACATGGAAAATAACCAACCGGCGTCCCATTCAATAGCCAACCTCCACCTAACGCACGAAGATTTCGGAAATCGAAATGGCGCAAGACGTAAAGTAAGAAATCCGACCTCTATTTGTCGAATGCGTTGCGGATATTGATTTTGAATCATATTTGAACCGTGCGACCTGTAAGACATTGAACCCTTCGAGATACCATGGCAACACAATCATGAATTTGCCTGCCGAGGATAAAACCAACCGAGTCGGAGATAGATAATTGGCATTAATCAAACCCAGGCGCATAACCAAAATCTTCATGATACTCTTGAAAAGGAAATTCCTCATAACAATCGGGCGGAAGTTTTCAACAACATTCACATCCTTAGTCTTTGGAATGAGAGCCATGAACGGCATTCAATCCCGAGGTAGTGACAATTATGAAGAAAAAGCGGACAACGGCGGTTACCTCGGAGAGATGACATCCCGAAATGGCGATAAAAAATCCCATTGAACCCATCAAGCCCCAGGAGGCTATGCAATCCATATCAAACACCGCTTACCTCGCACCTCGAATCCGAGGGAATGGTTGTTAGTATAGCGTTATCCCGTGCCCCAACCATTGGAGTAAGAACCTGGTCGACTAATGAGAAATCGAGGTAGAGCGCCGGTGTCGCAAAGAGCTCCTCGTAAAATGAAATAATATGATCCCCAAGGACCGTAGCATCACCGGTGAAAGCGCCGCCACCATAAGCCCCTGGATCCTGCGTGACCCTGCATTTAATCGGATTTACACCGATGAAAAAAATATTGTGTTACGATCCCCATCCCTAAGCCAGGCAGAGCGGGCCTTTTGCTTAAGGAAGTCGGATTGCAAGCTGCGGCGGGAGAGCCTCGGCTAGGCGCCCAACTCCCTATCCGGAGGTCCATTTTGTATAATGATGCCTCGATGTCCTGAATCGGCGAAGTAGCTCCATCGACGAGTCTACCCTTCGATTTACATTCCCAAAAACATCATTGTTCAGTCTTTAATAACCCGTCGCAATCGTTTGAGCTTCCTCATGACACGCATGATATAGGGTTGGGCGTGTCACATGAAGAGACCCAAAAAGTTGTAACCAAATCCGGAATGAGTCGTGATGAACCCACATACGCTCGGAAACGAAATGGAGTCGGTCCCGCTAATGGCGAAGAACATGAAACCAAAATGGGGTGGTGGTCGGATCAATACGAGGAAGAACTAAGCCTTGACAGCCTGCCAAAAAGCGAGAAATGGGCAAGTTGCAAGGGCTCTGTCCCGGCCTTAGCCTGCGGTAAAGATAGAGGCCTTCGGGGAGCACCAAGTGAATGAATTACCATGTAGTTGGCACCGCAAAAAAACCAACATCCTCCATGAAGTCCCCGAAATCGACAAGATGCTTGGGAAAGAGTATCATTGCGCGAGCGCTCATGATGTCCCAAGACGACATTAAAATCCCCAACAAGTAGCAGATCCGTAAGACTTAAATTCCTCAAATCCACCAAAGCTCATGCCGTGCAATGTAATCACACAAACCACGAGTGAAGCCAACATGAAAAATCAAAGCACCAAATCGAACTTGGAGAACAATACATTGTGAAGAAGACCAAACCTAATTAAGTATTGAGATTGTGAAGTCGTGAAGTACCCAAATGTCGGCCGCCCATTGCTTCAAAAACTTTGACCCGCAAAAGTCAAACTCAGGCCATGCCAATACGAATCGGAAATAGTGAAAAATGTCTACCTTAGGTTCACAAATAGCCAAAATCGAAGGCTTATGCTTTAGACATAAAGCCTTAAGAACATTGCGAGATGCAACATTCCCAATCCCTGGATGTTCCGGAAGATGCAATTCATTGAGATGTAGGGTGGTTTCGTGGATGACGCACGTAAAAGCAGGCATGTGATGGGCTCAATCGGCGATTGAGACCGACCCACCTCATCTGCGTAGTCTGTCCATCTTTTTGAAGTGCAAAATTCATCTCGTGTGGTCTTTGGGCATTAGGATCGATAATGATGTCATGAGCTGGAGGGACGGCCCTAACGTAACCCGCCAAAGAATTTTCAAACTATTTGGTTTACAACACCCTCCGTAGGCATTTCTTGGCCGATGGATCTCACGCCATTCTTTCATCCCCTCTTCCATCACGGAGAGGGATTCGCCTGGGATCTCGGGTTTCTTGGAGAAGCGGCCCATTTGGATTTCGGGATGCAATTTTGGAGTTCGATTTTGGTGGATAATTGGTTGGGTTACATCATTCTTTGATAAAATTGGGATTCCTAAGGAGTACGAGGCACTTATTTCGACATCGCATCTCATATTACTTTTATGATGGGACATGGCACTTTACTTTTCGTTCATTGAGGCTTATTTGGATATGGTCCGAGATATTGTTAGAGTCCCCATCACTCGGCATCGTCGGATACGCGGGCATGGCTTCACTCGATGATGGATGTATCACATCAAATTCAGCCTACACATTTACGCATCCTCGCTCGAAGCGGTTCATTGGGGTTCCTGGATTTGGTCTCCTCACATTCGGAAGACGTTCGATTGTGGCTTGGCGGGCTATCCACAATCGTCTAGTGGTTTTAGACATGCTGCGTTCGCGTGGCTCCTTCATAGGACCCTCGGTTTTGCGGTCTTTGTTGTGCCAACAATGAATCTTTTGATCATTTATTTGTCTCATGTGGTTTTGCGGAGGCCCTATGGCGGTGGATTTCGATGCCTTTAATATCAATTACTTTAGGGCTTATAGCTTTAATGAATTTACAGTGCGTTTTATGCGCTTCATTTTAGTGATCAGGTGGGCTATCTCTGGCGCGCGACAGTTCTATTCGGTATTTAGCTCATCCTGGGAAATCGAAATGACTTGACCTTCAACAACAAGACTTGGACCTTTGGAGACGGCCATCCTACGCCTTCGTGTCCTAATCTGGGAGTCATCTTCCTTGGGACCGAGGTTGCATGCAAAATGATCAACAGGACCTCTTTATTCTCTGCAGACTTCGTGTTCGGGGCGCCTAGACAGGCCCCGATGATTGTGCAGTCACTTGGCAAAAACATTTGCCGGGATGGATCAAAGTTAACACGAGGCGTAGCGCTATGGGGGCCCCCAGAAATCTCACGGCTTCTGGAGTTTTTCGGCTGTAGGGGGTTTTTCGCGGGTGTTCGTGGAACGATGTGGAGTTGGTTATGCTTTTGAGACGGAACTAACATCGGCTATACGGGCCATCCGAAGTACTCTTTTTCCTTCCAGGGGTTTTCCCACATGGGTGGGTTTTACCTTGGAAGGTTTTAACGGTGCCCCAACCATTCGACCCATATGGTCGGCTTGTGACCATTTGTTATTTTCTTTTGACTTTGTTATCAAGCTTTACTTTCGTTACACGATCACTTTGTGATCATGAATACTCTTTTTCATTTTTATATATATTTCGCATTTATTAAAAAAATTGTTCGTGGGGCCCCACACATAATCACAATATCGTCGCATACATAATCGGCGAAGGGAAGATCACCGCTTAGCGCCATAAATGCCGAAGGTGGTTCCTCCTCACCGCCTCCTCCACTAATCTACTCATAACGTCTTACGATGCACAAGAGCGGGGGTGATAACGGATCCCCTTGCCGACCCCTCGAAAAACAAGAGAAATAACCCATGGCGACCCATTTAGGAGGACCGAAATTCTAGAAGAATGAAGGATAATCTCTATCCGAGTTAATGAACACTTTATAGAAACCAAAGCGACGCAACACCGAATCGAGAAATCCCCAATTAACCGTATCAAAAGCCTTGTGGATACGAGAAATAACCTTACCCAAGGGGATTAACTTCCAATTAGTTTTAATACCCCATAAATCGAGAAAGACGTTTTTGAAGTGGCAAAATAGCCCAAGGCTTATTACCTTTACCCATAGTAACACGCCCAATCAAAGAAAAGCGAATTCGAGAGATGCTTTGTGTATATAGATTTTCATCAATAAATGAATCGAGTAATAGTCACCCTTTTAACGAGGTTGGGGATCGAGCTATCTAAACCATTAACCACGTTAGAGTAGTTTTTAGGGTTACCTGGAGCCGGTGTATGGAAAAAATCTAGAGTAGGGCCATTACCATTATTTAGCGAGCATATGAATTTGCCAAATTTAATGGAAGTTAGGTATGGTGGCCAAAAGCGGGAATCCCCACACCAACATTGGATACATGACTCAACAATGGGAAAACATTGGTGGAATCACATGGTGGAGGAGGTGAAGCACCTGCTTGCCATGGAGAATTGTTGCCCCAGTCGTCGTTATCTAGTCCCTCACTCAGGATTATGTTGGCCAATCGAATTATAGGTTTGTTCATTAGTGCGTCGCATTTTCGATTTTATGCTTTTGGGCACTTTTATCATGGGGTACTCTTTTTTTCCTTCAGGGGTTTTTCCCACAAGGGTGGGTTTTACCTTGGATGGTTTTAACGAGGCCCCAACCATTCAGCCATATGGTCGGCTTGTGACCATTTCGTTATTTGCTTTTGACTTTGTTACCAGGCTTTACTTTGGTAAGCGATCACTGTGATCGGGAATACTCTTTTTCATTTTTATATATACATCGCATTTATTAAAAAAAGGAATAGCCATCAAATTTCCATTATAAGAAAACTCAAAATCCCGACAAGAAGCCAATGACGCAACACCTGACCATTGCGCTCATGATTACCAAGAATAGCATTAAAATTCCATATTAAAACAATATCATCAAGCCCCAAGCCAACAATATCAGATCAAAGATGTCTACGAGCCACATGATTACAAAGAGCATGCATAAACCCCACATGAAAAATAGTATTGACAAATTGAATCTTGAGAACAACAAATTGATTAGAGAGGAAAACCTATTCTAAATCGGTGACATCTAAACGCCTAAAAATCCAAATATCTCGATCTCCCAAAAGAACAGAAATTCTACACCACAAAATGTAACCCAAGTCTAGCCCAGTAAGAATATGAAATATTCTGTAACTCCACTTTAGGTTCAGAAATAGCAACTAATGAAGGTTTATAGCGCTGACATAAATTCTTAAGAACGTTGCGAGAGGAAACATTCCCTATCCCCTGGATATTCCAGAAGAGACAATTCATGGAGATGATGTGGGTGGAGAAATCCATGTAGGAGACACGGAATGAAGGGGCGCACTCAAAACAGAAGGATCCACCGAAGAAGTATTATCCTCATCCGCATAATTAGCCCATCATTTATGAGCAGCAATGTATAAATTGTTAGGCCCATCAGAATCACCATGAATCAACAACTGATCGATAGTCGGTGTGGGACCTGCGACACGGATCAAGCAAACGCGTTGTTTAGCGAGAATCCAATGATTTATCACGTATAGCTTTACACAAAGTGCGAATAGGTTTTTCTAACTTATATTGCATTGTCGAGGTTGTTTTGAATATCCAAATTAGTGTGCAACTGACCACTCCCGAGAACGCGAGGTTTGGGAACAGACTTACGAGCAGCCACATATGGAGGAATATCCTTAGAGATATTGATATAGAATCTTGAGAATCAAAGCGAGAAAAAGAATTATCCAAGTTAATACCGAAAGGAGAACCACGCACATCGGCAAAGTCGTTTCAGCTATTGAATTATGAACGGCCTTGTCCTTATCCTTAGAAGTATTAACGGGTGATAAGCTAAAGTGTGCGGGTGAACCATCCAAATATCTGTCATCAATTTGAATTGGGGTGCCAATAGTAGTCCCAAAATGTAACTAGGATTCCAATACTCAATGCTCACTTAAAGATTCTAACCAAGCACTTGCTAATGAAGTGTTAACCTTTTAAGGGTTAAAATCTAGCACCCGAGGATAAACGAATAGAACCAGGATTAATAGAACAAGAAACCCGTGCTTAAGCACGAGAGCGATCATGAGCATTGGAAATTTAAAAGCGAAATAATCTTTTCCCAATGGAATTAATTTCCCATGTTTCGCAACCCAACCGTCCTCATCGTTTCAATCTCTAGTTCATCAATGATGGACTCCAATTTGCTATTATTTCCGAGATATTATTACTAATATCAATATTTTTTAATATATATATATAAAATGAAAAAAGAGTAGTCGATCACAGTCGATCGGAGGTAACCAAAAAGTGAAGCCCGGGAACAATGTCAAACAAACTAACGAAATGGTCACAAGCCGACCGGATGGATGAATGGTTGGGGCTTCGTTAAAACCTTCCAAGGTAAAACCCACGCTTGTGGGAAAAACACTTGGAAGGAAAAAGAGTACCCCACGAGAAAAAAACTTCCAAAACGAGGAGAAAACTAGAAGACCAATCGCACTAGTAACAAACCTTTAATGGCTTGGCCAACATAGTCTGGGTGAGGGCGATGGCGGGGGTGCCCCACCACGTATCCTCGTGCGAAGTCTTGCTAAGAATATCCGTTGCCCGGTTGCCTTCCCGAAGATGTGCGAAACAACCAAGTTCATCTCGAGAAAGGAGGTGCGAGTGTATCGCCACATGCTCATATGTCGCCAAGGAACCTCTTTGGATCTCTTCCCAAGACAATTCCACCACATAAACCGAGTCCGACTCAACCATAGATGATTCCGGCCCCTTGCGAAGCGTAATGGATGGCCCACATTCTGCCATCAACTCGCCTCAAAAGCAAAACCCGAACCACATCTTTCCACAAAACATCCACGAAAGAACCCTCGCAATTGCGAAAAACTCCTGAAGCGGTGAGACGCCCGGGCGAGCGATGCGTTGTCGTCGGTGTTCACTTTAATCCATCCCGGCAAGGGTTTTGCAAATTAATGCTGAATGATCTTCGAGCCTATTTTTGGCGCCCAAGGACCCATAGCGATGGAGAATAAGAATGCCCCTTTGGTCATTATGCATGCAACCTCTGTCTAAGGAAGATGACTCAAGAATAAGAACACGAAGGCGTAGGATGGCCGCCTCTAGTGTCCAGATCTTGTCATGGAAGGTCAAGTCATTTCGATTTGCGGATGAGCCGGATCTGAGGATAACACAAACAACCCGCCAAAGAAAAGAAACCTGCTCAATGAAATGAAAACTCATTAAATGCACCAGGAATTCATTGAAGCTATAAGCCCTAAAGTGATGGATATCAAAAGAGTCAAAAATCCACTTCCATAGGGCCCTTGCAAAATCACATGAGACAAATAAATGATCAACAGATTAGCGTCAAGACAACAAAGAACACAAACCGAGGGGCTGTAAAGGAACCTGCGGTCGCATGAGAACATCCAAAACCTCCGGTCGATTGCGAATGGCAAGCCAAGTCACAATCGAATGTCTTTCGAGAATGTGAGGTGATCAAATTCAGAACCCCATTGAACCACCGGGGATTGAGGGCGCATATATAAGTAAGCCGCCTCGAGAAAACGGTCCCATCATCGAGTGTATCCATGCCCATGCATCCGACGAATCTAGGGCAATGGGGATTCTAACAATATCTCGAACCATATCCAAGTATGCCTCAATAAACGAAAGGGTGAAGTGCCAAGTCTCATCGTAAAAGTAATCCGAGATTTGCCAAAATAAATATTTGTACTCTGCGGATACTAATCCTATCGCAATGGTGTAACTTGACCAATTATCCAGGTAGAATAAAATGGAGTTGCATCGGGAATCAAAGAATGATCCTCCAAGAATCCCGAGATCCCGGGCCCAACACCCCTCCATATGGAAGAGGGGATGTACGACGGCGTGGAAAACCCCGAAGTCAAAAAGCGCTTTATGAGGGTGTTTTGTAAACCAAAGAGTTTGAGGTCATAATCTCCAACCCATCTTCATAAGGAAGGCATTGTTGGCAACAACGATGGAACGGACGCCTTAAGCTTCCTTCGTCCGTGGCATACAACAACGACTCGGTTAACCACCATGCTGAACCCTTAGAGTTCACATTCCTGTCTAGATGAAATTACGCATGGCCTTTTCCATTTGCCGAAGCAATGTTCTAGGCCACTTGTAAACCATCATAGTATGCACGAAGGAGCTGGTAATCATTGAATTCACCAAACAAATGCGACCAACAATAGACAACGAGGACCCTTTCCTCCTCATGAATTTAAAGATAATCTTATCAAACACGGTGAAGATCCGCCACTTTTGGCGCTCCTTGAAAATTGGGGCGCTTAGATGACCGTAGGGAAGGCGCCCATATGCATCCTGTGTAATCGTGCGGATATGCCTCGCACATAATTAGAAACCGGTGCCAAAATAAACTTTAGATTTATTCGGATTGAAAGTCCCGAAATATCCTCATAACGATTGAGCACTGAATAATGGAATGTGCATTGCTCGTGGAGGCCCCATACAACATCCTCCGTGGCGTTTCTTGGCCTCGATGGATCTCCACGCGTTCATTCATCCCCTCTTCCATCCGGAGAGGGATTTGGCCCGGGATCTCGGGTTTCTTGGAGGATCACCTTTGGATTCCAGGATGCAATTCCGCAGTTCAATTCTATTTGGATAATTGGTTGGGTTACATCATTCTTTGATAGGATTGGGATTCTGGAGAGTACGGGCACTTATTTCGACATCGCATCTCGGATTACTTTTATGACGGGACATGGCACTTTACTTTCTCATTCATTGAAGCTTATTTGGATATGGTCCGAGATATTGTTAGAGTCCCCATCGCTCCAAGATCGCTTCGGATACATGGGTGTGGCTTCACTCACGATGATGGATGTATCACTTGAGAAATCTGCTACACATTTCTGCGTCCTCGCTCCAACGGTTCAATGGGGTTCTGGATTTGGTCTCCTCACATTTCGGAAAGATGTTCGATTGTGGCATGGCGGGCTATCCACAATCGTCTTGCGGTTTTAGGCGTCTTTGCGTTCGCGTGGCTCCATCACGAGGACCTCGGTTTGCGGTCTTTGTTGTGCTAACAATGAATCGTTGATCATTTATTTGTCTCATGTGGTTTTGCGGAGGCCTATGGCAATCGATTTTTGATGCCTTTAATATCAATTACTTTAGGGCTTATAGCTTTAATGAATTTCAGTGCGTTTGATGCATTTTCATTTTGTGATCAGTGGGCTTTCTGCGCGCGCGGTTGTTCTTTCCGGTACTTGGCTCATCCGGGAAATCGAAATGACTTGACCTTCAACATCAAGACTTGACACCGGAGGCGGCCATCCTACGCCTTCGTGTCCCACTGGAGTCATCTTCCTTAGATCGTGGTTGCATGCAAAATGATCAACAGGACCTCTTCATTCTCCGAGACTCCGTGTTCCTTGGCGCCCTAGACAAGCCTCGAAGATTGTGCAGTCACCTGGCGAAACCTTTGCAGGAATGGATCAAAGTGTGGAGGACGGTAGTGCTCACGGGGCACTGGAAATCTCACGCCTTCTGGAGTTTTTAATCGTAGGGGTTTTTTCGTGGGTGCTTCGTGGAACGATGTGGTTTTGGCTTTGCTTTTGAGATGGAACTTACAGCGGCTATGCGGGCAATCCAATACGCTTCATCAAAGGGATGGAACCAATGGTCGGAGTCGGACTCGGTCTATGTGGTGGAGTTTCGCGTAAGAAATCCTTTGGAGTACCTTGGCGCCATTTGAGTATGTGGAGATACACTCTCCACCTTCTTTCTCAAATGGATTTTGTGGTGTCGCACATCTTTAGGAAAGGAAACCAAAGGCGGTGGATATTCTAAGCAAGTCGTCGCGGTGGATACATGGTGGGGTTCGCCCCAACGTCCATTATTCGATTCCTTACTCAGGATTATGTTGCCAATCGAATTATAGGTTTGTTCCTTAGTGCGTCGCATTTTCATTCTTGTCGGCTTTTGGGGCACTTTTATCATGGGGGTACTCTTTTTCCTTCCAGGAGTTTTTCCCACATGGGTGGGTTTTACCTTGGAAGGTTTTAACGAGGCCCCAACCATTCAGCCATATGGTCGGCTTGTGACGATTTCGTTATTTTCTTTTGACTTTGTTATCGCTTTACTTTGGTTACCTGATCCTGTGATCGTGAATACTCTTTTTCATTTTTATATATATTTCGCATTTATTAAAAAAATTACTCGTGGAAGCCCCACACATAATCACAATATCGCCCCGCATACATAATCGACAAAGGGAAGATCACCTTCTTAGGCGCCATAAATGCCTTAAGGTGGTTCCTCCCCACCGCCTCCTCCACTAATCTACTCATAACGTCTTCTCGCGGTGCAAAAGAGCGGGGGTGATAACGGATCCCCCTGCGACCCCTCGAAAACAAGAGAAATAACCCACAGGCGACCCATTTAGGAGGACCGAAATTCTAGAAGAATGAAGGATAATCTCTATCCATCAATGAACACTTCGGAGAAACCAAAGTGACGCAACACGTGAATCGAAATCCCCAATTAACGTATCAAAAGCCTTGCGGATATCAATTTTAAGATCATGTTGGTGTCATTCCACCCCGCAAAATATTAAACCCTTTTCGAAACCAACACGATGTAGTCGTGAATTTGCCCCAGAATAAATCCAAACTGAGTCGGAGACAAGTAAGAAGAAATGATGGAGCCCAAACGAGTAGCCAAAATCTTCGTGATAATCTTAAAAAGAAAGTTACTCATGACGATCGGTCGAAAATCCTCCACCGCATTAGCCTCCTTGGTCTTTGGGATGAGTGCCATGAAACTGGCGTTCGATCCCGCCGGAAAGGAGGCCGTGACAAAAGAAATAACGGACGTTTGCCAACACCTCATCGACACCACATCCGAGAAATGCTGATAAAATCTCCCACTGAAACCGTCCGGCCCTGGAGCACTATCCAAACCCATATCAAACACTGCCTCTTTAACCTCGGACTCCGAAGGAATGGCCGTCAAGAGCGCATTATCAATTGTGGTAACCGTAGGTGAAATCAACTGGTCAACCAAAGTGTAATCCATTTGGTATGCCCAGATCTGCGAAAAAGATCCATATAAAATGAAATAATGTGATTTCCAAGGGCCACCGGATCCTCGTGTATGTACCATCAATCATCAATCCCCTGAATCCCGAACGCCTATTTCTAATCTGGCGGACGATGAAAGAATGTCGTGTTGTGATCCCCATCTTTTAACCAAGCGGAGCGAACTTTCACTTGAAGAAAATCGACTGCATGAGCAATGTGCGAGAAAGCACCCTCTGTGCCTCCAATTCCCTTTACCTCGAGTTCCTCCGTGAAACCCCGGATTCAATATTTGCTTGAATCTGCTGGACCCCTTCCATCGAAAAACCATCCTGACGATTAACATCCCCAAATACCTCCTTATTCCATTCCTTAATCGTCTGTCTCCCAACCTTTTAAGCTTCCACATGACACGCAGCAAAGCGTTAGCGCGCGACCTGGAGCGCCCAAGAGGTAGTGACAATACCCGGAATGAATCGTGATGAATCCATATGTCTTTGGAACCAAGAAAAGGTTACGGGCCCTTGGTAATGGAAGAAGAACAAGAGACCAGAATGGGATGGTGATCTGAACCAATGCGTGGAAGGATTAAACCCTTAACAACTTGCTAAAGTACATAAAAATGACCAATTGCTGTGGCTCGATTTAGTTTAGCTTGAAGAAGAGCTAGAGGCCTACGGGGAGCACCAAGTAAACAAATTCCCGAAGTCGGCACAGCAAGCAAATAACCCTACATCCTCCAAAAATCCTTGAAGTCCTTACAAGCATGGGATAAAGTACTGTGTTTAACGCTCATGATGTCCCAACACAACATTGAAATCCCCAATAAGCGGCAAATCGTAAGACCCAAATTCCTCGGCTCCAACCAAAGGGCATGACGAGCAACATGATAACACAAACCATGAGCAAAACCATAGAACCAAATTTAATTTGCAAAATAATACATCGAGAAGAAGACCAAACCCGATTATGGATGTAAATGCTCGCATCGCACAGACCCAAATATCCGGGTGACCGTTCACCGGAAGCTCGAGCAATAAACCGATCCCCAAGTTACTCCAAGAAGAATCAAATGGACGAAATGTCCACCTTAGGTTCATGAGATGGTTAAAATAGAAGGTTTATGTCCACCTTACGAGATGCAATATTCCCAATCCCCCGGATATTCCGAGGAAGATGCAATTCATTGAGACGGCGGAGGAGGTGGCGCCGTGTCGATCGCACACGGTAAAAATAGGCGTGTGATGTGTTGTGGAATCGACGATTGAGAATTACCGACTTCTTCCGCACAATCTTCCCATCTCTTGATCCGCAATGTTCATTTCATGTGGCCCCGTATGCTCCCTGTTCGATAGTTATTTCGTGGATGGCGGTGATGGACCCGACGCCACACTGGAGAATTCTAGATTTCGCGTAGTCAAGGAGCTGTCGGAAGGCCCGACGAGAGCTCGAATTGGCTTTCCCGAAGGGATCTTGAACCGTAATAGGCATAATGGTGGAAATCGTGCGGTGTTGGAAGTAGTGGCCTTAGGAGAAGACTCCTAGCCGGATAATCGTGCTAGAAATATGTGGGATGCGAATCCCGGAGTCGCCCCGAGCAAGCGCTCAAATGTGTTAACAAGGTGGATATCCGTAGAGCAAGTGACAATTGCGCAAGGAGGAGATCCGGTAGCTGCAGATAAAGCCGTATTTCCCATTGAGTCATCAATGGCCTTGCCCTTGTCCTACTTGTACAAGATGATTAATTTTACGAACCCGTGAATGCCCCATCAACCGAAGTTCGACGCCCCCGCACGTCTCGATCCGGGAGAAACTCGCCTTTCCATTGTAGGTTTCTCTCTTTGGAATGAAACGACAAGATGCCATCAGTGTCCCATAATACCACACTTTGAACAAAATTCGGCAATTTTTCATACGAATCGACACGAATGAGCATCGACCCACCCGCTCAACCATAATGTGATTCGCCGAGGACTTAGACAGATAGATCAATATCCACCAAGACTGGATGAAGTGACCTAGGGAACCCTCTAACGATCGATGGTCTATTTGAATCGAGTTCCCAATTGTAATCGGCTATTCCCAAGATGGTATTAGGATCCCGTATTCCAAACCAAGCTCGTAGATTAAAACCCAAACACTTGCTATCGACGTGTGCACTCTGTAGGGATTGAAATCTAGGACCCATGGAGAGAGACGAATAGTACCAGATTGAGCGCCCAATTAATACGAGCATGAGCTCGAGCACGATCTACGCATATTAGAAAACTTTACACAAAAATCTCTTACCCAATGGGATTAGTTTCCGATCGGTGTTAATACCCCATAATTCGAGATAGCGTTTATGCAAAAGCATTGTCGCCCATGGTTTGTTTCCTTTTCCCAAAATAACCCTACCAATTAACGAATACGAGAAGTCAAATGAGATGTTGTTGATAAACGTTTTCATCAATAGTGTGAGTAATAATCACCCTTTCTAAGCGGCTTAGGGATAGGATTGGATTTACCGAAACCGCATGGGAAAATGTTTTGAAATTGCATTGCGCTGCGTATTTGAATCCATGTCGTGATGGGTACACGAAACCATTTTAGCAAAATAGTGGCGAAAATGGGATTGAGCATTATTATTATGAGCCGAATGTAGAGGCTTGAGGTTTGGTGAGGACCCATGATGGCAAAGCGTCCAAAGATGTTGAGAAGTATCCGTGAGAGAGCGATCTGTTGTTTGCGCCGAGGAAGGCGAGATTGGCCCGGGGACATCACCCCTCGGGGAGAGGGCCGTCCTAGAAGATAGACAGCCGCCGGCCCCTCATGAGGCCTCTTGAGGGTCCGGCCCCATGGCAATGAGCGGCCATGGGGGTAAAGATAGCAAAGAAGTGGAAGTAACACTCGGATGGGGGACGAGACCAACGACGTGAGATGCTATATACGAACTAGGGGTCTTCTTGGAGGGTATGAAATCCAACAGGATACCAAAGGCGAGAAAAAGAGATACGCCTCCCATCTTGGCGGACGTCGAGAGGGCAACTGAGTCACGCTATTGCGTGTCGTGCAGTTCCGCGTGTGAAGTGCTCGAGGAATATGACGTAGAAACTTTGGTGGGGATCAAAGTTGAAGTGTGGCCAAGAAAGGCCGGCTCCGCCATGGGGCGGCCGGAGGAGGAGATCGGAAAAACTCACGAGATCCTGGCCGGCAGTCGAATATTGAGAGAGAGAAAATTCCCTAAACTATATGTATAAGGTAAATTTGGATCCTAATATCAACATTGATCATCATGAAATTCACAATTCTGGTGATAAAATTCCAATCGCGATGAACAACTTCGACAAACATGGAGTTCTAGGACGCCGAACTGATGGGAACAAAGGTTTAAATTCGTCTCCTAAACAACCTAACAGGGTTTTTGAAATCAAAATTACTCAACCAGACTCAGATTCAAGGCCTGATTATCGAACGGATTGGAATAGGGTTCCTAGTGGGTTTTTTCAAAACCCTAGCTTAAACCCTAATCCAAACATACGTACCGAGCGTGCATGGGGTAACCACGTCTACTCATCACGATGGATCTTCGGTTCATAAGTTGCTGACTTATTAACAAATTATAATCTAAAATGGATTCAGGATGCCAAGATCCATTTAAAATGAGCATAACACAAACGTTTGCCCAAACTTTATTCCTGGTGATACCTCAAAGCCAATCAAAAAGGGAGATTATTTCTCTATAACAATGGACGGAGAAATTTACCAACAAAGGGCAGCGGAATTACGTAACACACTGATTGGGAGACTATTGTTACCTAAAGGGAAAAACCTATCGCTTTGGATGATCTTAAGAGAAGATTGTCAAAGGCAGCGTATAGCTAATTCATGGTGTGTCATAGGGGTTACTATAACATACAATTTTTCGAGTTGACGGACAAAAACAAGGTTTTTTCAAAACCCATTTGGAATCTAAAGTCGGGCTCAATTTGTCTTTCTAATTGGGTCCCAAATTTTAACTGTATTGGATTAACTCTTCCAAAAATCAGGTGTGGGTTCACATATACGAATTGAGTATGGAATATTGGCATCCCTCTATAATTATGAAGCTTGCAAGTACTGGGTACCTATGCAGATAGATGGAAGATCTTACGGGAGAGGTGGGGCATTTCAAGGTGCGGGAGCCCCACAAACCCATACCCTTAAAAGTGATCTTAACCACTCCAAGAGGTTAAGAGGGTATGACACCAACCATGAGATCTCCTCGCACCTTAGCCTTTAAGTGGCACTCCTTGCCCGGGACGGCCGCGTAACCTCATAGGAAGGTCATTCATTCAAAACTTCAAAGAATTCTTAATCGCCGTATGAATTGAGGGGAGCGTGCCTAATAATATTATGCCGGGAACTTCAATTATGGTTCGATGCATAGGATCTAAAAAGGCAAGTACTGAGCATACTTCATGAAGAAGATCAAAGAATTTGAAAGATAATTGCATACTAGCTAAGAGGCTTTTGAAGAGATATAAAGAGATTTAGAAACTCATATTTTGTAAAAGGGAGATTTTTTCTCGATTTTAAATCCGAGTTTTCCATACAACTAAAGAGGCCCTTAAATAGGCCTCATGTACAAAACAAGGAAGTGACATGTGTCCCTATTACAAGACACCTCTTCTAGACTCGTGTTGCCTTCTTGGACCTTCTTTATGAGAACTAGACATGTGTCCACTAACAAGACACCTATCTACACTTGTCAACCGCATGGACACCATAAATAGGAAATCGACATGTGTCCATTATAAGGACATTTACAACAACAAGCTGACATGTGTCTCATAAAAGGACACTTACAACACCAAATTGACACGTGTTCCTTAAAAGGACACTTACAATAATAAACTGACACATGTTACATTTCAAGGATAAGAAATCGACACGTGTCCAACAAAAGGATACTTACAACAATAAATCGACATGTGTCCATTAAGAGGACACTTACTATTACAAGCTAACATGTGTCCATGTTATGGACACCTATACAAAGATCTTGACATCATCCTTTCGTCATGGATTGTAGTGGTAGTCGTAAAGCATTCCTTTGACTAGGGTTTTGTCCAAAATAATCCAAAGCCTTCCCAATCTATGTCTTCATTTTCAACAAGCCATGGGTCTTGGGAATCGAGGCTCGAATATCGGAAAAGTATCCGCATCACCTTCTTGATTATCTTCTCGTTGATGACTCAACTCGAGTTCATCAACACATGGGTCTAGACGAGTGATGTATATATGGGATTTGGTCTAAATGGGTTTGGTGGAAGCTTGTTAAGAACCAGGAGATGCATGCATAACTCATTAACCTCGTGTCGGCTAGTGATTGTTCCGATAAAACCTTTCATTTGAAATGTAAGGATGTCGGTACAGTGGTGTACCATGACAATGTATAAACCGGGACATCTTTGTTCGATCCACTTCGCTTGTAACATTTCCTTCCAACTTGAATCTTGTCATACCATTCAAGAAATATTCAAATATTGACGATCAAGTTGATTTGGATTTTGGAGGAATGATAACATACTTCTAACGGGTATTTCCACTACATGATAGTAAAGGATGGAAAGACACCACAAGTACCATAGGCCATCTTTTAGAATGTGAGTAATAGTGGAGATGGTCAGGATCCCATAGAAAGGTTTACCTGGATACAAAAAAAGCCCTCTCGAAAGGGATATTAACTTGAACAACAAATTTGGCTAAGTGATAAAATATGAAATGTTTTGCATAAGTTTTTATATCACTTTGGTCCTTGAAAGGTGCTTTTGTGGGGGAAATAGAACTTTAGGATATGCCATTAATATAATTGGGAAAATACCTTTCTATGATATTAGTTGTAATTACTGTGATCTGGACAGATAATCTGGAACAAGATTGTGATTTCCTTTTTTGATCGAATTCGAATATATATAAAAAAAGCAAAGTAGATGCTGCTAACAAGCCAAGCAGCTAGCTAAAGAATGTCAAAAGTGCTAATCAAAATAGAAGAACTCAACATGGTTCGAAAATGGGGCCTCGTTAAAACCTATCAAAGTAAAATCCCGTAGGGAAAATCTTTGATAGGATAAAGAGTACCCCAATGAAAATAAAAATGACGCTTACATGCCAAGCAACTAGCTTAAAAAATGGGGCCCTGTTAAAACCAATCAAAGCAAAACCCAAAAGGAAAAGCCTTTGATAGGAAAAAGAGTAGTACCCCATAAAGATAACAAAGCTATGCAAAACGACAGAAGATCTTGCCATTAGCATCATTTGAAGCTCTGAGGAGATTGACTCTGGTATAATATGAGACTAGTCAAGATGAGTGTCCACCTTCGAAAGCTTATCGGCCACTCTATTCCCTCCCCGTAAATGTGCAAAACAACAAAATCCATCTAAGACAGATAATAAAGGGTAAGCCTCCATCCGGCTAAATATTTCCAAGGCACCTTGAGAGATCTAGAATAAAGGAGGCCGCATACATAGGTTGAATTTGATTCTAACCAAATCTTATGCCATGCTCTCCTAAAAGCACGCTCAATTGCCGTCATTGATGCTAGTAATTCTTCAAATACAAATCCCATACTAGCCTTCTTCGCACAAAACACCCAAGAAAGAATCCCCTGAAGTTACGGAAAACCCCCGATGTCACACAACTTCCGGGCCCCGTAAGCGCAACCATCTCGTGTTAACCTTAGTCCGGCTGGTAAAGAGGGTACCAACGAACGGCCTTGATCTGTGTTGGTGGCCTTGGTCATCCAGGAAGCGCTAATCGATGAAGGAAAAGAAGGTCATACACCAATTTTGACATATAATTCTTATCCGCAACCGAGGATTCAATAATAAGCGCACGAAGTCGTCCCAAAAAAAGGACGAAAATTCTTTCCCTAGAGAATGCTTTCTTCTTCCACATATCATCTCCCCACCGTCGACCATAGATAATTGATCATCCATGGATTTAGATCGATTTTATTCCCGAACTCGATCACAATACTTTGGGACTCTTCTTGCGATTCATTGCACGTCGATGTCTTGATTTCTCCAACGATGGGATATTCCATGGGTTTTTGAAGGAGACTCCTTCTTCTCGAGGTTAACGTTGGAGATGATATTTCTCAGATGCGGTGTCAAACACGAACCACATACCTCTATTTGGAGCCCTCCTACGATTATCGATCGTTCTTTTCCTTCTAGGGTTTATGATAGGGTTGGCTTAAACCCTAACCCTAATCCCTCCTCGCACATGCATGGGGGCGTCTAGTGCCAAATCTGCTGGTGCAAGGAATTTTTCCACAATCAACGCATTCAAGCGACTGCTTTGGGAATCTAAGAACAACAATTCACGAGGAGCAAACATATCGATTGAACTTGGCCAACAAGCAAGTCTTCTTTTGTCCAAACCCTTTCGCTTGAGGAATCTTCAAAACCGGTAAAAAAAAAGGGTGATTATTTCTCCGTTATGATGGACAAGGATATATATCAACAACGAATTGCGTAACTCGAAAAATTCACTAATTGGCCGTGTGATATACTCGAAGGGTACGAAACCTCGTGCATGGGACAAACTCGGGAAGAAAAGCGCATTGGTCCGGAATGTTAAATCCCCTGGAAACTCATACCCCTGGGCAAAGGGTACTACAACATTCAATTTGCGGATTTGAACAGGCGTAATCAAAATTTTCAAAAGTCCGCATGGAATTTATCTCCGGTTCAATACGCTTTATGAACTGGATCCCCGATTTCAATCCATATAAGATTAACACGTCCATGGCTCAGGTTTGGGTTCATATTTATGAGCTTACTTTTGAATACGGCACACCTCATTGGTCATGAAACCGCGAACGCCATTGGGACACCTATTCAATTAGATGGCAAATCCTTAATGGGGAGGTGGGTCATTTCATGCGGGTTCTTATCTAAATTGACCTTAGTAATCCCCTTCAAAAATGTATAATGGTTGAAAGAGCTAGCCATTACTCTTTTGTTTCCATTGGTTATGAAAATATTCGGAGTTTTGTGTGCATTGCCGACAGGGCCACAACATCAATAAATGTCGCAAATCCACAACTCATGAGGTCAAGAAATCGGAAGTGGAAATACGGGATCAAGTCGATCAATTGGTAGGACTAATACTAAGGGACAATCCCGGACTCTTAAGGATAAGTAGTTGTCTACCACTTGAGTGCAAGTGAAAATTAAAAGGGGCGACGTTGGATGTTATCAATCCACAGGTCAATAAGGCTTCTACATTTGGAATTTCGACACGGAACTTGTTTGAGATATTGGAGGAGCCGGCTAGAACCATCCCCGAGCAGGTGGATACTGTGGATAATATATTTGCATGGAGTTGCTCAAGCTTCTACAGCTGCTATAGTCAATAAAGATCAAACAATGGTGGTCTATAATCCAATTCATGGAGACGACAAAGGGGCTAGTACGATGGTGTTTTCCGACCGCTTGATTAGCGAGGGCCATGAATCTCTTTATAGAGCAATTGAGGCGGTTTCAAAGAGTAATCCTCCTTGATTATGTCTTGAAGCAAACGGATCCGTCAAAAACTTTCGGGGCCATGGCAACAGCTGCTAAAAACGGGTCTGACATGGCTGATTAGGAGGAACAAAGTAAAAGATTCTTAGACAGTTTCAATGAGACTACGCAGTGCGCCCCCCTCTTCCCCAAATGAATTGCATGTTTTGGAATATTAGGGGTATTGGAAACAATTCCTCAAAATCTATGCTTAAGGAGTTGTGTCGTGTACATAAACCTCGACATTATTGCTATTGTGGAGCCTATGGTCCAATTTCATTTTATTAACCATAATTTTTGGCAACTGTTGGTCTTACTTTGGTCGGTGAATCAATCGATCTAATGGTATCCCGGATATTTGGATATTTTCTCGCTCTTCTAATTTTCAATTTCGGGTGATTTTTAATTCGTGATCAATGCCTCTGTTTTGTGAGGTGAAATTCCAAAATATACGCTTCTTTATGGGATTTGTGCATGCTCATCGCTCTTATATAGCCCGAAGCGACAATTATGGTTGGATGTTCAATCGTTAGGGCTTACAAATTTTGTGTTGCTTGGAAATTTTAATGCTATTTTGGGAGCTCATGAACGTCGGGGGTCTCTCGCCTCATGGGACAACTTGTAGGGAAATTAAGAAGTATGATAATGACCTCTCCTGGTTCCTATAGATGGTAACATGTTTACGTGGAGTTATTTTCGGTCTTCTAGGGGGTTAGACCAAGCCTGGCCGGATAGAATTATGGCTACTCAAAGAATTCGAATTATTAGCGCATGGAAAAGGTTATGTGGGAGTGCGACATGGTTCAAATCATCACCCCATCATTATGCGTTGCGACTTAGCGGCGTGACAAGCCCTATTCTTTTCGTTTCCAAGCTATGTGGTTACGAGATGAGGGTTTTCGGATATTGTGAATAATTCGTGGAAGGGGTTGTAGCCGAATCCGATTCTTGTTGTTATGATGAAACCAAAATTTTACGCCTATTCTTCGTGCTAGGAATTTTTTGGTTTTTGGTGATATTCATCGGAAGGTGGAGGAGATGCGAGAATAATCTTAGTGAGATTCAAGATCTATTACGCCGCATGGTATCTCGGATTCTTTAATTGTGAGGAGATAGAGATCCACAAAGAGTTGGCTGATTTGTTAAATTGTTAATATGAATTATTGCGTCAAAAAAGTCGGGTTAATTGGTTGAAAGACGTGGATTGTAATTCAAACTTCTTTCACATGAAGATCCCATTTACGAAATGAGCTAAGTTCTTCGTGAGTCGGGGTTGATGGGGTTCTACGGATGATATGCAAACAATTCAAGTCATATTCTTTCTTTTTATAAGAATCTTTTTCCGAGAAACAACACATAGGGATTGACAATTCTATGGTGGATGAGGTGATTCAGACCACGAAAGGTCGAAGCGGAGAGAACTTTGTCTTATGTGGCATCCCTAGTGATGAGGAAATCAAGGAGGCCATTTTTGGGACGAGTCCGATAGCGCCAGAGCCCGAATGGTGTTGGTGGTCATTTTTTCAAAATCTTTGTTGGGACACGATTGGGATGGACATTACGGCTACGGTCGATCTTTCTTTATGACGGGTATTCTTCCTATGGGATGTAATTCTAGCTTTATGGTGTCTTGGTTCCAAAACCCAAAGGCGCGGATAGAGTGGAGGAATTTAGGCTAATTATCTTGAGCAACTTCTTATTTAAGATCACCAAAATTTTGCCTACCCATTTCGGGTTGATTATCAAGTAGTTGGTTTCGGAGATGCAACTTGGGTACATTCTTTGTAAGCAAATTCATGATATGTATTGCCCTTTGCCTCTCGAAGGTGTTAATTGTCTTTTGAGCAACTCCAGGTTGCCGAATATGATCCTAAAAATTGACATTCGCTAGGCGTTGACTCTCTTCGATGGGATTTTTTATCTCATGTCTTGAGACAGATGGGGTTTCATGAGTAGTTTATTTTGTGGGTTTCTAGGATTTTCCAATCGGCGCGTGTTTTTATTCTTATTAACGGAAGTTCGAAGGTTACTTTTCTCACTCCAAAGTTGTGCAACAAGGTGATTCTCTTTCTCCTCTACTATTTTGTGCAAAGAGGAGGAGTTGCTAGGGCCCTTGAACGTTAGCTCCATTAGGTGCCCTCACGCCATGTTGTGCTCTCGCAATATTCGGTTCCCTCCTTGTTTACACTATGTAGCCGATATTTTGATTTTTAGTGAGGCTACTTGGAGCAATTGCGGATGTATTTTGGATGTTCTCAATTCTTACGGGAATATCTCGGGTCGATGTTTAATCTGTTAAGTCTAAGATTTTTTTGAATGATAATATCCCCAACCGCCTTATCCATCATATTCAAACGCACTATGGTATTTCTCGGGTCCGATTCCTTTTAATTATCCAAGATAGATGTCCACATGGATTGGTCGCACGTGATACCGAGAGGAGATTCATTCGAACATTCAATACGATGCAGATGGAAAAGTATTTTTCGTATTAAGTAACTTCGGGAAGGGAACCACGAGCGACATCACGCACGGGCGGGCCATGCTCATAGACATGGCTTGTGCATGTTCAAGACATTTCCTGGACATTCAACTTGTCGCGACGATCCTTTCGTGCACAAAGGCACGACCCATGCGTTATTTGACATTGGCAACTCCTACTTCGGCACCACGCATGGGCTGGCGTGCCTTTCTCGCACGGGCCGTGCGTGACCTTTCTACTTGATGGTCTACGACTTCACACACGGTGGATTTGGCTATTGGACACGGCCCGTGCGCTATAGCGATACATTGTTTTTTTCATTTTTCTTCCGGGGTACTCTTTTTCCTACTAAGGGTTTTTCCCACAAGGGTGGGTTTTACCTTGGTAGGTTTTAATGAAGGCCCCACTATTTTTGCCACCGGTCATTTGGTGACCTAGGTATCTCATTTCATTCCTTTTTAGATAGGTTTGGGTTATTACGGTTTTATTGAATGAATTGGAATATATATATATATATATAAATGACAACGGTATTGGATAATTAAGATCTAGGGTTTTTTCTCTCTCTTCTCTCTCCGATTTTCGTCCGTCTACCATGCGCGGTGCGTGCCGCCGCTGCCCCAATGCCCTCATCGAGTTCCATGGCTTCACTTCCAATTACGCGCCCCATCAACCACGTCCTCAACCCTCCATCTTGTCCCAGGTGCGCACAAGTGATGTGCGGCGTGCACGATGATATACCACGCAACCCCTTCCTGCGTCCCTCGCTTATCGTACTACGGTCTCCCAACGACGTTCATCCCAAGCTCGCAGCCCCTACACCGCCCCAACAATACATGCCAATTTGGCTGGTCCTCAAGCCATGTATCCGCATCCTCCGTGCTGCTCCCCGCAACAACCTATTACGCGAAGATCCCTCCGCGCCGCTCCCCCGCAACAACCTGGTACGCGGTCCCCACCACATCAACAACCTCGTACACGCGCGGCGTCCACCCTCAATGGTCCCCACACCAACACTCGCTTGCATCCGTGGTCCCCACGCACATGATCCTCATTCAAGACCCATAATGGGGGCGTTCTTCTACCCCATGGATTCCTATGTCCATGGAGGGGGGCCCTCCTTTGGTTGTTGATGGGGGCCGGCGACAACTTCCACTTCCAGAACGCCCCCTCCTAGGTGAGTGATGATCCCTAGCACCGTCACCATCTCCACGGAATCCCATCCTCAGGCCCCGATATATGGTCCCAAGGGTGCACCTCGACATCGACACCTCTCACATTGATCAATCCAATTTTGGCCTCTCGTTTGCTAAAATTATTTGGTACACACCAGGATAGGAATTCAACCATGCATGCCCAAGGTACTCATCATACGACTTCCATAACTACGGCCCCAAGTTATGGCAATCTTTTTTCCAATGTGGTTTATGGTAAAAATTCTATCCCTAAACCGGTTCCAAAAGGTGACTACTATTCCATTACCATTGATGATAATGTTTACCAATAGCGTCTCGCTGAATTTTCCTATTCGTTAATTGGAAGAGTTATTTTAGGTAAAGGTAATAAGCCATGGGCGACTATGCCTTTACATAAACGCTATCGGAATTATGGGGTACTACGAATGAATGGAAATTAATTCCCTTGGGCAAGGGTTTCTTTTGTGTTAAATTGTTTAGTGCGCAGGATCATTCTCGGGTGAACGCACTAATTGGATGCTTAACCCTGGCACTATCCGCTTATCTCCGTGGGTGTCGGACTTCAATCCTTATAAGGTACAAACTTCAAAGTGGCGAGTGTTTGCACGGATTTTTGAACTCGATGCGGAATAATGGGACCCCAATAACATCATGGGGATTGCGGTGCTATTGGGAATCCATTCAGATTGATCAACATTCTTTGGATGGTTCTTTGGGACATTTTGTTCGGGTTCGTGGATATTGACCTCTCCAAACCTTTGGAGGAACACATTATGGTTGAACGACCGCAAGTGCTCTTTTGTTTCTCACTTATGAAAAACTACCCGTATTTTGCTCGAGTGCGGTGTTACGGGCACTTCTACTGCCTTCTTGTCGTTTTAACACGGTGGGTAATACGGACAAGGATGGGCGCACGTCATCGGCCCGGGGACGGCCACGAGGAGCCGCAAATCGCAACAATTGATTCGGCCGAGGGCATTCCGGGGTTCGTAGAGTTTATCGTCTGTTCGCAGACAAGGGCAAGGTCGTTGAAGAATCAATGGGAAATACGGGTTCGACCACGTGCACGGATCTCCTCCTCGTGCCATAATCACATGCCCTCCAGAAATCCATCTTGGTAACACCTTGAGTGCTCTTGGTTGGTCGAATCCCGGGATCAAGCAACCCGCGAGAAGACCACGCCGAGTATCCAACTAGGGGTCATCGCCCAAGGCCGTCTTCAAGACGAGAACCGTCTCAACCTCACAATTATGCCTATCACAAGACAAGATCCTTTGGGGAAGCCTATTCGTGCTCGAGTCGTGCCTTCCGGCGACTCTTTGATTGACTAAAGATCGAATTCTCCGAGAAAGTTACGTCGGGGCCTCGCCCCGCTCATGATGTTACTATTGAAACGGAAAGTTCGAAACACACGAGATGAACTTTGCAGCTTCCAAAAATGGGACTATGTAGATGAAGTGGATCATCCCCAATCATCGGACTCGCTACGCGCCACATGCCTGTTTTCACCGTGCAATCGTCACGGCGACTCCCCAACCGCTCTCAATGAATTTCATCTTCGAACATCAGGGGATCGGGAATGTTGCATCTCGCAATGTTCTTAAGGTTTTATGTCATAAGCATAAGCCTTCCATTATGGCTATTTGTGAACCTAAGGTGGACTTTTCGACTATTTCCGACTCTTATTGGCATATCACGGGTTTAACTCTTGCGGGACAAAGTTTTCGAGGAATGGGCGAGACATTTGGGTACCCAGTGTATTGTTTTCCATGTTCAATTTGGTTCTTTGATTTTTCATGTTGGCTTTACTCATGGTTTGTGTGATTACATTGCACGACGTGAGCTATGGTTGGATTTGCGGAATTTGGGTCTCGGGTGATCTACATTTTGCTTGTTAGGGATTTCAATTCGGTTTTGGGACATCATGAGCACTCCACGAAGGCCTCTATCTTTAATTCAGGCTAAGTTGGATAGAGCCCAGCTACTTGTCCTTTTTCGCACTTTGGCGGGATGTCAAGGGCTTAGTTCTTCCTCGCATTGGATCCGATCACCACCCCATTTTGGTTGCTTGTTCTTCGGCCATTACTGGGGGTCGGTTCATTTCATTTTCAGCGTATGTGGGTTCACCATGATTCATTCGGGATTTGGTTACAACCTCTTGGGGCTCTCCATGTGATATGCACAACCCTTTATGCGTGTCATGAGGAAGCTCAAGTGGTTGCGATATGTTTTTAAAGATTGGAACAGGGATGTGTTTGGGGATGTTAATCATAGCGTGGATAGCCGATGGAGCATCTTCGTCGATTCAGCAGATATTGAGGCTTTGGGCTATACCTCCTCTCTCCGGATAGCGAGTTGGATGCCCATTTGAAGCTTTCGCAGACGTTGCGACCGATCTTAATTCCTTAAGCAAAAAGGCCGCTTTGCCTGGCTTAAGGATGGGGATCGTAACACAACATTTTTTCATCGGCGTAGCTTGATTCGTACAGCCGCCTGGGATTCGAGGGGCTTATGGTGGCGGGGAATTTCACTAATGATGCTACGGCCTCGGGAATCATATTATTTCATTTACGAGGAGCTCTTTGCGGAAACCGGAGTTCTACCACGGATTTCTCGCTAGTCGACCAGTGCTCACTCCAATGGTTGGGGCGCGGGATAATGCCACCCTAATGGCCATTCCCTTGGATTCTCGAGGTGCGAGACCACGGTGTTTGATATGGACTCGAGGCATGGATTCTCAGGGGCCGACGGGTTCAATTGGATTTTTACCACCATTTAAGGATGTCATCTCTCTTTGAGGTAACATACGTTGTTCGCTCTTTCTTTAGTAATTCGTCACTACCTCACGGGATTGAATGCCGTTTCATGGCGCTCATCCCAAAGACTAAGGATGCAAATGTCATTGAAAACTTCCGCCCGATTGTCATGAGCAACTTCCTTTTCAAGATTATCACGAAAATATTGGCTACGCGGCTTGGGTTCGATTATTGCTAATTATTTATCTCCGACTCAATTTGGTTTTATCCCGGGTAGACAAATTCATGAGTGTATGGCCATGGTATCCGAAGGGTTCAATGTCTTACAAGGGCGCGGATTCGAATATGATAATCTGAAAATCGATATTCGTAGGGCATTCGACACTTTGAGGTGGGATTTTTACTACATGTCTTGTGTCGTTTCGGTTTCTCCAAGGCATTCATGCGTTGGGTGGAGGTAGTTCTTCGGTCATCCGGAATATCGTGTTCTTGAATGGGACGCCTATTGTTTTGTATTGAGGAGGAGGTCCTGGGTCGATTTATTGCGGCGATGGATCGATCCCGGTTCCGCCTTCACGGTGCCAAGGAGTATTGTCTTTCCATCATCCATTTTATATGCGACGATATTGTCAACATGCGTGGGGCGTCTTCATCCAATGCCCGGTCTTGCTTCGATTCCTACTCATTATGCGGATATCTCGGGTCAAGTGTTTAGTCCACGAAATCCAAGGTCTATTTTTGGGCGCGGGTTTCGCATTATGTCCGTGGGAGGGTGCAACACATTGCATGGATTCATTGGGCGTTCCCCACCATCTACTTGGGCGCTCCAATCTTCAAGGGAGCTCCAAAGGTCATGGATTTACAGCCTATCATTGAAAAGATAATCCTTAAGTTCCGACGATGGAAAGTGCTCGTCTCTCCCCTTCTTTGGTAGGGTTTGCCTTGTTAACGGTGATAACTAGCTCTTTCGTGCACCCCATGATGATTTATAAATGGCACGCCACGCCGCTAAAACAAATGGAAAAAGCCATGCGTAATTTCATTTGGACGGGAGACGTGAATTCTAAAGGAAATGTAGTGGTCAACTGGAATACAAGTTGCACGACCGGGCGAGAGGAGGATTGGGCGTGCGATCGATCATGGTGCTAACAAGGGTTACTTAATGAAATTGGGTGGAAGGTATCGAACTTGGACTCGGTGGTTTTCAGGACCCATGACAACGATACTTTACTAGAAATGGGGATATCCGGAGGTCCTTTATTCCTTCTTCTATTTGGCCTCGGGATTAAACCCTGTATTTCTAATTGCTTGGATGGTGCTCGTTGGATCCCGGCGCCAATTTCGGGAGGTATTATTTTGGATTGATAATTGGTTGGGATACTCCATTCTTGGCAGAATTGGCATTCCAGGAGGATTATAGATATTTATTCCAAAGAAGACGTATCCCGATTATTTTTATGATGGATCCTGGCACTTCACCCTCCTCTTTGTGGAGGCTTATTTTGAGTGGTTCGAGCTATTGTGCGCGTTCAATTGCGCCTACATCCCGAGATACTCGTATTTGGATGAACTCGAGGATGGTTCGGTTACCTCAAAGACGGCTTATAATTATTTACGTCCCGAGACCCGCAGATTAGATGGGGTTCTTGGATTTGATCCCAAAGCATATCCCGGAACGGAGATCGGTGGTGGCATGGAGGGCTATACACAACCGATTGGCGATCCCAGGATTCTTTAGAGCTAGGGAAGTTTTACTAGCCCTTCGGTTTGTGTTCTTTGCGAGGAATCGGGGAATCGGTTGATCACTTATTTGTTTCTTGTGCTTTTGCAGGGCATATATGGCGTTGGATCTTCCAAGCCTTTCACGTGCACCCCCTCCAGACTTACAATTTCAATGAACTGTTGGTACGGCTTATGTCTCTTCATTTTAGTGACCAGGTCGCTTTCCTTTGGCGTGTGGCAATATTATCCAAGATCGGCTTATTTGGCACATCCGTAATGAGCTGATTTTCCACAACAAAATCGGACTCCGTGAGGCGACACTCATTCACCTACGGTACTCATTGTTGAATCAACACCCTTAGACCGGGATGCATGAATAATGATCGGCAGGACCTCTTTATCCTGCGTGATTTAAGATTTCCCGAAAAGGGCTAGGCATGCTCGAAGATTGTAGAGGTCCGATGGCAAAAACCCCTCCGGGTTGGATCAAGGTTAACACGGATGGCGGCGCTTCAGGCACGGGCAATCTAACAGACCTCCGTGTCTTAGGAACGGTAGAGGATTATTTTGCGGATGCTTTGTCCATCACCGTGGTTCAGTGGCGCATTTGAAGTGAATTGGTTGAAACAACAGTATATTCGCACTTATTCAAAAATCTTACAACGGTATTGATTTCTTCTCGGTGTATTGTTCTCCAGGTTCGATTGGGTTCTCCGATTTTTCATATTAGTTTGGTTCATGGTTTATGTAATCATATCGACCGCCGTGACGCTTTGGCCGGATTTGATGAATTTAGGTCTTGATGATTTGTTGCTCCTAGGTGACTTTAATGCTATTTTAGGTCACCATGAGAGATGGGCGGTGGGATTTTATCTCGGGCTTCTTGTCGACTTGAGGGCTTTTGGATGATGTTGGTTTGTTTTCTTTGCCTACTATGGGTAATACATTTACTTGGTGCACCACTCGTATGCCACACTCTCTTCTCCAGGAAAAATTGGACCGAACCCTAGCCACTTGTTGAATTTTCTCTCTTTGGCAAGCGGTTAAAGGTTTGGTTCTTCCTCATATTGGTTCGGATCACCACCCCCTATTAGTTTATTGTTCGTCCTCTCTCCAGAGGTCCTGGTTTTATTTCGTTTTCAATGCATGTGGGTTTGTCACGACTGTTGTTTGGTCCAGTTATCTCCTCATAGGTTCAGCCATGTCGTTCCCCTAACCCTCTTTGCGTATTATGTTGAAGCTCAAATAGTTACATCGGGCTATTAAGAGTTGGAATAAAAATGTTTTTGGTGATGTTAATCGTATGGTGGACAATCGAGATGGAGAAAGTTCGTCGATTCGGGCGGATATTGAGACTCAGGTTACTCGCTTTGCCGTTGAGCCGAATTGAAGCCCAAAATGCCTGTCCCAAACTCGTTTATTGCGTCGAATTCATTAAGCGAGTAAAGCTTGTACGGCCCTGGCTTAAAGATGGGGATCGTGAATCTGACTTTTTTTCATCATCATTGTAAGATTAGGGAAAGTCGTTCGGGATTCGTGGTTTGATGATTGATGGTAACTTTTCGGATGATCCGGTTGTTCTTGGGAATCACATTACCTCTTTTTACAAGGATCTTTTTTGATTCGGGGTTCCATTTCTAATTATTCTATGGTTGATCAAGTCATATCTCTGAAGGTGGTGGTGGCGGCGGATAATGCTCTTTTAACGGCTATTCCTTCGAGGTTCGGAGATTCGGGAGGCGTTTTTGATCTTGGCTCGGATAGTTCTCCTAGCCCCGATGGCTTCTTTGGGATATTATATCGTCACTTCTTTGGGACATTAGTTTAGCAGAGAGGTTATCGCTATTGTCTAGTTTTTTCTTCACTAGTTCGACCCTCTCTTCCGGGTTGAATACTATTAACAATTTTCGCCCCGATCATTATGAGTAATTTCCTTTTCAAGGTAATTACCAAGATTTTGCAACTTTGGGCTTGATTAGGATCCTACTTGTCACCACGCGGTTGGGTATCCTGGGCTTGCAGATTTACGATTGTATTGCTATGGTTTCGAAGGCTTCAACGTTCTTCATGGTCATCTTGATAATAACATGCTCTTGAAAATTGATATCCACAAGGCATTTGATACTTTAAATCGGGTTTTTCCGATCCACGCTCGCATCGGTTTGGCTTCTCCGAGATCTTCATTCATTGTTTAGAGGTTATTCTTGATTGACAGTGGATATCAATCTTATTAAATGGTTCTCCTGTGGGATACTTTTCGTGTTTTAGAGGGGTTAGGATGGGTGACACCATTGTCTCCTTTACTTTTCTCGCATTGCGGTGGAAGTTCGAGCAAATTTATCGAGCGGTGATCCGGAATCGCCTAAGGCCATTCATCGTGCCTAGACATATTATTTTTCTTTCTTCGATTCTTTACGTTGATGACATTGTTATTATGTGTGGGGCTTCTTTGGCTAACAATCATATTCTTCTTGATTCTCACGGAGTATGCTACTATTTCAGGCCAGGCCTTCAATCCTCATAAATCAAAAGTTTACTTCGGCACCCGGGTTTCTACTCATGTGTGTGGGGCGTATCCAGACTATTATGGGTATTCAGTTAGGGGCCTTTCCTATGGTTTATTTAGGAGCCCCAATCTTTAAGGTGCTCCAAAGGCCACGGTCTTGCAACATGTTTTTGACAAGGTTGTTATGAAATTTCAAAGATGGAAAGGGACGGCACTATCTCTTGTTGGAAGAGTCCGCTTGGTTAATTCGGTGATTACTAGCTCCTTTGTGCATATGATGATGATTTAGAAGTGGTCGAGATCCTTGCTTAAGCAAATGGAGAAAACCATGCGTGACTTTATTTGGTTCGATGGTGGTCAATTGGGCTCGATGTTGTATGTCTCGGGCGTAGAAAGGGGCCTTGGTGTTCGCTCGATTATTGTCGCTAATAATGCTTTTACGATGAAATTGGGTTGGAAAGTTATGACTTCGGATTCTATGGCTTTCATTCTCGGAAATGTTATTTGACATCGGACGACTCTATTCAAGATAGTTTCTTCCTTCTTCGATCCGGTGGTATTAGGCTTTTTGCATTGCGGATTGTTTAGACGAGTTACGATGGATCCTGGGTATAATTCCAAGGTATTATTTTGGATTGACAATTGGTTGAGTTCTTGCATTGCGGATACAATTGGTATTCGCATGAGTACAGATATCTCTTTTGGCAACGCATTTCTCGAGTACTTCTACGATGAGTCCGGCATTTCATCTTATCATTTGTTGAGGCTTATTTGGATCTTGTCCGGGATATTGTTCGCGTCCCCATTGCCGCCTCTTGAAGGATACATGGGTCCAGGATGCACTCGGCGATGGGAATATTACCTCGAAGCGGCGTATTCGCATATTCGTCCTCAATCTCCTATGGTCCATTGGGGTTCATAGATTTGGTTCCCTCACATTCTGGAACACCGTTCGATTATGGTGTGGTGAGCTATCCACAATTGTTTGGCGGTCTTGGACTTGTTGCGCCTAGGGGTTTTATTGGCCCCTCGCCTCGTGGTCTTTGTTGTGCTTCTTTGAATCATTGATCACTTGTTTGTCTCTTGTGTCTTTGCAGGGGCTCTTTGGCGATGTATTATTGGTTTATTGGATGTTCACCTCTTTATGGCTTATAGCTTTAATGAATTCTGGTGCGCTTAACGACTTCCCATTTCAAAGTGAGCAGGTTGCTTTTTTTTTTTTATGGTGTCTTTGCAACTTTATCCCGCATTTGGCTTATTTGGCATATCAGGAATGATTTGGATTTTAATGATAAACTCGGATGGTGGCGCGACTATTACCTATCTTTGGGTTCTTATTGTTGAATCTTCTTCTTTAGATTAGGGTTGCATGGATAATGATCAAAAAGACCTTTCCATCCCGAGGAGACTTGAGTTCTGGGCGGCCAAGACAAGCTCCAAAGATTGTGCGGGTAAATTGGCAAAAACCCCTTCCGGGTTGGATCAAGGTGAATACGGATGATAGCGCATCGGGCGCCACGAATCCTTACGCCTTTCCGGGTCTTCGAAATTGCAGAGGTTTCTTTCGGGGTTATGCATAAAGGCTGGACTCAACTTTGGCTCGAGTCGATTCAATTTATGTTTTGGACTTGCTTCACAAGAGATCCGTTGCGTCTCCTGGCGTCATCTTAGCAAATGGCGATATACTCTTCATTTGCTTTCACAGATGGATCGGTGGTTACGCATATCTATCGTGAAGGCAATCGAGTGGCAAACCTTCTAAGTAAGAAGTCGCATCGGCAACTTGGTGGGCGTTCCTCCCGCGGATAATTTGCCTTTTCTCGACGGAAGACTATGTTGGTCAATCCACTTATTGATTTGTTAGATAATGCGGAATATGAACACATGTTACACCATCGGTGCGTGCGATAACTACGAAATTATGCCCTAATCGCCGACGATCCGATCGCTCATCTCCGACCTTCGCCTTATTTGATTTTTTCCGACCATGGATGCTTTCCTATTCCCCGAGATTGACACCATACACAACAATGCTACACCACGCCCCCAAGGTCTCGGCCCGTCAAGGACAACATAGGACAGCAAGCCACCTCGTACCAGCGCGACGCGTAGCTCAGAATCGGCAGGAATTGTTGGCGCGCTGCCCTTTCTCCAAAGATGTCCCCTCGGCGCGCAACCGCCCTCCATGCATCCATCCGCGCCTGCGTGATCCTCCCTGGCGTGGTCCCTCATAGCTTGAACCTGGCGGTTATTATGGGGTGCCATCTCTACCCCCATGGACGCTTGCTCTCCATGGGGGTCCGATCCCCCTTGGGGGGGCCGGCGCCACACCACCATCCCAGGCTGCCCCTAAGGGAGTGATGCCCCCGGGCCACCGTCCACCATCCGCATGGTTCTCGCTCCACGGGCCCACATCCTATTCGATTCCAAGAATGCGGTAACGCCGGGAAATCTTACTCCAACATCATCCGATCATGACGCGAACTGCGACCTTGGCTCATAATCAATACTCTAACCCCAATTTTGGTTACTCTTTTGCTAAAATTTTTGCGGTACCAATTGTCCGGATCCCACGTCTCGGGCTCCAAGCAATCCAACCCTGTTTTCCACATTGGTTTCGCAAAACCATTCGATCCCAAAACCGATACGCAAAGGTGATTACTACTCGGTTACCATTGATGATAACATTTACTAGCAATGTATTGTCAATTTTCCTACTCTTTAATCGGAAGGGTTATTTTAGAAAAAGGTAACAAACCATGGGCGACTATGGTCCCGCATAAACGCCTATCGGAACTATGGGGTATTAAGAATGATCGAAACTAATTCCCTTGGGCAAGGGTTTCTTTTGTGTCAAACTGTTTTTAATGCGCATGATCGTTTCGGGCTCAACAACGCATCAATTGGATGCTTAACCAGGTACTATCCGCCATCCCCATGGGTGCCGGACTTCAACCCTTATAAGGCACAAACTTGCCGCCGAGTGTTTGGGTATGCATTTTTGAACTAAGTTTGGAATATCGGGACCCCAATACCATCATGGCGATTGCCGCTTATTGGGAATCCATTACGTATTGATCATCGCTCTCCTGGATGGCTCGTTGGGTCATTTTGTCTGGGGTCTTTGGTGGATATTGACCTCTCCAAACCATTGGAGGAACACATTATGGTTGAACGACCGCAAGTGCTCTTTTATTTCGATCACTTATGAAAAACTACCCGCATTTTGCTCAAGTGCGTGTTACGGGCACTATATAGCTTCTGTCGTTTTAACACTAAGGGTAATACTGACATAAGGATGGGCGCACGTCACCAGCCGGGGACGGCCACGGGAGCTCGCTAATCGCAACAATTTAGTTCAGCCGAGGGCGTTCCAGGGTTCGTGAGAGCTTATCGTCTGCTTGAGGACAAGGGCAAGGTCGTTGATGACTCAATGGGAAATACGGGTTCGACTACATGCGGAGGATCTCCTACTCGTGCCATAGTCACTTGCCCTCCGTAAATCCATCTTCGTAACACCTTCGAGGCTCTTGGTTCTGTCAAATCCCAGGATCAAGAACCCTTGAGATGATCACACCGAGTATCACTAGGGGGCATCGCCAAGGCCCGATACTTCGATGACGAGAACCGAACCGCCTCACAATTCCACAATTATGCCTATCACCGCACAAAAGTATCCTTTGGGGAAGCTTATTCGTTGTCGAGTTGTGCCTTCCGGAACAACTCTTTGGATTCACTAAAGATCGAATTCTCTGAGAAAGTTACGTCGGGCCGCCCCGCTCGTGAAATTATTATTGATACGGAAAGTTCGAACCACACGAGATGAACTGCGGCTTCCAAAAAATGGGCGACTATGCGGATGAAGTGGATCATCCCCAATCATCGACCGCCACGCGCCACACGCATGTCTTCACCGTTTGATCGTCACGCGACTCTTCCCCAACCGTCTTAATGAATTGCATCTTCCGGAACATCCGGGGATCGGGGGAATGTTGCATCTCGCTTAATGTTCTCAAGGCTTTATGTCATAAGCATAAGACTTCCATTATGGCTATTTGTGAACCTTAGGTGGACTTTTCGACTATTTCCGACTCTTATTGGCATAGCACTGGTTTGACTCTTACGGACAAAGTTTTCGAGTGAATGGGCGGCGGACATTTGGGTTCTTCACGACTCCACTATCACAATTCTAAATCAGTCCGGTCTTCAACCCGGTGTATTGTTTTCCATATTCAATTTGGTTCTTTGATTTTTCATGTTGGCTTTACACATGGTTTGTGTGATTACATTGCACGACGTGGGCTATGGTTGGATTTGTGGAATTTGGGTCCGCCGATCGTTGCTTGTTGGGAATTTCAATGTTGTTTTGGGACATCATGAGCGCTCACGCACGATACTCTTTCCCAAGCCTCGTGCAGGATTTCAAGGATTTCATAGAGGACGCCGATTTGTTTGCGATCCGACGATGGGGAATTCATTTACTTGGTGCTCTCCCGAAGGCCTCTATCTTTAGTTCGGCTAAGTTGGGCTGAGCCCTGGCTACTTGCCCTTTTTCGCACTTTGGAAGGTTGTCAAGGGATTAGTTCTTCCTCGCATTGGATCCGATCACCACCCCATTTTGGTTACTTGTTCTTCGCCATTACCTGGGGTCCGGTTCCATTTCATTTTCAGCGTATGTGGGTTCACCACGATTCATTCAGGGATTTGGTTACAACCTCTTGGGGCTCTCCATGTGACACGCAACCCTCTATTGCGTGTGTCATGAAGCTCAATCGGTTGTGATATGTTATTAAAGATTGGAACAGGGGATGTGTTTGGGGATGTTATTCGCAGCGTGGATAGCCAAATGGAGCATCTTCGTCGATTCAGCGAGATATTGAGGCTTTGGGCTATACCTCCTCTCTCCGGATAGAGAGTTGGACGCCTGATTGAAGCTTTCACGAGATGTTGCATCACAGTCTAAATTCCTTAAGCAAAAGGCCCGTTTGCCTGGCTTAAGGATGGGGATCATAACACAACATTTTTGCATCGGGCGTAGCTAGATTCGTATGGGCGTGCGAGGATTCGGGGGCTTATGGTGGCGAGGTGGAATTTCACCGATGATGCTACGGTCCTTGGGAATCATATTATTTCATTTTACGAGGAGCTCTTTGTGGATACGGGAGATCTACCACGGATTTCTCACTAGTCGACTGTGTGCTCACTCCAATGGTTGGGACGCGGGATAATGCCACCCTAATGACCATTCCCTCGGATTCGAGGTGCGGCAGGCGGTGTTTGATATGGACTCAAACAGAGTTCTCCGGCCACGATGGGTTCAATGGGATTTTTACCGCCATTTCGGGGATGTCATATCTCACGAGGTAACATACGTTGTTCGCTCTTTCTTTAGTAATTCACTACCTACGGGATTGAATGCCGCCTTCACGGCTCTCATCCCTAAGACTAAGGATGCAAATGTCATTGAAAACTTTCGCCCAATTGTCATGAGCAACTTCCTTTTCAAGATTATCACGAAGATATTGGCTACGCACTTGGGTTCGATTATTGCTGATTATTTATCCCCGACACATACGTTTGGTTTTATCAGGGTAGACAAATTCATGAATGTATTGCCATGGTATTCGAAGGGTTTAATCTCTTACAGGGACGCACGGTTGAATATGATAATCGAAAATCGATATTCGTAAGGCATTCGACACATTGAGGTGGGATTTTTACTACATGTCTTGCGCCATTTCGGTTTCCGAGACTTTCGTGCGTTGGGTGGAGGTGGTTCTTGGTCGTCGAATATCGTCTTTGTTGAATAGACGCCGGTTGGTTATTTCCATGTTCCATAGGAGTCGAACAAGGGGATCCTTTATCACCCCTATTGTTTTGTATTGCGGAGGAGGTCTGGGTCGGGTTTATTGCGGCGGCGATGGATCGAGTCCCGGTTATCTACCTTCATAGCGCCAAGGTGTATTATCTTTCCATCATCCATTTTATATGCGGACGATATTGTCATCATGTGTGGGCGTCTTCATCCAATGCCCTGTGTCTTGTTTCGATTCTTACTCATTATGCGGATATCTCAGGTCAAGTGTTTAGTCCACGTAAATCCAAGGTCTATTTTGGGTATTTGGTTTCGCATTATGTCCGTGGGAGGGTGCAACATATTTTAGGGATTCATCCCGGGCGTTCCCACCATCTACTTGGGCGCTCCAATCTTCAAGGAGCTCCAAAGGTCGCAGATTCTGACTATCTTTGACAAGATAATCCTTAAGTTCCGATGATGGAAAGGCTCGTCCCTCTCCCTTCTTTGGTAGGGTTTGCCTTGTTAACTCGGTGATAACTAGTTCTTTCGTGCACTCCATGATGATTTATAAATGGCCTGCCACGCTGCTAAAACAAATAAAAAAGCCATGTGTAATTTCATTTGGATGGGGGCGTGAATTCTAAAGGAAAGGTAGTGGTCTCTTTGGAATACATGTTGCACGCCCGAGGCGAGGGAGGATTGGGCGTGCATCGCTCATGGTCGCTAACAATGCTTTCTTAATGAAATTGGGCTGGGAAGGTTTCAACTCGGAATCGATGGTTCGAGGACCCTCGTGACAACGGTACTTTACTAGAAATGGGGATATTCGGAGGTCCTTTCTTCCTTCTTCTATTTGGCCAGGATTAAACCCCGTATTTTCGATTGCTTGGATGGTGCTCGTTGGATCCAGGCACCAATTCCGAGGTATTATTTTGGATTGATAATTGGTGGGGATACTCCATTGCCGACAGAATTGGCATTCCGAGGAGGATTATAGATATTTATTCGGCGTATCTATCTCGATTACTTTTATGATGGATCCGGCACTTCACCCTCCCCTTTGTGGAGGCTTATTTGAGCGGTTCGAGCTATCGTGCGCGTCCCAATTGCGCCTACATTAGGGATACTCGTGTTTGGATGAACTTCGAGCATGGTTCGATTTACCTCGAAAATGGATTATAATTATTTATGCCCCCAACGCCCGACGATTAGATGGGGTTCTTGGATTTGGTCCCTAAGCATATCCCGAAACGGAGATCGGTGGTGGCATGGAGGGCTATACACAACCGATTGGCGATCCCAGATTCTTTACGAGCTAGGGGAAGTTTATCGGCCCTTCGGTTTGTGTTCTTTGCGGGAATCGGGGAATCGGTTGATCACTTATTTATTTCTTGTGCTTTTGCAGGGGCATATATGGCGTTGGATCTTCCAAGCTTTTCACGTGCACCCCTTCCGGACTTACGCGGTTTCAATGAGCTGGCTGAGTACGTCTTATGTCTCTTCATTTTAGTGACTGTGTCGCTTTCCTTTGGCGTGTGGCAATATTATCTCGCATCCGGCTTATTTGGCACATCCGTAATGAGCTGATTTTCCACAACAAAATCGGACTCGGAGGCGGCACTCATTCACCTACGGTACTCATTGTTGAATCGGCATCTTTGGATCGGGATGCATGAATAATGATCAGCAGACCTCTTTATCCTACGTCGTTTAAGAGTTCCCGGAAAGGGCCAGGCATGCTCAAGATTGTGGAGGTCGATGGCAAAAACCCCTCGGGTTGGATCAAGGTTAACACGGATGGCGCGCTTCAGGGGCGCCGGGCAATCTAATGTGACCTTCGGTGTCTTAGGAATTGTAGAGGATTCTTTCGCGGCTGCTTTGTCCATCACTGTGGTTCGGGGTAGGCATTTGAAGCTGAATTGGTTGCGGCAATGTGGGCGATTCATTACGCATTTGCAAAAGGATGGACGTAACTTTGGCTGGAATCGGATTCGATGTATGTGGTGAACTGTTGGAGAAGAGAACAATGGAGTCCATGGCGCCATCTTAGCTATTGGCGCCAAACCTTGATCTGCTCGATGGCATTGATCTTGTAGTCTCTCATATCTTCGCGAAAGGCAATCGGTGGCGAGATATGCTGAGCAAGAAGAGATGGAGAGTGGCGCTGGTGGGGCGCCCCGCCCACGACATTCTTCACTACCTCACCTGATGATTATGTTTGCCAATCCACCATCTTTCGAAGGCACTTCTTTTTGGTTGTTGACATTATTTCCAGGCTTTCATTTGGTTACCTTATCTGCCTGTGATCGAGATTACTCTCTTTTCATTTTTTATATATATATTCTCACTTATTCAAAAAATTTGTTAGATAATGCGTCCTGGTCCTTATTTCTTTATTTTTGGACGCTACTTTAGAGGGTACTCTTTTTTCCTACAAGGTTTTTCCCACAAGGGTGTGGTTTTACCTTGGGAGGTTTTAACGAGGCTCCAACCATTCAGCCATATGATCGGCTTGTGACCATTTTGATTTTCTTTTGGACTTGATTTTCGTCTTGTTTCTTTGGCTACCTCGATCATCTTGTGATCGGGATCACTCCATTTCATTTTTAATATATCTTTGATTCACTCAAAAAAATAGTGTGCTAGTTTGAGTTCGGGGTTTATATACCTAGTCATCGTGTTTATATACAAACATGGTTGAATGGCTTTTTTGCGCTCATTTGTTATTAAATTTAGTTAGGGAAAAGGAAAAAAAAATTACACGTTTTATAATAGAGTTTGTGGTCAATTTGTACTATTTGTATATTTTCTAGTAGTAGTAATAGGGTTGGGCGTGACGATGTAATTCAATAATTCTAGACGATATTGGATATCATGGAGCGATATGATAATATTTCGGGTCAAATCTTGTCCTGCGAAATTGAAGTTATATGTTAATGATAATATTTTGCAGTGACTTCTTATTCGCATTTAGACAAATTTTGGTATCTCAAGAGGGTTGGTTCCTTTTACTTATCTTGGTGCTCCTCTTTTAAAGGGGCTCCTAATATTCGTATCTTTCAACCTCTTTATGATAAAATTGTTTCAGGTTTCAAGCTTTGAAGAGAATTCTTTATCTATGGCGGGCGAGGATCACTTTGGGTGGTTACTATTTATTTTGTGCACTCGATGTTAGTTTACCGTTGGCCGACCACGTTATTAAAGTCTATGGAGAAAGCTATTAGGAATTTTGTGTGGACCGGAGACATCATCGCAATAATAATGCTTTACACGGTTTAATTGGTCTCCATGTTGTGCTCCTAAGGAGGAAGCGGTCTTGGCATACGATCTTTGATTGTAGCTTTTTTCAATAAATTGGGAGTAGTGGTTGGAGGGGAGGGGATAAATTTCAAAGAAAGACAGAAAGATACAGGGTTCGAACCCTGGTCAACACCCTTATATGAGTGAGCGATACCACTTGAGCTACAAGCTTGTGGTATATCTGATTGTAGCTAATAGAGCTTTTCTAATGAAATTTGCTTGGAAAGTTTTGAAGTTGGAAAGCACAGTTTTCAACATTCTCCATCTCCATTTCATGCAATCTTCTCATCCTAGGCCTATTTACATTGGTTCCTCAATCTGGTTGGGCGTGCGGCCTCTGCTTCAGAATTTAATGTCAAATTCTCGATGGCTCCCGGAAGATAGATCTATGGTGGGATTTTGGTGGGATGATTGGCTTGGGTATTCGGTTACTGAACGTATAGGCATTCTGCAACACTCATACAATTTTTTCTCTCATCTGATTTCTGATTACTTCTTTGATGGGACATGACATTTTACAGAGGCTTTTTTCATCGCCACGGATATTATTATTGATATCTCCATTTTCATATATGTCCTCATTCGGAGGACTAGCGAGTTTGGCTTCATTCGATAGATGGATGAGTTTCGTATAAGGAGTCTTATAATTACATTCGTGAATCTTTTTCGACAGTTCGATGGGGTCAGTGGATTTGGTCTTCTCACATTCCAGCTCATAGGTCTCTCGTTGTTTGTAAATCTATTTATAATCATTTTGCGGTTATTGATAATCTTTGAGCTCGTGGTTTTTGTGGTCCTTCAGATTCTATTGATCATATCTTTACTAGTTGCTCTTTTTGCGGCGGTGTGGAGTTGGATTCAGGATGTATTTCAGTTATCTTGCCTTTGGATGGAGCATTTACTCAACTATGCATTATAGCTATGCAGTAGTAGTTCAGTTCTCAGTTAGCTTTCTTATGGAAAGTTGCATTCACTTTGATGGTGTGGATCATTTGGACTACTCGCAACCAGTAGATTTTTGATGACATTACTCAACGGATTCCTACTGCTATTATTCTCCTTTGCACTTTCATTATTGAATCGGCAGGTTTGGATTCTAGTTATATGTCTAATTCCATTTTTGATCTTTTATGTCTTCATAAACTCGTGGATTTAGGTCGTGCAAGATCACCCATGAGGATGCGTGTGGTGAGGCGGTACCCTCCTCTTCCGGGCTAGACCAAGGTGAATACGGATGGCTATGCTTATGGTGCTTCGGGGAGTTGCGTTGCAGCGGGAGTGTTTCGTAGCTGTAGAGGATTTTTTACTGGATGCTTTGTTCAGAAGATGGGAATTGGATTTACTTTCCAATCTTAATTGTTGGCGGCCATTATTGCCATCGAATGTGCTTATAAGAGAGAATGGAGGAAGTTATGGTTGGAGTCGGATTCAGCGTATGTTTGTGATTTACTATCATCTCAATCTCTGAAGGTTCCATGGAGATATTTTTGCAGATGGAGATGGGCTTTGCATTACGTTTCTCAAATGGAGTTTATCGTGTTTCATATTTTCCGTGAAGGCAATCAGGTGGCGGATACACTTTCAAAGATGGATACATCTTTCACTTGGTAACATATTACTCCGGAGGTTATACATGCGGGATTCAGACGGACGCTAATGGGCATGTGTTCTTGGTCCAGTAATAACTAACTCTTTTGGGTACTCTTTTTTTCTATCAAAGTTTTTTTCCCAATGGTTTTACTTTGATAGGTTTTAACAAAGCCCAATGTTTATCGGACGTCTTTTCTCTCTAGGGTTTTGCTCTCTTCTCTCTTGATCTCTTATCGACGTCTTTTCCATATTCACCGGCGTTGATGCGACCGCCTCGCCGGAGTCGGGCCGCTTTCTCCGCCTTACTTGAACTTTGCTCCACATCATGCCCGCCCACGCCAATCATCCGTTGCGTGTCCTCCTCTCGCGCCGCGCAAACGGCCGAACATGGAAAACATTTGACATCGGGGAAGTTTTCCTTCTATGGGGTTCCTTGGACCCTTCTTGTAAAACCCCACGTGTCGGAACAGCAACACTCAGCACGTCCTCATCGGGCGGGCGTGGTCCGCCCACCGGCAAGATCGCCTCTTCCCTCGTGCACCGCCAAGCGGCGCGGCGTGTCCTCGTACATGCAACGGCCATGCGGACGTGCCCCTGCCCGGCTGCTCCAAGCGTGCAACATCGTCACACGCCTTGCCTTCTCACGATGGACGGTAGCCATGTGCAAATGACCACTGGCACATCTCGTACCATCAGGACAACCTCGTACTCTGCTGCACGGCTGGCCCTTCTTGTCTCCATGAGGGGCCAACAACCACTCTATCCTCAGAGTGGTCCCTCCGTGGGGAGTGATGCCCCGGGCCATAGTCTCCCATCCTCGAGCACTCCTCCGCATGTCCACCAATGAAAGCTTCTCACCTTGTTGGATGCTCTGCCACCATGGGCCACCCCGGATCGTCAACCCAAAGATCATTCGGCTAGTAACATGGGTCATCAAGTTTATTCTTTTGCGGTGGTTTCAGAAACCCCCATCCGGCTTAATTCAACTTTCCCATTAGGTTACGGGTATCAAACAAATGGATTCCACAACTCAGGCTCAGGTAATTCCAATTATGTTTTCTACGGTGGTCTCACGGTAAAAATCCGATCCCCCAAAACCCGATTCGCAAAGGTGATTACTACTCGTAGCTATTGATGATAACATTTACGACCAACTCTAATGTATTTTCCTACTCATTAATTGGACGAGTTATCTTAGGAAAAGGTACCAAGCCACGGGCTACCATGCTCTTACATAAACGCTATCTGAATTATGGGGAATCAAGAATGAATGGAAACTAATTCCCTCAGGCGCGGATTCTTTTGTGTCAAATTGTTTAATGCGCAGGATCGTTCTCGGCTCTGGCACAATACCCGAGCCTCTCACTACTCACCTGGTCAATATAGTTCATGCATTACATATTGGTTATACGCTACTCGCATAATCCGATAATCGATTATTTTATACGCCATGACTAGTTCTATAATTTTGAAAATCACTTATAGTATTATTGATCGGATTATTAGTTTAAGTAGTAGACATAGAAAATCTAGGTGTCAAACTATTAGATATCATCACATTACACGTGGTGAATTTAGATATGAACGATGACATGTACATATCCATCGGGTTGAATATTGTATATTAATAAATTCATTAGAAAGGATTATAATTCTACACTATAGAGTGTTAAAAATTAAATTTATTAAAGGTATATACACACACTAAACGATGTACAACACATGATGATATATATATAACTAATAAAGGTGTACTTCATTATTGCTTATAGAGATATAAACCTACAGATTAGTTCTACACTTATATTTATATACATGGAGTCATACAAGCATGTACACGTATGTAGTTATCTTATAGGAAAATGTGTGGGTAATATATATATATATATACATGAGTATATTAAAGGAATAAATTATGAGTTAAGATACACACCAATATATATCTCTCCAGTCTCCACTACCTTAACCATATGTAGGATAAACATAAGCTCTCTCTCACTTGACGAAAACGCAAAAACACAACACACATACACACACAGAGGATTAAGGTGGCACAGTATCAGGGCACTCGGCGTGACGAAAAAAAAAAAAAGAAATCTGGTATAACTCTTTATTCCTTGAATTTATTTCAACTATTTTCTATTAATTTCAGATTATGAACTAGATGTTAACCGTTATTTCTAATTTCAAATTAGGAAAGAAAATAAATTAGGAAATAAGATATAACTAAATAAAATAATAAACTAATTATATTTAGAAACAAATTATATTTATGTGCAAATGAATATTCGAATTGGAATCGTTTTTAACTTTATTAGAAGCTATGTGAAAATTTATAGAAAATAGTACTAGTAATTTACTACCTGGAAGCTTCATAATATAGCCTATAATTAAGAATTCCAGAATACACGTATGAAAAGGAGTTGATTGTTTTGGAGATTTGTAATTTGGTAAAAGTTAAAGAATATATAATTGCTAAGGAATTTAATAAACCGAACTTGCTAACTAAGAGTAAGAACGATCGTTATCTTGATTTTTGTCCCTTTAATTCAATAGTTCATTTGAATGCACACATAGTTATTACACTTGAGAGTGTATTATATATATATATATATATATGACGATGTAATTAACTTTACATACGTGTTATGGTCTTACTACTGTATGAAATCAAAAGGGAAGAATCAGAATTATGTTTGATATTTAGGATAATGATATAGATATATCAATCAGAAGGTTCAAGACAAATCCAATGTGAAGAATTGAAGTGCCTAGGTGGTCTTGTTATGTTTCTGATTATAAAATTTATTCTAATTAATATTAATTAATTTAAAGATCTACGATTCTCTGTGATATAACCTGTAAATTGAATATTAGAGATTAATACTTTGTGTCATTACAGATTATTAACATCTAGGATATGGGAGTACTCTAACAAACTTGTAGGTGAGGCACCAACCGGTGAAAGGTAAGTAAAAATCCATCTCGCAATCGTAATGCATGAACATAGTATTGTTTGAATTGATTGTATTATATGTGACTGTGGTATCTTGTGGAATATGCGTGGATATTATATGATGCATAATTGGCTTGTATGATGTTGCAATATGGTGCTTGATGAGCCATTGAACATGTCATTCACAGCGATTACTGTCATGCATATTCAAGAGGATGTTCGCATGCACAAAAAAATTTTCCGAAGAAAATGAACGTTTATTGACCACCGCTAGTGCACCGAGGCACGTTGGGCGTGCTTATGATATATGTTTAGGTATAGCAAGTGGGATACTTCCTGGTGAACACAGAGCTAGATAGGAGATGGGCTCTTGGTGGGTCACAGGAGGATGGTCCATTTGTGAGTACCTATGTTATGACTCTGCGGGGTGGGATACTTCTTGGCGGACAGAAGGGACGCAAGTAGGGGACCCTTGGCTGGGCCACGGGAGGATGGTCGACACGTAACATCATAACGATATTATTGGCCATTTGATTATTGCTGTGTGCAGAGCTCTTTTCCGGTGCATAGTAGTTGGGTCAGGGGCCCAAATGAAAGAAAATGATTTTGAATAAAGTATTTTGATTCATGGATTTTACATGTTAGCATTACATGTTGGAAAAGCATCACTATTCTTTGGACATGCATGATTTTTACTTGCTGAGCTTTAGCTCATGTAGTTCATGCATTGCAGGTGAGCATGACAATACCTGAGCCTGTTAACTTCTTTGGGCAATGCCGAGCTTCGTGAATTTGGTTTTGATGATCATGGATATGGATGACGACCTGTTGGGCTTGTTTGGGGTTCATTTTGATGCTGCTTCTGTTGTCTGTTATGGAGGAACTCGTACTTTTTATATCTTTTGAAACTGTATTGTAAAAATATGTAAATAGTGTGCTGGTTTGAGTTTTGGGTTTGTATATCTACTCATCGGGTTTACATACAAACAGGGTTGACTGGCCTTTTGCCTCTAAATGATAAAATCTTTGTTTTTCACATCGGGTTTTCGTTGATCGTCTGTTATAAATTTACACGTTTTAAAAAGGGTTTGTAGTCAAGTAGTACTATTTATTATTTTCTAATAGTAGCAATAGGGGTGGGCGTCACAGAGTGGTATCGAGCTCCTTTGCTTGTGTTACGTAGACTATCCATGTACATGAACTCAAAACTTGTGGAGCGTGGCAATGCCGTAAGTTTTACTTTATTAATCGATGCATTTTATGTTTCATGAAATTATATTGGCCACGTGTTATTAGGTCATCCTAAGACAATGTTTTAGCCATGGTGAGAACTAGAGGTGAGAGTTGTGGTGGGGATAGAAACCAAGGAGGGGAGACACCTATTCTAACTAGTGATCGAGATAATATCATTAATAGAATTGCAAAACTCATCCAGCGACAATCTGAATAAATTCAACAACTCATCCATCAGAGTTGCGCAGCGGAAGCATGGTGGCCCCATAACTCACAGGGTCCCAGAAGAAAAGAGTTTTCCAAGTTCAGCATCAGAAATCCAACTTTCAACCACGTCAAGTACAACAACAATGGGAACAAGTTAAGCGCTAAGAAGTTGATCAGAGTAAGGCACCTATAACACTACTTTTTTCGCCCTAGGTGCAACACTCAACATACTAGAAGATTGTTGATAAATACCAGGATATATTTTACATGTGGGATGTTAGAACATTTTGCGAACGTGTGCCTAAATAGTCCAAATCATATAGGACAAAAACATTTACCAATCAAAGCATTTACTATCACGAAAGGCATTTAAAAGGCTAACTCATTAGTGGTTATAGGCAAACTTCTCATCCATGACACCCAATATTCGTACTATTTGATTCGGAAGCGCCACATTCATTTTCATCCACCGAGTATGTGAGAAGACCTGGGTAGGACACGATGTAGCGGAAGTGGGTTACAATGTAACAATTCCTCGGGAGATTCAAAACAAACAAATCAAATTTTGAAATCTTGTGCTATTCCAATCGAGAATAGAGAGCTTTATGTCGATCTAATTGTGTTAACCATGAATGACTACGATATCATTTTGGGCATGGATTGGTTGTCGAAGTATGGTGCTACAATCGATTGATGGAAAAAGACAAGAACCTTTCGGCCCGGAGAAGATTAATTACTTTCATTGCAATCACGACTAGTTTTAGATTTCCAATGATATCGACACTAAAGCGCAACGCTTACTAGGCATGCGGGCATGAAGGGATACCTAGTAAGTTTCATGAGCATCGATGAACAACACCAACCAACCCTTGATGGATTTCCAATAGTGAGAGAATATCCCGATGTATTTCCGTGATGATCTTCCTGATTACACTGATCGCGAGATCAAGTTTGTTATTGATCTACTTCCAAGAACGTCTCCAAATTCTAAAGCTCTATATCGTATGGCTTCATCTAAATTGAACGAATCGAAGATACAATTGCGGGAGTTGCTAGATAAATGCTTTTAGACCTAATTTCTCGCCATAAGTGCGGGTCGGTCCTATTCATAAAAAAGAAGGATGGTACGATGAGATTGTGTATCACTACACGAGAATTGAACAATGTCACAATTAAGAATAAACACCCGCTACCTCGAATCAATGATTTGTTCGACCAACTTCAAGGTGCAGTGATTTTTGAAGATCGACTTACGATCCCAGCAGACCATCAACTCGAAAATAAAAGGAGATGATATACCCAAGACATCATTCAAAGACGAGGTATGGACACTATGAATTTTTGGTGATGCCATTTGGGAACAAATGCTCCAGCCGCTTTTCATGGACTTGATGAATCGTATTTAGAGATTTTATAGATAAATTTGTTATTGTGTTTATCGATGACATCTTGATTTACTCTAGAACAAAAGAGGAGCACGGTGAACACTTGAGAATAGTATTAGAGATCTTGAAAGAAAAGCAATTATATGCTAAATTCAAGAAATGTGAATTTTGGTTAGACAGTAATATTCTTGGGACATGTTGTGTCGGGCTTGAGGAATCTCGATTGATCCAAGTAAAGTAGAAGCTATCAACAATTGGCCACAACCTACAAATCCTTCGTATACGTAGTTTTTAGGGTTTAGTCGCTATTATCGTCGCTTTGTAGAAGGATTCTCCAAGATTGCTTCGCCTTTAACGTAATTGACCAAAAAAAGTGTCGCATTCAAATGGACGGAGGCAAGCGACGAAGTTTTCAAGAACTGAAAAAGAGATTGACTTCAAGAGCTTATTCTATCAATTCCATCAGGTCGGAGGTTTTGTCGTTTATAGTGATGCGTCGAAGAATGCCTAGGATGCGTATTGATGCAAAATGGTAAGGTGATTGCGTATACATCTAGACAATTGAAGGACTATGAAAAGAACTACCCAACGCATGATTTAGAGCTTGCTGTGGTATTTGCGCTAAAAATATGGAGGCATTACCTATACGGGAACGATGTGAGATCTATACATAACAAGAGTTTAAAAGTACTTCTTCACGCAAAAAGAACTAAATATGTGACAACGTCAATGGTTGGAATTAGTGAAGGATTACGATTGTGTGATCGCCTATCATCCCGGTAAAGGCAATGTTGTAGCGGATCGTTGATAGGAAATCAACACAAAGCAATGCAATTGCGATTCGCATTCGAAGCCAGGTAGTTAATGGATCTTCTAAAATGAACGTAGGTTGTATCATTAAGGTCAGATTTGAAGCTAAATTCGCAAAGACTAACACTACGACCACGCTCTTGATCGAATTCAACAGAACAACAGGGTGATGATTCTTGTGCAAAGTAAAGAAAGATATTGCCTCGGAAGTGTCTCCCGATTTCAAAATATCGATAGTGGAGTACTACAATTTAAAAAGAACGATTATATGTACTCCAACAAGGACAATCTACGAGAGGATATTCTTAGCGGAAGCGCATTTAACGCCATATTCGTTGTACATCCAAGAGCTACTAAAATGTACAGAGATTTTAAGATGCATTCTTGGTGGCCAGGCATGAAAGGTGATATCGCCCAATACGTGGAACAATGTTTAACTTTTGTCAACAAATAAAGCGGAACACAAAAGGCCGCCTGGAACGTTGCAACCCTACCTATTCGAGAATGGAAATGGGAAAGGATCACCATGGATTTTGTGATGGGTTTGCCCAAAAACCCGTCAAGGACACGATGCTATTTGGGTGATCATTGATAGATTAACCAAATCCGCTCATTTTATTCCTATTTGCTTACCTATTCCATGGACCAATACGCACAACTTTATATACGGGGAAGTGGTTAGACTTTATGGTGTGCCACTATCTATTGTTTGAGATAGGGACTCTAGATTCTTATCTAATTTTTGGAGGAGTTTGAAAGCATTGGGAACACGATTCCCAATTGTCATTTAGATCGCTTATCACCCTCAAACCGACGGACAATCGAGCGAACAATACAAACTTTAGAGAGGATATGCTTAGAGCTCCTTGTGTTACAGATTTTCAAGGACAATAGAATAAATATCTACCTTTAATAGAATTCACGTACAACAACAGCCTATCAAGCTACAATCAAAATGGCTCCCTATGAAGCTAATCGTACGGTAGAAAGTGTAGATTGCCGACACTGCTGGGACGAAATTGGTGAAAGAAAACTTCTAGACCGTATATGATTCGAGAAATGACAGAGGTTGTGAAGCAAATTGATGTAGAGGATGGAATCAGCTTCGTGAGCCTACGTAAAAGTTATTCGTATCAAAGCAGTTAAGAATGCTAGAATTTTCCAGAGAGACTATTGCTCCCGGGCGTGCACCAATGAAAGCGGGTAATGCATTTGGAAAGAAGGGAAAGCTCGCACTTCAGATACATTGGCCCGCTCGTGACATCGAGAGAATTGGGTGATGGTTTTACAGACTGACTTACCTACGCTAACGTCTTAAATTCATGATGTATTCCATGTTTCTATGTTGAGGAAATATGTTCCAAACCCATCTCACATTTTGACAAACGAGCCGATAGAGTTGAAACGGATTTGATTTACGAAGAGATACATGTGGGGATATTGAGAAGTAAAGAAACTCGGGAATAAGGAAATCCCATTAGTTAAAGTACTTTGGAGGAATCAATCAAGAGAGGAAGCTACTTGGGAAAGAGAAGACGAAATGAGAGCTAAGTACCGATCTATTCAGTAAGTCAAATTTTGGGACGAAATTTTTATAAGGAGGAGGATGTAATACTCCGAGCCTCTCACCACTCACCTTTGGTCAATATAGTTCATGCATTACATATTGGTTATCTGCTACCGCATAATCTGATTATTTTATACTTATGACTAGTTCTATAATTTTGAAAATCACTTATAGTGTTATTGATCGGATTACTAGTTTAAGTAGTAGACATAAAAAATCTAGGTGTCAAACTATTAGATATCATCACATTACACGTGGTGAATTTAGATATGAACGATGACATGTACATATCCATCGGGTTGAATATTGTATATTAATAAATTCATTAGAAGGTATTATAATTCTACACTATAGAGTGTTAAAAATTAAATTTATTAAATGTATATACACACACTAAACGATGTACAACACATGATGATATATATAACTAATAAAGGTGTACTTCATTATTGCTTATAGAGATATAAACCTACAGATTAGTTCTACACTTATATTTATATACATGGAGTCATACAAGCATGTACACGTATGTAGTTATCTTATAGGAAAATGTGTGGGTAATATATATATATATATATATATACATGAGTATATTAAAGGAATAAATTATGAGTTAAGATACACACCAATATATATCTCTCACTACCTTAACCATATGTAGGATAAACATAAGCTCTCTCTCTCACTTGACGAAAACACAAAAACACAACACACATACACACACAAAGGATTAAGGTGGCAAAGTAACAGGGCACTCGGCGTGACGAAAAAAAAAAGAAATCTGGTATAACTCTTTATTCCTTGAATTTATTTCAACTATTTTCTATTAATTTCAGATTATGAACTAGTTCTTAACCGTTATTTCTAATTTCAAATTAGGAAAGAAAATAAATTAGGAAATAGATATAACTAAATAAAATAATAAACTAATTATATTTAGAAACAGATTATATTTATGTGCAAATGAATATTCGAATTGGAATCGTTTTTTAACTTTATTAGAAGCTATGTGAAAATTTATAGAAAATAGTACTAGTAATTTACTACCTGGAAGCTTCATAATATAGCCTATAATTAAGAAATCCAGAATACACGTATGAAAAGGAGTTGATTGTTTTGGAGATTTGTAATTTGGTAAAAGTTAAAGAATTTATAATTGCTAAGGAATTTAATAAACCGAACTTGCTAACTAAGAGTAAGAATGATCGTTATCTTTGATTTTTTGTCCCTTTAATTCAATAGTTCATTTGAATGTGCACATAGTTATTACACTTGAGTGTATTATTATATATATATATATATATATATATGACGATGTAATTTAACTTTACATACATGTTATGGTCTTACTACTATATGAAATCAAAAAGGGAAGAATCAAATTATGTTTGATATTTAGGATAATGATATAGATATATCAATCAGAAGGTTCAAGACAAATCCAATGTGAAGAATTGAAGTGCCTAGGTGGTCTTGTTAGTTTCTGATTATAAAAATTTATTCTAATTAATATTAATTAATTTAAAGATCCACGATTCTCTGTGATATAACCTGTAAATTGAATATTAGAGATTAATACTTTGTGTCATTACGATTATTAACATCTAGGATTTGGGAGTACTATAAACAAACTTGTGGTGAGGCACCAACCTGAAAGGTAAGTAAAAATCCATCTCGTTGTAATGCATGAACATAGTATTGTTTGAATTGATTGTATTATATGTGATTGTGGTATCTTGTGGAATATCGTGGATATTATATGATGCATAATTGGCTTGTATGATGTTGCAATATGCCGCTTGATGAGCAGGTGAACATGTCGTTCCCGGCCGATTGCATGTGCATGCATATTACAAGAGATGTTCGTGATGCATCAAAATATTTTCTCGAAGAAAATGAACGTTTATTGACCAACGCTTAATGCACCAGGCACGCTGGCGTGCTTATGATATATGTTTAGGTATATAAAGTGGAATACTTCCCAGTGAACACGGAGGTAGAGCAGGAGATGGGCTCTTGGTGGCTCGGGAGGATGGTCCGTTTTGTGAGTGCACATGTTATGAACCCGCGGGTGGAATTACTTCTTGGCGGACAATAAGGGACGCAAGTAGGGGACCCTTGGCTGGCCGCAGTGAGGATGGTCCACACGTAACATCATAACGATATTATTGGTCATTTGATTATTCTTTGGGCTGAGCAGCTCTTTCCGGGCATAATGGTGGGTCAAGGCCCAAATGAAAGAAAAATTATTTTGAATAAAGTATTTTGATTCACGGATTTTACATGTTAGCATTACATGTTGGAAAAGCATCACTATTCTTTGGACATGCATGATTTTTACTTGTCGGCTTTAGCTCATGTAGTTCATGACGTGCGGTGAGCATGACAATACCGGCCTCATTAACTTCATCAGCAATCCGAGCTTAGGTTTGAGGAATGTGATATGGATGACGACCTGTTGGGCTTGTTTAGTTCATTTTTTGATCTTTGTACATTTGTTCAGCATGGAGGAACTGGAAGCATTTTTATATCTTTTGAAATCAGTATTGTAAAAATATAAAATAGTGTGTGTGGTTGGAGTTTTTGGGTTTGTATATCTAGTCATTGGGTTTACATACAAACAAGGTTGGTCGGCCTTTTGCCTCTAAATGATAAAATCTTTGTTAGCGAATTACTTTTGGGTTTTCGTTATCGTACATTATAAATTTACACGTTTTAAAAAAGGGTTTGTAGTCAAGTAAGTACTATTTTATTATTTTCTAATAGTAGCAATAGGGGTGGGCGTCACATCCGCAACGCGCGCGATTGAGGACGCTTAACCCTGGTACTATCCGTCTATCTCCGTGGGTGCCCCGACTTGACCCTTACAAGGCTCAGTCTTGATGGCAGTGTTTGGGTGCGGATTTTTTGAACTCGATGCAGAATACCGGGACCCCAACACCATGCTGGGATTTTGATGCTCTTGGGAACCCATTCGATTGATCGATGTTCTTTGGATGGTTCCTTGGGCCATTTTGTTCGAGTTAGTGGATGTTGACCTCTCAAAACATTTGGAGGAACATATTATGATTGAACGCACCTAAGAATGCTCTTTGTTTTGATCTCTTATGAAAAACTCTTGGCATTTTTCGACGCGGCCGCGGTTACGGGCACTCTACAGCCTTCTTGTCGCTTTTAACACACCGGGTAACACGGATAAGGACGGGCGCACGCCATCAAGCCCAGGGCGACTAAGAGAGCCTACTACTCACGTGAATTACATTCGCGAGCGTTCGGGGGTTCGTAGAGATCGTCCCCGGCTCGGAGACGAGACGAAACGTTTGACTCGATAGGAAATATGGGTTCGACTACGTGCGCGGGTTCTTCCCTCGCGCCATAGTCGCTGCCCTCAATCCATCTTGTCCAACACCTTTGAGGCGCTTGGTTGATTGAATCCCAGTGATCAACCTTGAGATGACTACAGAGTATCCGGCCGGGGGGGCTATCGCCCATGGTCAAGATTTCACGATAAATAGTTTCGACCTCCGATTATGCCTATCACAAAGACAAGTATCCTTTGGGGAATCAGCCATGCTCGAGTCGTGCCTTCCTCGGGGAATGACTCTTTGGATTGACTAAAGATCGTATTCTCGACAAATTACTGTCAGAATGACCGACGCCCGCCATAACATTACTACACAACAGACGGTAACCACACGCAGATGAACGCTGACATCAAAAAATGGCAGATGGTCATGACGTGAATCTTTCCACAATCATCGACTGTTATGCGCCACACTTTGTTGCCACCGGAGTGCGATCGTGCCACGGGCGACTCCTCTCAACCGTCTCGATGACTGCATCTTCCGAATATCAGGGGATCGGGAATGTTGCATCTGCACTGTTCTTAAGGCATATGTCACAAGCATAAACCTTCCATTATGGCTATTTGAACCAAGTGGACTTTTCGACTTTTTCCGACACTTACTAGCGCTGGCCCGGGTTTGACACTTGCATGGGACAAAATTTTACTGCGGCGGACATTTTGGGGTTCTTCCACGACTCCACTATCACAATTCTTAATCGGTCCATTATTCTACCCCAAAGGTATTGTTTTCCATGTTCAATTCGGGTTCTTTGATTTTTCATGTTGATTTACCCATGGTTTGTGTGATTCCATTGTACGGCGTGAGCTATGGTTGGATTTGCGGAATTTGGGTCCTGGATGATCTCTACATTGCTTGTTGGGATTTCAATGTGGGTTTGGGGCACCATGTGACGCTCGCGCAATGATACTCTTTCCCAAGCCTCGTGCGAGGATTTAGGGGGATTTCATAGGGGACGACAGCTTGTTTGCTGTCCCGACGATAGAAGTCATTTACTTGGTGCTCTTCACTGAGGCCTCTATCTTTACTTCAAAGGCTGGGACGAGCCCCGGCTACTCGCCCCTTTTTTAAACTCTTTCGAGGAGGAGGTCATGGCTTAGTTCTTCCTCGCGTGGTTCGATCATCACCCGATTTTGGTTCCTGCCTTCCATGACCATTACTAGGGTCCGGTCCCGTTTCATTTTCGGGCGTATGTGGATCCACCACGATTCATTCGGGATTTAGTTACAAGCAACCTCTGGGGCTCTCCATGACACGCACAACCCTTTATCATGAGTCATGAGGAAGCTCAGAGTGGTTGCGATATCTTATTAAAGATTGGAATAGGGATGTGTTTGGGGATGTTAACATAGCAGTGTGGACAGCAGGATGGAGCACCTTCGGCCAGATTCAGCGAGATATTGAGGCTTTGGGCTATACCTCCTCTCTCAGGGATAGAGAGCTGGACATCCAATTAAGCTTTGCAGACGCGTTGCCACCTGGCCAATTCTTAAGCAAAGGCCCGAGGCTCGGCTTAAGGACGTGGAGAATCTTAATACAACATTTTTTCATCGGGCGTATAGTCGATTAAATGCAGGGCCTTCCACGGGGATTCAGGACTTATGGTAAGGTGGAATTTCACCGATGATGCTACAGTCTGGGGAACCATATTATTTCATTTTACGAGGAACTCTTTTCAAGGATAAGGAGCTCCAAAGACGATTTCGGGCCGGTCACCGAGTTCTCACCCAATGGTCCGGGCGCGGACAATGCTTCCCTAACAATCATTCCCTCGATTACGGAAGTGCATAGCTGTGGTGTGTACGGTCAGGAATCTGCTTGGGAGATTCATAAATCTCCGTAACCGTCTGAAGTTCGTGAGATTTTAAAATCAATCTCCGTGAATCAACCGCAGAAAAATCTCCGTATCAACCGCATCGTAATTTTCGATGCGGTTCGGGTACGGATTCAATTTAACGGCGGTTCGACGATGACGAGGAACGGTGAACGAGATTAATCAAAAGTAAAAACACAAATAAGAAAAATATAAAAATGAATGTAAAAATCACCGAATAATTGTAGTCCATTCCTTTTTCTTTGTAATCTCAAGATTAATACTACAATCATAAAATGGCAACACAATCTCAAATTATAAATTCATAATAAATAATACAATCCCAACTAATTATATAAAAATATGTGTTCTAATACACATATACTTTTACATAACTCCATCCCCAAACATCGCCCATCACTCCATGGTGAAACATCATCAATCCATCATTCATTAACCATTAATTATTTGATCGATTATAATTCAATTTCGCTAATACCAAAATAAAATTAACTTGAATAATTTTTCTAAAATTTGTAAATCTAAAGTCGATGGTTTTAATTTACTACGGATCATTGATGTGTAATTATCAGATTTCTTGATGTACAAAACTTTTAAAAAAGTATAAACATATAAGTATCGACAATAAAAATTTAATATACATGTTGATGTTATGTTTTATTAAAACGTAGCAAATAATGAGAATAATTAATCTCCTTAATTATTTTCATTAATTCTCCTATAAAGAACTCAATTTTCAGTCATGGTCAATTATATTGTTGTTTCACGAGTCATGTATCGTAGAGTTTTGAAAAATATTATTTTGTGAAGACGGTAAAATAAATCAAAACAGAATAATGTTTGTATAAAAGTATTCCAAAATTTATAATTTTGAAATGCAGCTAACTTGATTTGTTAGGAGTTGTATTTTACTTTTTTGTATTCATTAATATTGTAACTCTATATGCATGCAATTTATGTGCCTTGATGGAACACGCCCGTGCATTACGGGCAAAAGGTCAGCTAAATGATATAAATTCTTAGAAATTCTAATATAATAATTAATTAATCCTATGAGATAATTTTCTGATTAATTAAATGAGGTATCACAATATCAAAAATATAAAATAAGATAAAATAATATATATGTATGTATTAAAACATTCTTAAAATCGGTTCTATCTTCTGGGATCTACCGGCATTTTAAATCTGCTTCTGGAAATGCACGATATTTTAAAATCTCAGGCGTAACCGCACCAAAAAATTTTCGGATTGTTCGGTTCGGAGAAAGTCAAAAAGTCAACGGAGATTTTTTCGGTTCGGATATTTTTCGGTTCGGAGTATCGGTTGGTTCAGGTGATCTCCAAGTCCAGGTATGTTCCCCTACGCAGACGGTGTTTGATAGATCCAGCACGGCTCCCGAGAACTAATGGGTTCAATGGGATTTTTACCGCCATTTAAGGATGTCATATCTCTTTGAAATGTGACGATGTTCGCTATTTCTTTAACAATTAAGTCTCTACCTCACGGGATTGAATGCTAGCTTCATGGCGCTCATCCCGCACTCAAGCGATGCCAATATCATTGAAAACTTCCGTCGTCGCATGAGCAACTTCCTTTTCAAGATCATCACGCCTTAAAAAGTTTGGCTATTATTATTTATTTATCCTCGGCTTCGGTTGGTTTCATCCGGTGCAGACAAATTCATGAGTGTATGTATTGCCATGGTATCCGAAGGGTTTAATGCCTTACAGGGGACGCAGTTGAATATGATCTTGAAAATAGATATTCGTAAGGCGTTAAAACCTGCGTTAGGTGGGATTTTTACTATATGTCTGCGGCGCCGGGTTTCTCCGAGACATTCGCAAGGCGTTGGGTGGAGGTGGTTCTTCGGTCGTCGAGTCATCAGATGTTGTTGAACGGAACGCTTTGTTGGTTATTTTCTGTTCCGGAAAGTCGACGAGGATCCTTCTTATCACTCCCTATTGTTTGTATTGCGGAGGAGAGGTCTGTAGTCGGTTTATCACAGCGGCCCGATGGATCAGTCCAAGTTATCTCGCCTTCACGGCCTTGAGTATTATCTTCCCAAAGATCCATTCTTTATGCAGGATGATATCGTCATCATAATGCAAGGGCGCCTTTCTTCGATACGCCGGCACAGCTTGGTCTTACTGTTATGCGGATATCTCGAATCGTGTTTAGTCTCGAGAAATCCAGGTGCTTATTTTGGGACGCAGTTTCGCATTATGTCCGTGGGAGGGTGCAACATTTAAAGGGATTCATACGGGGACATTCCCCCACCATCTACTGGCGCCTCAATTTCCAAAGGGGAGCCCCAAAGGTCGCAGATTTACAGCCCGTCTTTGACAAGATAATCCTAAGTTAAAATGATGGGAAAGGCTCGCCCCCCCTCAGCCGGGTAGGGTTTTGTCTTGTTAACTCTTGATAACTAGTTCTTTCGTGCACTCCCATGATGATCTATAAATGGCCTGGCCATGTTGCTAAAACAAATGGAAAAGCCACGCGTAATTTCATTCGGGACTACGTATGAATTCTAAAGGAAAGGTAGTGGCCATTTGGGATACATCGCCGCACGCCGGGCATGGAGGAAGGGGAGTGGGCGTGCGTCGCTCCCAAAGGTCTAACAAGGCTTTCTTAATGAAATTGGGCTGGGAAGGTTCGAACTCGGACTCGTTGTTTTGAGACCTGATTACCTCAGTACTTTACTAGAAATGGGGACATCAGGAGGTCCTTCCTTCCTTCTTCCATTTGGCACGGAGTTAAACCCTCGTATTTCCGATTGCTTGGATGATTCGTTGGATGCGGCGCCAATTCGGCGGGCATTATTATGGATTGAGCAATTGGTTAGGATATTCCATTGCCGGAGAATTGGCATTCAGGCAGGATTATAATATTTATTCCATCGCATCTCCTCGATTACTTTTATGATGGATCCTGGCACTTCACCCTTCCCCTTTGGAGTGCTTATTCGGGAGTCGGTGAAACTGTATGCGTGTCCCAATTGCGCCCACATTTCTCGGGATACTCGTGTTTCGATGAACTCGAGGACGGGTTCGATTACCTCGAAGACGCATAACCTCTACGCCCACGCCCGATAGTAAGATGGGGTTCTTGGATTTGGTCAGCATATCCCGGAACGGCGATCGCGTGGCATGGAGAGCTATACACAATGGAATTGGCAGTCGGGACTTTTTACGAGCCAGGGAAGTTTTATCGCCCTTCGGTTTGTGTTCTTTAGGGAATCTGGGAATCTGGCCGATCGATTTATTTGTTTCTTGTGCTTTTTCGGCATCTTTGGCGTTGGATCTTCCAAGCCTTTCACGTGCACCCCTTCCGTGCTTACAGTTTCAATGAACCGCTGGTACGACTTATGGAATTTAATTTTAGTGACCAGGTCACTTTCTTCTGGCGATGTGGCAATATTATCCTCTGCACTCCTGGCTTGGCACATCATGCAATAGTGATTTTCCACAACAAAACTGACTCCTGGGAGGCGGCTCTAATTCACTCACAGTACTCATTGTTGAATCAAGATCTTTGGACCGGGATGCATGAATAACAATCAACAGGACCTTCTTCATCCTGCTGATGGGTTTAAGAGTCCCACGGAGTTAGATGTGCTCCTCAAGATTGCGGAGGTCCAATGCCAAAATCCTCTCGGGTTGGATGAGAGGTTAACACGATGGCAGCGCTTTATGGGCGCGGCAATCTTACAAAGATCCGGTGTCTTTCGGAATTGTAGAGATTCTTTCGTGGATGCTTTGTCCATTGTTGTGGTTAGATGGCGCATTAGAAAGCGGAATCGTTGCTGACAATGTGGGCCATTCATTACGCATTTGCAAAAAGATGGACGAAACTTTGGCCGGAATCGGATCTAAGTATGTGGTGAACTCCGTCGGGAAGAGAACGATGGAGGTCCCCTTGGCGCTACCTAGCTATTGGCGCCGCATCTGCATCTACTCGGTGGCATTGTTTTTGAATAAATTCGAGAAATATATAAAATGATGTTGCGGCAGTAATGTGCTAAATTCCTTAAGCAAAAGGCTCGAAGCCTGGCTTAAGGATGGCGACCGAAACACAACATTTTTTTCTCATCGGCGTAGTCGATTCGTCTTCGACGCACGGGGATTCGAGGGGACTTATGTGGTGGCGGGAACTTCACCGATGATACTACGGTCCTCAGGAATCATATTATTTCATTTTACGAGGATCTGCGGAAAGCGGGAGGCTCACACACTAATTTCTCATTGATCGGCCACGGTACTCACCCAATGGTTGGGGGCGGGGTAATGCTTCCCTAGCAGTCATTCCCTCCGATTAGAAGTGCGCATAACGGTGTTTGATGGATCCGGACAGCTCCCGGCCTGATGGGTTTAATGGCTCTTTACCGCCGTTTAAGGAAGTCATATCTCGCTGAGGTAACAGACAGCTGATACATTATTTCTTTAACAATTGTCTCTACCTCTGGGATTGGAATGCCGACTTCATGGCGCTCATCCTAAGACTAAGGATGCAATGTCATTGAAAACTTCCGCCCTATCGCATGAGCAGCTTCCCTTTTCAAGATTATCACGAAAATATTGGCTACTGGCGTTTGGTTCTATTATTGCCAACTATTTATCCCCACTCGCCTTGGTTTTTTATCCCGGGTGCAGACAAATTCATGAGTGTATTGCCACGGTAATACTCAAGTGGTTTAATGGGTCTTACAAGGACGCACAAATTCATCAATATGATCCTCAAAATAGATATTCTTATGCATTCGACACATTGAGACGGGATTTTTACTTTATGTATCATGACGTTTTTGGATTCTCCGACGGTCGTGTCGATGAGTGGAGGTGGCCCTTTCTACGTCAATATAGTGTTGTTGAATGGGGCCTTTGTTGGTTATTTTGCCTGTTCCCGGAGGGGTCGACAAGGATCCTTTATCACCCCTATTGTTTCAGTGTTGCGGAGAGGTCTTGGTCGGTTTATCACATCGCCGACGGATCGCTCCAGTTATCTGCCTTCACGCGGCGTAAGGAGTATCATCTTTCCCAAAGCATCCATTCTTTATGCGGATGATATCGTCATCATGTGCGGGCGTCCACGCTCCTCGGCTCGCTTGATTCTTACTCACTATGCGAGATATCTCGGAGTCAGTGTTCGATCTCAGTAAATCCAAGGCTTATTTTCAGGCGGAGTTTTATGTAATGCTGGGAGGGTGCAACATATTTTGGGGATTCATCCAGGCGTTCCCCACCATCTACTTGGGCGCTCCATTTTCAAGGAGCCCCAAAGGTCGCGGATTCACAAATTTCATTTTTACAAAGATAATCCGCTTAAGTTCCGACATTGGAAAGGTCGCCTTTCCTCTCATTTCGGGTAGGGTTTTTCTTGTTAACTCGATGATAACCAGTTCTTTCGTGCACTCCCATGATGATTTATAAATGGCCTACCACGCCGTTTAAAAACAAATGGAAAAGCCATGCGATTTAAATCCGGGAAGGAGATGAATTCTACGGCGAAAGGAAGTGGTCAGCCCCAGGATACATCTTGCACGCCAGGGGCGGAGGGAGGATTGGGCGCAAGACAAGCCAAGGCTGCTAACAAGGCTTTTCTTAATGAAATTGGGCTAGAAGGTTAGAACTCGACTCGTTGGTTTTGAAGACCCTGACAACCGCATTTCTTTACTAAATGGGACATCCAGGAGGTTCTTCTCCTTCCTTCTTCTATTTGGCACGGGATTAAACCCCTGTATTTCGTGCGTGGATGATTCGTTGGATACCAGGCGCTAATTCCGAGGTATTATTGGCTTCGATAATTGGTCGGGGATATTCCATCACGATGACCGCATTCCGTAACATTATGCATTTATTCGGTGCTGCACGCATCTCCGATTACTTTTATGATGGATCCTCGGCACTCACCCCTCCCCTTTGTGGAGGCCATTTGGGAGTCGGTTCGAGCTATCAGGCGTATCCCAATCAGCGCCCACATCTCGGATACCTCGTGCTCGGGATGAACTCGAGGACGGTTCGCCACCTCGAAGACGGCTTATAAATTCCCACGCCCGCCGCCCGATAGTTAGATGGGGTTCTTGGATTTGGTCCTTTGATATCCCTGAACGGCGATCGATGGTGGCATGGAGAGCTATACACAACCGATTGGCAGTCCAGACTCTTTACGAGCTGGGGAAGTTTTACTGGCCCTTCGGTTTGTGTTCTTTGCAGGGAATCGGGGAATCGGTCGATCACTTATTTGTTTCTTGTGCTTTGCAGGCATCTTTGGCGTTGGATCTTCCAAGCCTTTCACGTGCACCCCTTCCAGGCTACAGGTTTCAATGAACTGCTGGTACGGCTCATGGCATTCCACTTTAGCGACCAGGTCACTTTTTCCTTTGGCGTGTGGCAATATTATCCGCATCTGGCTTCTTTGGCACATCCGTAATGAGCTGATTTTTCTCAACAACATCCGACTCCGGAGGCGGCTCATTCGCCTACTGGTACTCATTGTTGAATCAAAGCATCTTTGGGACCGGGGATGCATGAATAACGATCAGCCAGGACCTCTTCATCCTGCGTGGTTTAAGAGTCCCGGACGTGTTAGGCGTGCTCGAGGATTGTGGAGGTCCAATGGCAAAACCCCTCCCAGGTTGGATCAAGGTTAACACGGGTGGAAGCGCTTTAGGGGCGCCGGGCAATCTTACAAAGATCGGTGTCTTTCGAAATTGTAGAGGATTCTTTTGCGGATGCTTTGTCCATCGCTGTGGTTCAGGGTACGCATTTGAAGCGGAATTGGTTGCGGCAATGTGGGCGATTCATTACGCATTTGTAAAAGGATGGACGAAACTTTGGCTGGAATAGGATTCAAGTATGTGGTGAACTACTGGAGAGAAGAGAACGTTGGAGGTCCCATGGCGCCACCTCGGATATTGGCGCCAAACCTTGCATTTACTCAGTGGCATTGATCTTGTAGTCTCTCATATCTTTCGCGAAGGCAATCGGGTACATGCCGAGCAAGAAGACGGAGAGTGGCGTCTGGTTGGGCGTCCCGCCCACAGACCTGCTTCAATACATCACGGATGATTATGTTGGCCAATCCACTTATAGGTTTGTTAATTAATGCGCCACTGCTTCAGGTTTCTTTTTAGGCGCCTTATGTTTCCTTGGGGGTACTCTTTTTTTCCTTTCAAGGGTTTTTCCACAAGGGTGGGTTTTACCTTGGAAGGTTTTAACAGGCCCCAACCATTCACCCATTTGGTCGGCTTGTGACCACTGCGCATTTTTGGTTGTTGACTTTATTTCCAGGCTTTCATTTGGTTACCTGATCTGCCTGTGATCAGGATTACTCTCTTTTAATTTTTATATATATTCGTGATTATTCAAAATAAAAATGAAAAAGAGTTGTCCCCGATGACAGTGATCTGTAGCCAAAAAAAAGCCTCGTAAACAACATCAAAGCGAGATAACATAATGGTCACAAGCGTTATGGTGGATGGTCGAATGGGGCTCATAAAACCTTCCAAGGTAAAACCCACCCTTGTGGGAAAAACCTCGAAGGAAAAAGAGTACCCCCCATATGAAAGTGCGCCCAAATAACAGAAGGCAGATGCACTAGCTATCAAACCTATCAAACCTATAGTTAGATTGGCCAACATAATCCTGAGTGAGGGATGGGATAATAGCCGCTGGGGGCGTCCCCCACCATGTATCCTCGTGCGACGCCTTACTAAAAATATCGGCTACACGGTTGCCTTTCCTAAAGATGTGCGAGACCACGAAATTCATCTGAGAAAGAAGGTGAAGGGTGTACCGCCACCTACCCAAATGGCGCCAAGGCACTCCCTGGCCGATCTCTTCCGCAACAACTCCACTACATAGACCGAGTCCGATTCCAGCCATAGTTGATGCCACCCGCCCGAAAAAGCGATTGTGGCTCGCATAGCCGCCGCTAACTCCGCCTCAAAAGCGAAACCCAATCCACAACGTTCCACAAAGCAACCCCGAAAGAACCCCTACGATTCGAAAAACCCCTGAGGCTTAGGCGGACAAGGCGCCCATAGCGCTCGTCTGTGTTCACTTTAGTCCATCCCGCAGCAAGCTTCGCCATGTAACCTCGCACAATATTGGGGCCTCTGTCAGGTCGCCCAGAACCCGTAGACGGCGGAGAATGAGAAGGTCTCTTTGGTCATTATGCATGCATCCTCTCGGCCCAAAGAAGAAGACTCAAGAATAAGAACACGGAGGCGTAGGATGGCCGCCTCTGAAGTGTCCGGATCTTGTCGAAAGGTCAAGTCATTTCGGACCGCCATGGGATGAGCCAAATGCGGATAATACGGCTACCCGCCAAAGAAAAGTTAAAACCGCTTCACCGAAATGAAAACCCGTTAAACGCACTAAATTCATTAAAACGTAAGCCCAAAAGTAGTGAATATCAAATGAATCGAAAAATCCACTTCCATAGGGCTCAAAAAAAGCACATGAGACAAATAAATGATCAATAGATTCCGCATCAGACAACAAAGAAGACAAACCGAGGGGCCATGAAGGAACCCGAGGACGCAAGACGCCCAAATCGCGGTCGATTATGAATGGCACGCCAAGTCACATCGATCGTCTTTCCGAATATTAGGTGACCAAATCCAGAACCTCATTTCACCACAGGGGAATGGGGCGCAGATAAGAGTAAGCCGCCTTCAAGAAACAATCCCATCATCGGAGTGAATCCATGCTCGCGTCCGATGAATCCGGGGCGATCGGAATTTAACAATATCTCGAACCATATCCAAATAAGCCTCTATAAATGATAGGGTGAAATGCCAAGTCCCATCGTAAAAGTAATCCAGATCTTGATGCGACGAAATAAATATCTATACTCTCGCTGAATACCAATCCTATCTACAATGGTGTAACCCAACCAATTATCCAAATTTAATGAAATGTTGAGTCAGTCGGGAATCCAACAGCGATCCTCCAACAACCCGTCGAGCCCAGGCCTAATCCTCTCTAGATGGAAGATGTGATATACGACCACGAGGAGAACCCTCCGAGGTGAAAAATTGTTTTCTCGAGGATGTCAGAGACCAAAGAGTTTGAAGTCATAATCTTCCAACCCATCTTCATAGGAAGGCATTGTTGGCAACCACGATGGAACGACGCCCAAGCCTCCTTCCGCCCCGAGGCATACAACGACTCGATTAACCACCATCGAACCTTTAGAGTTCACATTCGATCCCGATGAAATTACGCATGGCCATTTCCATTTGCCAAGCAATGTTCTAGGGCACTTGTATACCATCATAGTATGCACGAAGGAGCTGGTAATTACCGATTCACCAAACAAATGCGACCAGCGATAGAAAGAGAAGACCCTTTCCACCTCCCCGAACTTAAATATAATTTTGTCAAACACGGTGGAGATCCGCCACCTTTGGCGCCCCTTTGAAGATAGGGGCGCCTAGATATGCCATAGGGAAGGCGCCAGATGCATCCCCGTAATCATCGGAATACGACCTCGCACATAAGTAGAAACCCGGCTACCAACATAAACCTTAGATTTATTTGGATTGAAAATCTGCCTCAAATGTCCGCATAAAGATTGAGCACCTAAATAATAGAACGTGCATTGCTCGTGGATGCCCACACATAATCACAATATCATCCGCATACATCATCGATGGAGGTAAAGGCAAACCGCTAGCGCCATGAAGGCCTGGAAGGTGGTTCCTCACCGCTTCCTCCAATAACCCGCCTTTAACATCCTGCGGCAATACAAAAGAGAAGGGGTGATAACGATCCCCCTTCCTTAATCATGGGGCCGCGGCATTAAGGCGGTCTTTCTTAGTCGCCCATCCTAGGGAGGTGATGACCTCAGTGAAGTTTCTTCAGTGCTCCTTCGATTTGTGGTCCCTCTCTCGGATGTTCAAGGTGCTCGACATGGTGTACTCCCATGGCCAATGCCAATCTAGCAATACATGAACCCCAACATTTGGCTCATAATGGGTCAAATATCAATCCCCCAATTAGGTACTACTTTTGCGAATATGGTTTTGGTAATTACTCGACATTAGTTCTTGCCATCGAGTTCCGGATAACCACATATCTTTTGCTAAAATAGTTTCTAGTAAAACTAACTCTATCCCCAAGCCAATTTTTTTGAATAAATTAATATATATATATATATATATATATATATAATGAAAAAAGGTTGTCCTGATCACAGTCGATCGTAGCCAAACAAGTAAGCCTCGAAATGAGTTCGAAATAAAAACGGAATAGTCACAAGCCGACCGGATGGCCGAATGGTTGGGGCTCGTTAAAACCTCCCAAGGTAAAACCCACCTTGTGGGAAAACTCTTGGTAGGAAAAAAGTACCCCATAAAGAAAAAAAGCGTCCAAAACGATACATCAAGGATAGCCCAGACGCATTAACTAACAAACCTATAATTGCACCGCCAACATAGTCCTCCGTGAATAAATGCACGATATCCACCAAATGGGACACCCCACAGTGTGATCTTTTACTTAGAGGTCCGCCACCCGATTGCCCTCCGAAAAATGTGCGAGACCACCAAATCTATTTGTGAAAGAAGATGCATAGTGTAACACCACTTGCAAGGTGGCGCCAGTGGGAACCACCTCGGACCTTTTCTTGAGCAAGTCCACCACATAAGCGAGAATCGGACTTAAGCCAAAGTTGAGTCCACTTACGCGAATGCATAATGAATGACCCACATACCGCCACCAGTGCTCGCCAAAAGCAAAGCCCGAACCACAATGTTCCACAAAGCAACCCCAAGAAGCCTCTGCCCAGTTCGGAAGATCCAGGTTAAAAGGCATCCCGGTGCCCCGATGCACTACCGCCCGTATTCACCTTGATCCAGTCGGTCAGGCGGTTTTCGCCAACTAACCTTTCATGATCTTCTAGGCTTGTCTAGGCGCCCCATGTACACAAATCCTTCGAGAGAATGAAAAGGTCATGTTGATCATTATGCATGCAACTCCGATCTAAGGAAGATGACTCCATGATAAGAACACGAACATGGAGGATAGGGTTCCCACCGTCCATAGTTTTGTCTTTGAAAGCCAAAGTCATTCCGGATATGCGGATGAGCGGATGCAAGATAACACCGCACACGCCATAAGAAAGCACCGCTCACTAAAATGAAAATTCATTAAACGACTAGAAATTCATTAAAGCTATGAGCCATAAAAAGGTGAACGTCAAATGTGTCAAAGATCTACCGCCAAAAAGGCCCTTGCAAATACACAAGAGACAAACAAATGATCAACACATTCGGCGGCGAAAGACAACAAAGCCCCTGCAGGAGCCGAGGGGCCAATGTAACTCCCCCAGGTTGCAATAAATCGATACTACCCGGTTGATTGTGGATAGCACTCCATGCCACAATCAAAAGTCATTCCGGATATGAGGTGACTAAATCCAGAACCCCATTAGACCACCGGAGATTGGGGTTGTAAATGAGAGTAAGACGCTTTCAAAGTAATAATCCATAATCGTGAGTGCATCCCGACACGAGTATCCTTCGGCAGGGCTATGGGGATTTCAAAAACAATATCCCGGACTGATCCAAGTAAACCCTCAACAAACGAGAAGTTGAAATGCCAAGACTCATCATATAAGTAATCCGAGATGCGATGCCAAAATAGATATTTGTATTCATGCGGGATACCAATTCTATCACGCAATGGCGTATCCCAACAAGTTGTCAAGCCAAAATAAGACCTCGAATTACACCCAGGATCCAACGAGTCATTTAAGAAACCCGTCGTGAGCCGATCTCGGTCCCAAATGGAAGAAGGGATGAATGATCGTTGGAGAGAACCGCCCAAAGTCATATAACGCGTTTTCCAAGAATTTTGAATCACAGACCAGTTCATAACCTTCCGGCCAGGTTTCGCCGAACGCGCCTTATTAGCAACCATAATAAATGACGCTGATCCCCCCTTCGGCTCGAGGCATACAACATCGATTACAATTTACCACCACCGAACCTTTAGGTTAACATCACCCGATCCAGATAAAGTTACGAAGGAACTAGTGATCATCAATTCACCAGCGCATTAATGCGACCACCAATAGATAAAGATGCCCTTTTCCAACTTCTAAACTTAAAAATCACCTTACGTAAACGGGTTTTTGTGTCATTTAAGCTGAATTTTTCATCTTGAAATAAAAAATTGAGAATTAAAGGCGAAATGCGTGGAATATTGTTGATGGGATTTAGCAGATTTGGCCTAAATTGCAATTTAAAACACCTGGCAGTAAGGTATAATAGTATTCAAAAGTGAAGGTGGTCTTGCAACCATGCTTGGACGCTTTCACATAGAGCTTCTCAAGTTCCGTTTAAGTCGTAAAATGTGCTCCATTCACAAATCCCCTCGCCGTCGATCTCCGCCCACTTCTTCCACTCTCATCTCGGTGGCATTTCGTGTTTCGTCACCTCCTTTGTAAAAAATCGTCATCCGATGCAATAAAAACATTGCCTTGACTATTGATTGTTGGATTAGCACTTCCTCCTATTGTATACATTTTCCAACGGTTTACATTGTTCACAATGTGAAAGTACCCATGCCTACACCGGGAATTCTTTGGACTAAACCTTCTCCAAAGTAATTAAAAGCAATTATGGCTTGCATATTCTTGTCCGCAACAAAATCATCATTATGACCCATAAGCATAACCTCGTTGTGACGAAACATGTAGTTATTAGAAATTGTTATAGCCGCGATCCAGAAACTATATCAATAAGCCCATCGTGGGCACCGGATAACGCACAATGGTCGATCCAAATATCCCAGGGCCCCAAATATCGAAATACCATCCCCATCCGAGATACCTCTGAATCGATAATGTCTGTGGTTTATCGATCAACCTAATTTCCTACCGGATACAATTGTGTATGTAAATTCCATGTATGATAATGTTAGTAACACTTTGTATTGTCACGCATGGCCCATTCGATATGTCGATGTTGAACCCACGCCGTCTCACGGTCTTGTAAGAGTTCATAATGAGTTCTTCTCTCAACGTTATTTTCATGTCATGATCAAATATGATCCACAGGCTCTTCTTGGATGACCGCATGTCTAAGCATACCCTGCATTGGGTTAACTCGGGTCATCGTCCTCTTTGTTGTGATGATATATAATTCACTATCTAGACCACCAATCGTGTTGCGACCAAATCCAATCCCACAAATCGCAAAGAACTTTTCTGGTTTCCCTATCGATCACATCGCAACAATCGCCGATTGGATTACCCATTCGCATGACCCTCGCCGGTTTGCCAGACGCCGAGTTCTTGATTGATCTCCTACCCTTATCGAAACGGGTTGTAAATCCACAACCTTGGGAGCTCCTTTGAATATTAGGGCACTGAGATAAACCATAGGGAAGACCCCTAACTGAATGCCCGTAATCGCCTCGTATACGGCCACGCACATAATTAGAAACCTTGGTGCCAAAGTAAGCTTTGGATTTTTGAGGATTGAAGGTCCGCTCGAGATATCCGCATATAATGTGAGGATCCAGAAGCACGAATTCGTGCAAGAGGCCCCACACATAATCACAATATCATCCGCGTACATAATGGAAGAAGGAAAATGATCTTTCTAGGCGCCATGAACGGCTCCTAGCCGATTCTAGGTTACCGCTTCAATATATTCGCTAAGAACTTCCTCCACAATGCAAAAGAGTAGAGGACGAAAGGATCCCCCTGCCTAACCCTCGAAAAACAAGAAAAATATCCCACGGTCGATCCATTTAATAAAATCGAAGAAGATTGAAGAATAACTTCAATCCAACGAACAAAGACCTCTGAAAATCCAAACTCATGCAAGACGTGAATCAAAAAACCCCCCAATTAATAGTATCAAACGCCTTGCGGATATCAATTTTCAAAATCATGTTGGCATCATTCTGGCCATACAAAACATTGAAACCTTCAGAAACCACGGATATACAGTCATGAATCTGCCTGCCCGGAATAAACCCAAACTGCATAGGAGACAAATAAGCAGAAATGATAGACCCAGACGAGTAGCCAAGATCTTGCTAATAATCTTGAAAAGAAAATTACTCATAACAATCGGTCTGAAGTTCTCAATAGTATAAAGATCCTTAGTCTTCGGAATGAGCGCTATAAAACCCAGCATTCAACCCCACAGAAGGACGAGCTAGTGAAGGAAAAATGGACAGCGACCACATCTGCTGAAATAACATCCCAAAAGTGATGATAAAACATCCCATTGAAACCGTCCGGGCCAGGAGAATTGTCCGAACCCATATCAAAAGCAGCTTCTCTAATCTTTGACTCCGAGGGAATAGCCGTCAAAAGAGCGTTATCCGCCGTACCCACCATAGGAGAAATCACCTGATCAACCAAAGTATAGTCCGGAATGGTATCCCCTGTGTCCGCGAAAAGAGCTTCTTATAGAAAGATATTATATGATTCCCAAGAACAATCGGATCATCCGAGTAACTACCATCGATCATCGGGACCCTGGATCTGAGGCCCACTTCGAATCTGACAACAACGATGAAAGAATGTTGTATTACGATCCCCATCCTTATGCCATGCCGAGCGAGCTTTTTCTAGCTTTAGGAATTGATTGTAATAACAGTGTAATGAGACAACTCGTTTTGGGCATCAAGTTCCATGTCACGACGTGCAAAACATTATAGCCCGGTCTCAATATCTCGCCTAACTTTCTATCGACTCTCCACCTTACAATTAACATCCCCAAAGACGTCTTTATTCCAAACCTTAATAGCGACGCAATGTTTTTAGCTTCCACATAACGCAACAGAGGGTTGGGCAGGCGCAGGAAGGCCCACAAGAACTTACTACATCCCAAAAAGAGTCATGATATATCCACATACATTGAAAAAAAACATTTAACCGGACCCCTGATGACAGAAGATGAGCAGGAAACCAAAATGGGATGGTGATCCGAGCCAATGCGAGGTAGAACCAAACCCTTAACCACTTGCCAAAGAGAGAAAATCGACACGTTGCTGGCCTCGATCTAATTTAGCCTGGAGAAGGGACATGGGCATACGAGGAGAGCACCAAGTGAACGATTTCCGTAGTCCCGCACAAAAACAAACCATCATCCTCCAAAAAGTCCTTAAAATCCTGACAAGAGGCCTGAAATAAAATACCACTGCCCGAATGCTCATGATGACCCAAAACAACGTTAAAATCCCCAATAAGCAATAAATCCTCAAGACCCAAATTTCTCAAATCCAACCAAAGCGTCGCCGAGCAATATGATCACATAAACCATGAGCAAAACCAATATGAAAAATCATAGAACTCAATCAACCGCAGAACAATACCCGAGAAATAAGAAGACCACACATGTTGCAAAACTAAAATACCTTAATCAAAGAAAACCCAAATATCACCGACCGCTAGCACGAAAAATTTTGAGACATTTTAAACTCAAACCCACTACTCCAATAAGAAGCCGATATCGAAGAAATGTCCACCTTAGGCTCACAGATAGTCAAAATAGAAGGTTTATGTTTCGACATAAAACCTTAAGAACACTACGAGAAGCAATGTTCCCAATCCCTGGATATTTTAGAATATGCGATTCATTGAGATGGGGGGAGTAAGCGCCTGTTGAGCACACGGTAAAAATAGGAGTGTGGTGTGTCACAAAATCCGATGATTGAGCGTTAGCAACTTCATCCTGCATAATCCACCCACCGTTTTGAAGCCGCAAAATCTAACTCATCGGGTCTGGGTGATCCACTCAATTGTGAGATCATGAATAGCCGGAGATGGTCCCCGAGCAACACTCTAAAGCATCGGGATTTCGCCTAGAATCGGGGTGGAGCCCGAGAAAAAGCGACTAAGAGCACGGATACGCTTCTCCAAAATGGATGTTGAATCGTAAGAGGCATTTGTAGAGAAGGAACCGATGTTAGAAGATGGAGCCTTGGGAACCAGGATGTCGAGTTGGAAGAGTCAAGGGGAATACGGGGAATGTTGTTATGGGGCATCATCCAAGCAGCGCTCAAAAGCATTACCAAAGGTGTATGTCAAAAGAGGGAAAGTGACTATGGCGGAAGGGAGCTACGCGCATAGTCGAACCCGTATTTCCCATTGAGTCATCAACAACCTTGCTTTTGTCCCGCACGCACAGACGATAAATTTTGTGAACTACGGAATGTCCCTTCAATCAATTCGGACGTCCTAGGAGCCTTGGAATGTCCGGGTAGGGTAGTGCGCATTTCCATAGATGAGGTTCATGTAGAAGTAAGACGGCAAGAAGCGGTCGAATGTCGTGACATTACACTTAGAACAAAACTCGGGGAGTTTCATAGCTAAGCTAACCGATACAAAGGAACATCACAACCTGATTTCCACCATAATGTTTTTTGAATAAATTCGTATATATAGATAAAAAAGAAAAAGAGTTGTCCTCGATCACGAGCAAGATCGTAACTAAAAGTAAGCCTGAAAATAATGTCGAAATAAAACAAAATGGTCACAAGCCGACAGGATGACCGAATGGTTGGGGCCTTGTTAAAACCTCCAAAGGTAAAACCCACCATTGCGGTAAAACCCTGGAAGGAAAAATAATACCCAATGAGTAAACGCGTGCGAAAGCAAACAAGACGGCAAAGAAAACCAGCGCGTGCTGACCAACCTATAATTGACCGCAAACATAATCTGCAGCAGATGATACGTTATCTGCTGGGCACTCCCACCTTTGGCAGAGTGCGATCTCTTGCTAAGTATGTCCATGCCACCCGGTGCCCCTCGGAAGAATGTGTGAGACCACCAAATCCATCTAAGAAAAGAAGGTGCATGTTGTAACACCACTGGCTAGATGGCGCGCAGTACCCCTCCGATCTCTTCTCGAGCAACTCTAACACATAAAACCGAATCGACTCGGCCCAAAGTTGAGTCCGCCTCTTCCGCAAAAGCATAATGAATCGCCCACAGCCGCCACCACTGTCCTCAAAAGCAAAGCCCGGACCGCAACGTTCCCCACAAAGCATCTCGAAAGAAGCCTCTGCGGTTTGGAAAGACCCCGAGGAAGTGAAAGGCATCCAGTGCCCGGCACCGTAAATGCGTATTGACTTTGATCCAAATTTTAGGGCTTTTGCTAGTTAACCGCTTTGCACAATCTTGGGGCCTGGGCAGCGTCCAGGTACACGGGTCTCAGGAGAATGAAAAGGTCATGTTGATCATTATGCATTCAACCCTGGCAAAGTGAAGGAAGAAGATTAGAATGATTACGGGCGGAGGATGGCGCATCCACTATCAAAGTTTGTCATTGAAAGTCAAGTCGTTTGTGATCTGCCCGATGAGCCAAATACAGATAAAGACGCCACGCGCCATAAGAAAGCCACCGCCATTGAAATGGAAACTCATTAAACGCACTAGAAATGGAAAGTCAATTTCGGACGCCAAAAGAGTCAAAGATCCACCACGAAAGGCCCTTGCAAAAACACAAGATATGCAGAAAATGATCGTGATTTTAAAACAATACTGATAAAGGTTGCAAACCGATCGTAGTGCGATCTCTTGCTAGAGTATGTCGCCCCGATTGCACTCGAAAAATGTGTGAGGCCACTAAATCCATCCGAGAAAGAAGGTGCATAGTGTAACGCCACTTGCTAAGATGGCACCAAGGTACCCTCCGATCTCTTAGAGCAAGCTCCATCACATAAAGCGGAATCTCACTCCCCGTAAAGTTTAGTCCACCCTTCGCAAAAGCATAATGAATCACCCACATAGTTGTATGTTCACTTGGTTTTATACCATTGATTTGGCCCGAATCTAGAGTTTTGTGTTGTTTTTTGAGTATTTTGAGTCGTTTTGTTATATCTCATGGTTAGGCATTAATTTCCATTGTTTAGTCATTTGAGGAGTCAAGCCATGTTGAGAGCCAATTATATTGAGTTTATAGTCATATTAATGAATCGTTTATCAAAAGAAGTATAAACGATCAAACAACGAGAGATTGATTTGAAGAAACGTCCCAAATGCGTCTCCGAAATTTCCATCACCGTGGTAGGGTTTAATTTTGGCCATAACTCTCTCTCTGAGAATTGATATTGAGGTGATTCAAGTGGCTATGGAAAGCTAAGATATAGAGCTATAACTTTGATGAAGGGCTCAAAACCAAATTCGGACATTTGGTGGGCAAACAAAAGGGTGGAGCAAGGCTGTGGCGGTTTCCCATGAAGCGATTGCAGACGCCCAAGACAGGCAAAACACCCAAATTTCACGTAAGCGCTTCTGCAGCTGCTTAACGCTACGCTGGCTAAGCCCCCAAGTATTTGAAATCTTTGGGCGCAGCAGCCTCAAGTGGCTCCAGCAATGCGGGGCGGAAAAAAACTTCATGTTCACTACCCTTTCTTGGACTTTTGGCGATTATAAATACTAGCCTTGGGGGCTTGAAATAGGGGATCTTGGAACCCTTGGGAAGAGGATAAAACAGCTACAAGACAAGGAAGAAGGATTTGGGCATCTTGAGAAGAATTTGGAGAAAGAAGATTGGAGGCTTCTATCATCATCTAGAAATAGAGAAGATCCTCTACTTGTTCTTATTTTGTTGCTTTATTCATATCTTGTAAGATGTATTATTGTATTTTCATGGATTCATTTTCTTTAATCACTGAGCTAAACTCTATAATTCTAGAGAATGATGTAATCTATGTTTGAACTTATGTTTTGAGATTGTGGTTTGTCAATCTAGATCTATCAATTTATTTGTGCTATTTGGATCTATTCAGTTTTCTAAATTACTTGATCAATAATTTAGATTGTTTGGTGTATTTGATTTGACACTTGAGAAAGGTAATTGAATACATGACCTTGGAATAGCATAACACAGATTTCATAGAATTCAGAGATTTGTGAATCCAAGTCTTTTATCAAGATTCATAGTTTTTATTGAGATTTTAATTGGTGATTTTTATAGAGATATTGATTTCCCAATTGAATCTAAAATCATTTGACACTTGAGAGAGGGAATGATTATTGTAGAAATCTTGACTTATAAATTGGTAATTGATGATTGATAAACCATATTGACAACATAAGGGATAACTAGATTCATCATACCTCTAGAATTCATTTAATCATTTGGATAAACTCATTAATATTTTCATATTCTTGATTTATTTTTTTAGTATTTTTAGTATAATCAACTCCATCATATATTAAATTTCTAAAATAAAGTTAGACTACTATATTATAGTACTTAGCAATAATTCGATAATTATTCCTGTGGATTCGACAACCTTACTACTCTATATTAAAACTTGACACTGCGGAGCTTCATGTTAGAAAATTATCTAACATTTATCACGCCCAACCCTATTACTACTACTCTTCGGAAAATATATAAATAGTAATACTCGCCACAAACTTCTATGCGAAAAACGTGTAATAATTTTTTTCTTCTTTTTTTTTTGATCCCTGTGATATTTAAACCACAAACAAGCAAAAATCACTTTAATTAAAATATCGGGACAAGCATGTCCACAAACAAAAGAGGTAACCAACCCCTGTTATTAAACACAAAGAGACATCCACGTGATCAAATGCATAACCCACATCACCTAGCTATTTACATGTACATAGTAACATCGAGTTTTCAAAAGAGGGTACAACCCTAAACCAAAATATAATACAAGACCACAAAGGAAAGGTGACCATCAACATAGGCCCCACTGGTCGTCATCCATATACGTTGTCCTCGATAACTTGTATGAGCCCGAATGATCGCAACATTAAGCCCATGAAATCCAGGCATCAGCGTCACCTACAATGCATGAACTACATACGAGCTAAAAGTTCAATAATAAAAATCATGCATGTCAATGAGATGATATGAAATAACAGTAATTGTATCCAATATGCACTTTCAAGAATGCATGCCGATGAAATAAAGTATTTCAACCAAATTTCTTTTTCTTTTATCGGGCCCTTGGCCCCCTACCGTGCAGGAAAGAGCTCCATATCAATTTTCAAATGGCCGATAACCGATTGACACACACGAGGGCCCATCCGCTGTGGACCGCGCATGTCCGCCTCATGCTCCAGACGCATGATTCACAAAGAAGTCATCCACTCACGCACTAACTAGTGGTACTATCAAGTGACCATCCTCCTGCGCCACCAGCGCCCGCCTCATGCGCTCGCGATTACGTTTCTCGTGCATGCGTCATTTCACCGATAATCACATATTGTGCATGACATGCGAATGCCAATGAATGACATGCTAATGAAACTATAATCATCGCACTTCAATATTCAAGCAACATATGAACATCGAGGTTTCCATAATACATCCATCAAGATACAAGAATCGCATTTAGTATCAATAAGACAGAAATACTATGTTCATGCATTGTAAGCGTAGGATGGATTTTCACTTACCTTCCACCTCGGACACTATTATTTTACGGAAAAATGAAAGTGTTTTTCCTTCTAGCCTTAAGTGAAGGACAACTCGCGGATAATATGAGATATGAATTTTCATTCATTTTTTTCCTTTTACCATAATGAAAGAATCCAAGTTTTAAATATAACCAGGTAACTACAAACTCTGATCTGATAATACAAACTTAATCAATTAAATTTTCTTTCTCCCACATAAAGATTGTACACATTAAGATATAACTAGGTAATCTTCACCAATATCTATCTTATTTATAACAACTAATATGAATATTAAAAATACCACTCTTAATAAGAACATGAATATAATATTGCCATTAATAGAGAAATTTAACAAAAACTTGATCTACCTTACATCAGATCGCTTTTATAGAAAACGTTAATGACCATTATATCTATTCTTCCAATTCAACATTAACGGCAGAGACACATGTTTTCATTGATTACTATTCAAGCAGCAATATTATGCCTTTTACCCAATAATAAACCCTTTACAAATTCCGAAACCTGTTGGCTATGGTTTAAGACTATGAAGTGTGTACATGATCGATTAACCATTTGTCTTATTTTTTTTTACTAATTAGATATAAGCATGCGACTAATTTCTTTTAATTTATCACTAGTTTATTAAATAAAATTAGGCTCAAGACACAGACCATATTTAGAATAAAACACCACATAAATTTATCTTAAAATTAGCCTTGTTTACATATTAGCAATCCAAACAACTAGAAGTGTAGTTACAGTTATTGAAATTCACTTTACCAATATTACCATTATGCCTCATTCCTTTGATTCTCTCCTTTTAACACTTCTTATTCTATTTTTCTTTTGTTTCCGCCGCTTTTGTGTGCTATGTTAATGTACTGATGTATATATATCCTTTTTAACAATGGCGGTGAAGGGTATTATATATAATATATGTATAATAATTATATTTTATAGTATATGATAAATTGTGACCTTATCTATTTGAAAGTAATATATATCTAAACATATGTACATGTAAAGAAGTTTCTGGTAGGCTCAGGTTAGAAATATGATTTGCCTCTAGGATTTCTTTGTATACTAAATATATATACACACACACGTGTATATATTATATGTTGTCTGATTAGTGCTATATATATATCCTTATCTAAGATAGACATATGTTCGAATACATATATATGGTTATACTCTATCACATATATATATATATATATATATATATATATATATATATATATATATATATAGGGGGGAGGATCAAGTGAGACCATGTCTCAGGTGAGACACAATGGACTAATCTCAACCATCCCCACTATTAATCAATGGGTATGATTTAATAGATAAAAAATATATTAAAATATTAATTTAATCAATATAAGGGTAGTAGGGTAAAATAACATAACAAGTTAGTTTACAAAATGCAATCAAATCTCTTTCTCTCATACATCTCCCACCTTCAATCTCACGTCTCTCTCTCTCTCTCTCTCTTCTCTCCATTAGCGTTAAAGAATAAAAACTGAAGAACCTCGAAAAATTACGGTTCATGAAAATTATAGAGAAAAACAAAAAATCGGTGCAATATTACGGATAAATAACGAATAGTGAGTTCGAAAAACTAAATACGCAACAAAACTCAACTAAATATGCATTATCCGAAAACTATCTATGCAAAAAAACTAATATGTAGTAAAAGATATTCAACTATGCAAGACGTCATAAACTATGCAACAAAATCAACTAACTATGTATTTATCTAGAAACTATCTATGTTGTGGAATAACTAAATATGCGAAGACATTATGTAACATCCCATTTTTATAATTTCAGCGGCATCCCATTTGCATAACTAAATATACATTATATTGAACCTTATTTACGCAGTTGTAGTATAACTACATACGATGCGTTATATTAATTATGTCTTGTTTTCGTAAAATAGTACCAACAAAATAACTAAATATGCATTATTTGATGTCTAATTATGCGATTAAAGAAACCCTAACTATGTAAAATAAAAATATTTAGAAAAAACAGTTCAAAATCCGCCACAAAATCCGTGAGTCATCAATTTGACCCTTACAAACGCCATCTGGGACCACTAATTTGAATTAAAATTACAATCTTACCCTTTAAAATCAAGAAAAATTAGGAAATAATTAGAAAAACTAATTATTAATCACATCACTTCATTTTCTATGATCGAACGGGTAAAGATGAGTCCACATTTGTCTCACCTAAGGAGGGTGGTTTCATTTGAACCAAATCATATATATATATATATATATATTTTGGTGAATATATTTATATAATTAGCGCATAATTAACAAAATCAAATCCATATTGGCTGGTATGATCAATTTAAACTCGGGTATTACATCCTCCCCTCCATATAAAAATTTAGTCCCCAGAAATTTTACTACCAAATAGATTATGATACTTAGCCTCTCATCCCGTCTTCTTTCCCATGTAGCTTTCTCTCTTGATTGATTTCTCCAGTACTTTAACTAACGGGATTTTCTTATTCCCGAAGTTTTACTTCTCCCTCGGCTTTTCTTCACACTTCACAAAACCGAAAATGCCGGGGTGGGTCTGTAGTGCAGGTCGCGAACAGGGATCTCTTTGCCCGCCGTTCAGGAAGAAGGGTCCGACCCCATCTCTCAACCTACCTCTGGATCTGCAAAATCGGAGAATATGTAGATGTCAAAGTGAACAGGTCGATCCATAAAGGCATGCCCCCACAAATTCTACCATGACCATACGGGTCACGCCGGAACGTCACCAAGCGTGCAATTGGTGTTGAAGTCAACAAGGGTCGGTAACAGAATCATCAGGAAAGAGAATTCATGTTCGTATAGAACATGTTCAGCCATCACGATGCCATGAGGAGATCGACTCGAGGATAAAAAATGACGGTCAAGGCTGATGCAAAAGCACAAGGTAAAAATTATTAGCACAAAGAGGCGGCCAGGAAAACAAACACAGTTTCATGGTCGAAGGTGCAACTTTGAGCTGTCACTCCTGATCCCCGATGATGTCATTGATGATTTGAAGGGTGGTTACTAAGTATTGGATGGTAGTTGGGGTTTCGCATTTTTTGGGCCCTTTTTGTTTGGAAATTGTTGCTTCAAACTAATTCTCTCTTTCTTTCTTGATTTATATGATGGACAAGTGAGTTGGAAATTGATAATTTAGAAACAATATTTCCATAGGTATCTCACCGTAGCTTAAGTTAGCATTTAATTCTATGGGTTCGTGATTTCAAAATGTGAGATGGGTTTGCAATGTATTTTCTCAACATGGATACGTGAAAAACATTGTGCGACTTGCCGCCATTGTGGGCAAGTCAAGCTATAGGCAACATCACCAATTCTTTTAGTAATATGAAATGGACCAATGTACTAGGGGATCGAGCTTTCTTTTCTTTCTAAAGTGCATTATTCCTTTCTTTCACGGTGCCACTCTTAAAAATACTCAATCTCTAGAAGTAAAATTCTAACATTCTTCTTCTTTTTTTTTATTTGAGTAGCTTTTCTCGAAACGACGAGATTTTCATTCTTTGTCGAATTTGCGTCACAACCTCTATCATTTCTCGAATCATATCCGGGGTCTAGAAGCTTTCTCTCACCAACTTCGTCTAGTGGATCGGCGATCTACACTCTCTACCATATAATGCTTCATAGGAGCCGTCCGTGTGGCTTGATAGCTATTGTTATAGGAGAATTCTATCAAAGGTAAATGCTTACTCCACATCCTTGAAAATCTAGAACACAAGCTCTAAGCATATTTTCTAGAGTTTGTATTATTCGCTCCGATTGTCTATCGGTTTGAGGGTGATAAGTAAGTCTTAAACGATAATCGCGTGTCCTGTGCTTTAGCGTCAGACTCCTCCAAATTAGATAAGAATCCCAAGTCTCATATGCAAAAAATAATGGATAGTGGCACACCATGAAGTCTAACCACTTCCTCGTATATAAATTTCCAGCGTATTGGTCCATGGAATAGGTAGAACGAATAGAAATAAAATGAGCGGATTTTGGTTAATCTATCAATGATCACCCAAATAGCATCGTGTCCCTTGATTGTTTTGGGCAAACCATCACAAAATCCATGGTGACTTTTTGTTCCAAACTTTTTGTGTTCCTTTTTTGTTACCGAGTTAAGATTGTTCCACGTATTGTGCGATGTCCCTTTTCATGCCTGGCCACCAAGAAGGTATCTTCAAATCTCCGTACACTTTAGTAGCTCACGGATGTACATAATATGGCGTTGAATGCGTCTTGCTAGAATATCCTCTCGGAGATTTTCCTTGTTGGAGTGCGTATAATCGCTTCTTTAGATCGTAGAACTTCGTTCTCGGATATTTTGAAATCGAGAAGACACTCGAGTTCGATATCTTTCTTCACTTTGGCATAGTAATCATCACCCTTGTTGTTCCCTGGTGAATTCAATCAAGTAGCGTCGGTTCGGAGTGTTACCGCTAACTTACCAATGAACCCTAATGATACAACCCACGTTCATTTTAGGAGATCCATTAACCCCTGGTTTTAGAATGCAAATCGCAATTGCATTGCTTTGTGTTGATTTTGCTCAACGCGACCGCTTTCTGACATCGCTTTAGGATGATAGTTGATTACACAATCATAGTCCTTTACTAATTCCAACCATTGACGTTGTAGCATATTTAGTTCTTTTGTGTGAAAAGTACTTTAAACTCTTGTGATCTGTGTAGATCTCACATCGTTCCCGTATAGGTATGCCTCCATATTTTAAGCGCAAATACATTTTGCAATGAACTCTAAATCATGCGTTGGGTAGTTCTTTTCATAGTCTTCAATTATACGACATATGCAATCACCCTACCGCTTTTGCATCAATACACACCCAGGCCATTCTTGACGCGTCACTATAAACGACAAAAACCTCCAATTGACACGATGGAATCGATAGAATAGGTCTTTGTCAATCGATCTCTTCGATTCTTGAAAGCTTTATTCACTTGCCTCCGATCCATTTGAATGCGACACTTTTTCTAGTCAAATATGTGTTAAAGGCGAAATCTTGGAGAATCCTTCCACAAATCGTCGATAGAGCCCGCTAATCCCTAAAAACTATGTACTTCTGAAGGATTTGTGGGTTGTGGCTACTTATTGATAAATTAAGCTTTACTTGGATCACAGAGATTCCCGCTCAGGATACAACATGTCCTAAGAATACTACTCGACCCAATTTTAATCACATTTCTTAATTTTAGCATATAATTGTTTTGCTTCAGGACTTAACACTATTCGGTTTAAGTTTTCGCGCTCTTTTGTTCTAAGTATATCAAGATATCATCGATAAAACGCTGATAACAAATTTATCGAGAAAATCTTTAAATACTTTCGATTCATCAAGTCCATGAAAGTCAAGTTGGGGCATTAGTCAATCCCGAATGGCATCACCAAAATTTCAGAAGTGTCATACCTGGAAGTCTTTGAATGTTGTTTAGGTATATCATCTTCTTTTATTTTCTAATCGGTACCCAGGATCGCATAGTGATCTTAAAAATATTGTTGACTCGAAGTTGATCGAACAATCGCCGATTTGAGGTAAGCGGGTATTTATTCTTAATTGTGACTTTATTCAATTCTCGATGGTCGATACACAATCTCATCGTACCATCCTTTCGCACGAATAAGACCAGAGTGCACCCGTATGGCGAGAAATTTAGGTCAATGAAGCACTTTTATCTAAAGAACTCTTTGCAATTGTGTCTTTAGTTCTTCGATTCCAATGGAACCATGCGATATGGGGCTTTGGAGATCGGAGACGTTTCAGGAATTAGGGTCAATAACAAACTCGATCTCGCGTCGTGGTAATCACGGGGAAGATCATACGAAAATACATTGGGGATACTCTCTGGGAACTTCATCGGGGTTGGTTTGTATTTGTTCATTGATGCCATGACACTTCTTGGTATCCTTCACAAACCGCCCAACAAACATTGCGCTTTAGTGCGATATTATTGGAAATCTAAAATGTGTCGTGATTCCAACGAAGGTGAATGGATTTTCCCTGGGGTCGAAAAGGTTCTTTGTCTTTTTCGACAATTGATTGCGGGCACCATAGTTTGATAGCCAATCCATACCCAAAATGATATCATAGTCGTTCATGGTTAACACGCGATTAGATCCACATAAAATTCTCTATTTTCAATTGGAATAACACAAGGTCTCAAAACTGACAATTGTCTATTTGGAATCTCCGAGAGAATTATTACATTATAACCCACAAAGCTACATCCAGTGTCTACCCGATCTCCTCACGCACTCGATGGATCAAATGAATGTGTCGCCCCGAATCAAATAATATGAATGTTGGGGTGTCAAAGATAAGAAGTTTACCGTAACCACTGATGGGTTCGCCTGCCTCGTTTTCTCGTGATAGAAATGCTTCATTTTGGCATATTCATTTGTCTATGAGTTAAGCTATTTGCACGCGCACTAAAGCAAAATGTCACGGCATCCCACACGTAAAACATCTTGGTATCTAAAGAGTGTTAACTTCCGCAAAAAGTATGTTATTGGTGCCTTGCCCTCGAGTTCTTTGACACTTAACTTATTCTCATTGTTGTTGTCCTCGGCGTGGTTGAAAGTTGGATTTCTGCTGATGAACTTGGAAAACTCTCTTCTTTTTGGAACCCTGTTGTATTGGAACATATTCTCTAGAGTTTGTAACTAATCTTCAGCGGTCAGCTGCATCACATTGGTGGATTTAGCTTTTGGAACCTTTTCCTCACTATCTCGACTCGATCCGCCCTTTGGTGTGCTTGATTCATTTCTACTCTTTGTTCTCCAGCTATATCACTCTGATGGATGAGTTGTTGTATTTGTTCAGATTATTGCATGATGAGGTTTGTAAGTCGATTTATGATATCATCTCGATCACAGGTTAGAATAGGTCGCCCCTCCTTGCTTTATATCCCCACCACTACTCTCACTTCTAGTTCTCACCATAGCTGAAACACTATCTTAGGGGAAATCTAATAACACATGGCCAATATAATTTCATGAAACTTAAAATGCATCAGACAATAAATTAAAACTTACTGGCATTGCCGTGCTTCACAAGTTTTGAGTTCATGTACATGGATAGTCTACAGAACCTTTAGCCGGGCTCTGATACCACTCTGTCATGCCCAACCCTATTACTACTACTACTGGAAAATATATAAATAGTAATACTTGGCCACAAACTCTATGTAAAACGTGTAATAATTTTTTTCTTCTTTTTTTTGATCCCTGTGATATTTAAACCACAAACAAGTAAAAATTACTTTAATTAAAATATCAGGACAAGCCATGTCCACAAACAAAAGAGGTAACCAACCCTGTTATTAAACACAACAGACATCCACGTGATCAAATGCATAACCCACATCACCTAGCTATTTACATGTACATAGTAACATCAGAGTTTTCAAAAGAGGGTACAACCTTAAACCAAAATATAATACAACACCACAAAGGAAAGGTGACCCATCAACATGGGGCCCACATGTCGTCATCCATGTACATTGTCCTCAATAACTTGTATGAGCTCGATTCCCGATAGAAAACCCATGAAATCCAAAGATCACTGTGTCACCTACAATGCATGAACTACATGAGCAAAGCTTAATAAGTAAAAATCATGCATGTCAATGAAATGATATGAAATACATAGTAATTGTATCCAATATGCACTTTCAAGAATGCATGCCATGAAATAAAATATTTCAACCAAATTTATTTTTCTTTTATCTAGTTCGCCCCCTATTGCGCATCGGAAAGAGCTCCATATCAATTTTCAAATGGTCAATAATCGATTGACATGCATTTAGGCCCATCCTCTTGTGACCGCCATGTCCGCCATGCCTCGCACCCGCGATTCACAAGAAGTCATCCCACTCGCCGCACCAACTATAAGGGTACTATCAAGTGGACCATCCTCCCGTGACCACCAGCGTCCGCCTCATGCTCCGCCTCGCGATCCTGCGGGAAGTCATCCCACTTGCGGTACCCAAACATCATATACATAAGCCACATAGGCCCGTGCACTAGTAGTGGCCAACCAAAATATTTTCTTTTCAAAGAAGATCGTCGTGCATTCGTCATTTCAACAAGAATCACATATTGTGCATGCACATGCGAATGCCAATGAATGACATGCTCAATGAAACAATAATCATCGCACTTCAATATTCACCAAGCAACATATGAACATCAAGGTTTCCATAATACATCCATCAAGATACAAGAATCGCATTAGTATCAATAAGAGAAATACTATGTTCATGCATTGTAGTTGCGGAGATGGATTTTCACTTACCTTCCACCTCGGTCACTATACGGAAAATGAAAGTGTTTTTCCTTCCTAGCCTTAAGTGAAGGACAACCTGTGATAATATGAGATATGAATTTTCATTCATTGTTTTTTCCTTTTACCATATGAAAGAATCCAAGTTTTAAATATAACCAGGTAACTGCCAGACTCTGAATCTGATAATACAAACTTAATCAATTAAATTTTCTTTTCTCCCACATAAAGATTGTACACTAAGATATAACTAGGTAATCTTCACCAATATCTATCTTATTTATAACTAATATGAATATTAAAATACCACTCTTAATAAGAACATGAATATAATATTGCCATTAATAGAGAAATTTAACAAAAACTTGATCTACCTTACATCAGATCACTTTTATAGAAAAAGTTAATGACCATTCTATCTATTCTTCCAATTCAACATTAACGGCAGAGACACATGTTTTCATTGATTACTATTCAAGCAGCAATATTATGCCTTTACAATAATAAACCCTTTACGAATTCCAAAACCTGTTGGCTATGGTTTAAGACTATGAAGTGTATACATGATCGATTAACCATTTGTCTTATTTTTCTTTTTTTACTAATTAGATATAAGCATGCGACTAATTTCTTTTAATTTATCACTAGTTTATTAAATAAAATTAGGCTCAAGACACATACCATATTTAGAATAAAACACCACAATTTATCTTAAAATTAGCCTTGTTTACATATTAGCAATCCAAACAACTAGAAGTGTAGTTACAGTTACGAAATTCACTTACCAATATTACCAATATGCCTCCTTCCTTTGATTCTCTCCTTTTAACGCTTCTTATTCTATTTTTCTTTTGTTTCCGCCGGTTTTGTGTGCTATGTTAATGTACTGATGTATATATATCCTTTTTAACAATGGCAGTGAAGTGGGTATTATATATAATATATGTATAATAATTATATTTTATAGTATATGATAAATTGTGACCTTATCTATTTGAGAAAGTAATATATATCTAAACATATGTACATGTAAAGAAGTTTCTGGTAGGCTCGGGTTAGAAATATGATTAGCCTCTAAGATTTCTTTGTATACTAAATATATATACACACACACGTGTATATATTATATGTTGTCTGATTAGTGCTATATATATATCCTTATCTAAGATAGACATATGTTCGAATACATATATATGGTTATACTCTATCACACACATATATATATATATATATATGTATTTGGTGAATATATTTATGTAATTAGCGCATAATTAACAAAAAAATGCATGAACTATATTGGCCTAGTGAGCAATTTAAGACCTGGTATAACTGATACGCCACCAATTCTGCGCCTTAAAAGCAAAGCCCAAACCGCAACATTCCACAAAGCAACCTCGAAGAAGTCTCCTCGAGGTTCCGAAGACCCTAGTCGTAGTGCGCCCGTGTGCTCCCGAAGACCGCCGTCCGTGTTGACTTTGATCCACCGGGAGGGTTTTTGCCACTAACTTGCACACCGGCTTGTCCGCCGCCTCTGTACACGGTTCCGAGAAGAATAACAGTCATGTTGATCGCTTATGCATTCAACTCCTGGCCAAAGGCAGATTCCACGAGTACACGTAAGGCGGTGATGGCCGCATCCATCGGCCCAAGTTTTGTCATTGAAAGTCAAGTCGTTTCTGGACCGCCATGATGATCCAATACAGATAGCACTGCCACGCCCATAAGAAAGCCACCGCCATCAAAATGGAAACTCATTAAACGCACCAGAATTCATTAAAGCTATAAGCCATAAAATTTCGAACGCCAAAAGAGTCAAAGATCCACCACCTCGCGAAAAACACAAGATACGAACAAATGATCACCGATTCAAAGAATGACAACAATCGATCGTCATTCCTAATATGAGGTGATCAGATCCTGAACCTCATTGACCACCTGGAGAGTGGGGGAAGAAATGAGAGTAACCCGATCAAGTGATCCTCCAATGGTTTAGCGAGATCAATATAAACCAAAGACACGAATAAAATGTCCCAGACCCATCAAGCTTTATCATTGATCAATCCAATCGGGATACTAATTGCAATCGGGCGATCCTCAAGATAAGGTCGGGATCCCAGATTCCAAATCACAAGCC